>OU343223.1:49315791-49373416 GCA_910596185.1 Chrysanthemum makinoi | reverse complement strand
TATGACCTGAAACAAGTAACAACATTGATAGAATAACGAAAAGTGTTATTACTCCAATCTTGTAGATTCGAATATTTAAGTGATGCGAACAAATGGTAGATCTGTGATGTTTAAGTGGTTTCAAATGTTTATTCTTTGTTACCCACACAAGATACTGAGATCTACCCGTTTTTAATTTTGTTAACCGAACTAGAAGAGAAGATGAAATCGCAACAAATTTTGTCTTTTCCTCGTATACTTCAGATAAGATCATTTGAGTGTGGATCGATGATGGATAGATATTCGTGTTTAATGACTTGTGAGTCATAATAAATCTTTTAAGTCACACGAATAAACCTGAGATCAATCAATTTACCCTTTGTTTATGGATCTGTGATGTAATTCATTTCGTGTATATCGTCTTCGAATATGTGAAGTTCTTGTTACGCACGAAAAATGAAAAGAACCTGAGATCTATGAGTGTAGATGTAGATAAGTTTGGGACATGGTTTTGATTTTGTCGAGATATTGGACTTTTTCCAGCTCGTTTTAAAAAAATGGACCGAAGATGGTTGTAGACATAAGGTCTTGTTGTTTTAGGATATTGTTAATGTGGTCGTGGTCATCTCTTACTTCATCCTTTCTGTTGTAAAACCATTATACACAACTCGCCACGACTAACTCGCCACGGCCAAGTCGCCACGGCCAAGTCACCACGACTAACTCGCCACGACTAACTCGCCAGGCTAAGTCGTAGCGACTTGTAAAGACAAGTCGCTATAAAAAGTTCAGTGCATCTGGACAGGTTTGTGTTAAATCGCTAGCTAAGTCGCTAATGACTTTTTGACTCAAAAGTCAAAAGTACCACAAGGACAGTTATCACGATTATACAAGTCGCTAGCATGAATATTGATAGCAACCCAGAAGTCTGTAAAAACTGCTTTTGACCCATGTTTGACCATGATAACTAGACCAGTTTGACCATGTAAAACCTTCACAGATTGTTACCAAGAAAAAGTATAAACTTTTACCACATATCAGAACTGTTATCAACACTGTTATAAAACAGTTTGGACATAAAGACTTTTGACCCAATAGACCACTTTATACCGCCTATCAAAACTGTTATAAAACAGTTATCAACACTGTTATAAAAACTGGTATACCACATATCAAGTCGCTAGATGAACATGTTATGAAACAGTTTTAGACCACAATAAAATGACCATATCAACAAGCTTAAAAAACATATACACGAATTCATAACAAACCGCATAAAAACCATGTGTCAAACCCCAAGAATCACCATAAACAACACAACACAAAAAACCTTGGCTCTGATACCAATTGTAGGATCTTATTTTATTGTGTTAGATGATTCGGGTGGTCTTGGGAGATCAAAATACATGTTTGCCATTAGAGAGAGAAAGTTAGAGAGAGAGGGTGTTCTTGCTAGAGGTTTACACAAATGAAAGATTAGATTAAAAATGAGAAGAAGCACCACCCCTTCCATGGATGGAAGGGGTATTTATACTTACAAATACACGACCTCCTATCGGCCTGTGGATCAGGGATACAGTGGGTAAAGACCCGTCCTTCCTCCACGGTGTTGCACTAAACTATTTTACGCTACTGACTAACTAATTAACAACTTAAAAACGTAAATAACGACAAGTCTACGAGCTAACTTAAGCTAGATAACATTTGGGGTGACCGACTCTTCACTAAGGAATTTTCTAATTCCTAACAGATTCAAAGATTTGCTTAGGCAATGTCCCCATCATGGTTTTACGGAATTACACCAACTTGATACGTTTTATAACGGTTTGAATGAGACTGATCAAGACTCTCTCAATGCCGCCGCGGGTGGTAATTTGTTGACCCGATCAACGAGAGATGCCTTGTTGATTATTGAGAACAAATCTAAAGTTCGTACCTCACGTAGCAAATCGGTTGCTGCCCGAGTGAGTGTTACACCATCGTCCTCGTCTTATGAAAATACGTCTAGCACCGATGCTAAGATTGATAAGCTTACGGATATGATTCAGGCTTTGGTTAAGATTAAGACCGCTAAGGTTAATTTTTCTCCACCCGCTCAAGTCAAAGCGGTGGAAACGACTTGTACTATTTGTGGTGGCCCGCATGCCTACTACAATTGTACCGCCACCGATGGTAATCTTTTCGATGCTAATGCCGTAACCGGAGGTAACCAATACCGTTCTCAAGTTGAACCAAACCCTCGCGTTAGTAATCAAATGGTACCTCCGGGATTTTCTCAATCGAACAATCAGACTCGTTTTAATCAGAATCAAGTTCGTGGACAAAATGTTCAAAACCAATTCAAACCCCCACCAAATCAATACCCGAATCAAGGGGTCAATTACAATCAAGGATATCAAGCTTCAAGCTATCAAGCTCTACCTTTGCCTCCTAATGAATTCTCGAATTACGTTCAGAACAATAATGCTACAATCCAAACCATGAGAACCCAGATTTCAAGTTTGAGAAACGAGTTTCAATCTTCGATAACTAGACAGAGCAATGAGTTTAGGAACGAAATTCGACTTCAGAACAACAAGATGGATGCTTCGCAGAATAAGCTTGAGATTATGTTGAATGCTGTTTTGTGCCAAATGAGTCAACCTTCGAGTTCCGTTTCTCTCCCAAGTAACACAATTCCAAACCCAAAGGGAGAAATGAAATCCGTTACCATTCGAGATGATGGGCCCTCGATGACTACTTCTTCTCCGGTGAGGAATGTAGCACGAGAGACCGAGGTGACAAAGGACCCGGTAATTCCTCTTGATAATGGAAAAGCCCAATACGTCCAACCTCTGGTTGCCCAAGTTCCTTCTATATCCGTCATAATGCCGAGTTCTAACCTTACACCGTGCAAATCTGTTCAATCACGGTTCGACAAAATGAAAGTTGTTTCCGAACCAAGTCAAACTTACGACTGATATGATTAAAGCTGCTGAAATGATTTATGAAGAGAAATTGGAACAAATTTCAAAGATTTCACCTGAGCCTACACCGTTTAATTCCTCCTCGAACCAAGCTCCCAAGAAGCTTGGTGATCCCGGGAAATTTCTCCTTCCTTGCTCCTTAAATGATATTAAGGAATGTAATGCCCTAACCGATTCAGGTGCAAGCATAAGTCTCATGCCTCTTGCGATATATCATGAGCTTGGATTGAAAACTCTTATACCGACTCGTATGACTATCGAATTAGCTAATCGAACAATTGCTCACACGGTTGGTGTAGTCAACGATGTTATGGTTCGAGTGGATAAATTCCATTTTCCCGTGGATTTCGCCGTAGTTGATATAGAGGTCGACGCCCGAGTTCCTCTCACTTTAGGAAGACCATTCTTGAGAACAGCAAAAGTCATTGTGGATCATTACCAAGGAACGTTAACGATCAGAAAAGGAAATGAAAAAATAGTGTTCTATGCCGAAAAAACGTCAAAACCTCCACCCGATGATCATTCGATTCATAGCATCGGTGTGATTGATTTTTCTCAAGAAAGTGGTGATCCCATTTTACCGTCTGATCCGAATGATGTGAAGAAAGTTGAACCTAAAACGTCTCGAATTGATCTTTCAAGGTTTACGATTAAGAGTATGTCGACAATACAAGCTGAACGGAAAAAGAAACAAGAAAAGGAGTCTACAACGGTAGTGGTGGAAACTGCTAGCTCTGAGAGCACACCACTTGTCCCACCTCCGATTTCTAAGAAAATCAACCTTCCTTTGAGTGGCAATCCCACTCCTTTTTCTGAAATCTTGGAACCTTCGTTTGAGACATCTTTCGATCCAGAATCTTTCAAAACGACATTCACAAATCCCTTGTTTGAATTCGATTCTGAATATACTCAAAATTTTAAAAATCAACTCTTTGACGAAGAAATTGAGAAGTTCACCGAAGAACTTGCTCCAACCGACTCGATTTTCTTTGAGGATGAAGAAGAATACAATGATCCATTTTTTCCGAAGAAAGATAAGGAAGTGAAGTTTTCGACAGATGAACTTGTTGATCCTGAAATCCAATATTATATTTTAGCCGAGAGTGATTCCTCTCTTCGTGAGGATTTTCATGAAGATTATATATTGATCTCCTTCCTCTCCGAAGACAAGATTTTCAACCCCGTGATACGCGTTGATGAGTTTTATGCTAAAAATGTCATTCGAGATAAGGATCCTCTCTTGGATGCCTTCGTTGATGAGCCTTTGAGTAACACCTTTCTATACCATGAGCTCCCGACTTCTTTGGAGTATTATCTTATCGATCTTTCATCCTTTCGTCCGCCCGCAAAACCACCGGATGATGGATCGATCTTTCACATACCTTATGTGAGTTTGGGAGGAGTTATTCTTTATGTGCTTGAGCCCGACATTTTCTTTCCCTCCCAACCCACCCAGTCTCATTCTTTCGGGAATGAGGACACCGTTTTTGACCCTGGTATCTCTACCACTTTCTTCCCCAAGGACAAATGAATTCGGGGACGAGTCAGGCTAGCGACTCGTTTAAGAAAAACAGTAGCGCTTCGTGGGAGGCACCCCATGCTTATCTCTATCTTCTTTCTTTTCTTTCTAATAAGTGACGCGAAGGGGTCTGCCTCTTCGATTTCTCGTGTTTGGTTGTTTGTGATGTTGTGTAGGATTTTCCCGATATGAAGACTCTCGTGCTCGAAGTTTGTCTTTTCTCTACTCGAGTTTCATGATCGTTGCTGATGGAAATCCGATATCCGAAATCTTATCGACTAACGTTTATCTTTGAGCACACTTAATAAACGGCTTTTAGATTTTCGTTGATGCCCTTGTTTTAAACATTGAGGACAATGTTTCGTTCTAGTCTGGGGTAGGGTAATCTTCGATTTGATTTGACCGCACTTGCTTGTTTTTTGTCGTGTACTCTCGCAACCCCGTTTTTCCTTAGAAAATGAAAAATATTGTGCTATATATGAGAAAATTTTAAAATTTTTGAAGCCTTTGTTAAGTCTTTTTGATTGAAAAGTTTGCTAGTCTCTTAGACAAGAAGCTATAAAATGCGAATTCTAGCTCACAAGGCCAAGAATTTTGCAAGTTTCCCTGAGAGATTTTAAATATGCATAACTTTATTTCATTTGACGAAGCATTTGCTAAAGTTAATATATGTTTTGACACCTTGTTGACTTTTCGCTGGTGAGAGTAGGAATAGAATTCTGACTTGACCGGGCGTGTTGAGCCCTAGCTTGTTCCCTTAACCATAGATAATCTAAAAATTATCGGCTAAGCATCCGCGGATCTCATTATTTGGGATTTTAAATTTGCGGAGATCGAGAAATGATAGAGTTACTTATGAGTTTAGATGCTAAGCGTGGAGTAGTTGGTTCTCTTTAGAGCCCATCGAAGGTACTTATGGCTTTTGTTCCCACAAAATTGTTTCACCCCATATCTGTCTAATAAATAATTAGAGATGTTGAGTTTTTGACGATAGTTAGTTCTTTATCTTCTTAAAAGAATTTTTGTTTTAAAAATTGGGTACGCATCAAGGATCCGTAATAAATAAGAAATCAGTTTAAGTGATAAAGTAATAAGTAAAGTTGTGAGCTGCGGTGTCGAGAACGGACCCTTGGATCTTTAGCCGGGATTGAGTGAGGTCTTAGCCTAGCCAGCCGGGATCCTCATTTCATGAAGCCTATAGTCTTGGAATTACCCCGTGAAGCTCCGTAGTTCATAGCTCATATAAGTAAAAGTATAAGTGCAAAAAAAAAAAAAAAAAAAAATGGTGTATGAAAAATGAAAAAGTCAAAAGTATAAGTAAATAAAAATTCCTTGATGTGGACCTCATTTTTGGGACAATGGTTCTTGAGAAAAGATGGATAACTAATTATCGACTTAGCTTTATATCTTTATCAGAATAAAAGTTATCGAAACGAGAATTATGAAGAAATTCATTTCTCACAAAAATAAAAAAAATCTAGAGGAAATAGGAAAATGGGAACAAAAGGTATTTACACAAGTAACTTCCATGGGTAGTGTTAGCATCTAGAGTCATTTGTAACAATGATTTCGATTTTACGCTTAGTTTGGGGACTTGTGAAAAATCAGGGACGATGTATTCTATCCGTATGGTCACTTCACGCTGTGTTGTGTTTCTTACTCCGTGATCCTAAAGTGTTGATTGAAAAATGTTGGAGTTATTGATCGACATGAAAGTTCAACAAACCGTCACTCATAACCGGAATGTGCTTAATCGTAATATCTACATGTGAATTAATAAGGTAAACGGGGCGTTTTTAGAATTAAGGCTTTCTTAATCTCTTTTGAGGAATCTTTGCTACTTCTTCATAGGTTTAGTAGAAAGAGATTGAAATCCTTGGTTTTAGAAGCGTGAGTTGATTGCATTGTGTGGGGACACGACAATGGTTTCGTCTGGGGTATTTTGATATGTGCTTAAACACATATCTTTTGTTTATCAAAACTGACCCAAAATAACCAAGAAAGAGCCGTTTATTGCTAATATTTGTTGTTTTCTTGAGTTTGTGCTTGTGCAGGTACGGATATGTAAAAACACACAAAAAGGATCCAAATCAGACGTAAATCCGAGCACGAGAGATTAAGAGAGCTTAAGCTGAGCCGGAAGATCAAAATTGTGCATTTAGGAAGATTTTATTCTCCGAGGATGATTTTTGGAAGATATAATCAAGTTTGAAGAATTGGCAAAAATGGCCCCTCAAGTTTCTGCTTTTGGCAAAAATGACCCCTGAAGAATCAAGAGTTGCAAATTCAGCCTTGGTCTATTTAAGAATGACAAGAATGGTCCTTGGAAGATATTTTCAGAATGACAAGTTTGGCCCTTGAAAGAGATTTTCAGAATGCACATTTATGGTCCCTCAAATTTCAGCATATACATCTTTAGTCCTTAATATGTTTTATGGGTTCAATATATGTCCTAAATCCAAATACCAATCCCACGGCCCAAATACAAATAACCCGGTCCAACCCAAACTCAATACCCACGGTTTATTCATAATCCGTATACCCACATGGACCCCGGTCAACCCATCCAATAACCCGGTCAACCAACTCAAAATATATTAAACTAACCCAAACGCGCCCTTACCCCTTCTTCCCCAAAACCCAAACGCGCCCTTTTACCTGTTTACCCCATTTTCACCATTTACCCACCTATTACCTCGTACTAAGAATCTATCCACCTTCTAGATGCCTCTGACATGTCAGGATAAGCTTCACACGTGGCCTTTTCAAGCAACCTCATTGGCCGAAACACCTCACCATGTGAATTGAAGAGCTGTGATTGGGTATGGTGACAATGGAATGATTTGTGTAGCTGAGGATAAACCTTCTAGGCTCTTCCAATCAAGGATCCAAGGCTGATGGAGGCTATATAAAGACCCCTTGGCTCACCATTTTAGTCGTGCATTAATTTCCTTTAAATTCAGTTTATGTATTTACATTTCAGATTATTAATGTTTTCTTAAAGTTTTTATGTAATCTCAAACCTTTTGTAATCTAATTTCAGTTTTAATAAAAGTTTCCAAGTTTTAATTTGATCTTGCATTTCACTATTTGAGTACTGAATAAAGTGTTTTCAATGGTTCAATAAGCTTATACAAGCTCTTCATAGCTGTTATGAGCTTATTTTGTATTTAATTATAGCATTTCATCCATTCACATTCACAAAAGATCTTGGTCAACGAAAGTCAACTGTGGTGTTCTAATTTTGTTCAGAGATGGATATGGGTTGATTATTATGATGGATGGGGTTGTTGTTTGGTAATTTTGATGAGAATAATACTGTTACTCTGCCCAATTTAAGCTGGACATCAAGTGAGTTTATTTTCTAAACTGTCTCATAACTGTCATGGATTTGATCTTGTTTGTTTATGTTTAGCACTTTGTTAGAGCTTTAGGATCTTAGTTTACTGCTTATTTCATTGTCTGCATAAGTAGTATAGGATTAGATTGCTTAATTTGTTTGTTAGATTCATTAAGGGACTGTTTGGATCAGTGGATAAAACTGAGCTTAAGGCTATCTTGGCATAAGATTTCTGTTGCATTAGTCTCTGATAGTACTAGTAAAGTCATCTCAACCAAAGTTTACATCAGTCTTTTTACAAAAGTCAAAATCACAAGTTATCGGATCTCATGTGCACATTTGTTGAAATCAGTTGCTTAAATCTAGCATAGAGGTGTATAATTTGATAAGTGAGCTTGCATTGTTTTAATTTCATCATATTATATCATTTTCAGTTCAACATTTGATCTTAAATCTCATATAAGTCAACATTCATCACTGTTTTCAAAAGTCAAAACCATGTCAAACCTGTTTTTTCTCAGATTTGCAGGCCGCCTCTGCACAAGGTTCAATACAACTTATGATGGTCTCATGTTTGGTCCAATTGTAGTTTGCTAGGTGGTCTTGAAGACCACATATCTGGTTTCATTTTGGTGCTTTAGATTAGCTTATATAGTAGCTTAAAGTAGAGGCCAGGTAGCTGTTTGGATTAGATAGTCAGTTAGCATCATATCTTAGTAGTGTGCTTATTTAAGGTTAGGAGTAGCAGTAGTTAGTTGATTTAGAGTAGTTATAGTATAATTTAGCTTCTGTAGAAGTTTGGTGGCTTATTGTGCTAGTTTGCTTATTCATAAGTACTTATTTGTATCAGTTTACACTGCAGCCCTCATATCTCACACATAAGCTTATGATTTTATATTTTTCATAGATTTAGAATAACATTTTAGAATTTTCCTGAATTTTTCATAATTTTTGGTCACTGTTTGGTATTTTTCTCTATTTAAAATAGTTTTTAGTCACTTTTAAATAGCTTTTATTGCAAATAATTAAGAAAAAGTTCCAAAAAATAATTTTTAAATTTTCCTAGTTTAAGAAAAATATAAAAAACATAAAAAATATTTTTCCCTATTTTTCCCCTTTTATTTGGTATTTTCACAATTTAAATTAGATTTAAATAGTTTTAAATTAGTAGAAAATAGATAAATAATCAAAAATATATAAAAATAGTTTTGAAAATTCTCTTATGGTATTTTAGATTTTATAAAAATAGTTTCATATTTTTCCCTTTGATTTTCATAATTTTTAGTATTTTAATTTAGTTTTAATAGTTAAAAATTAGTTTTTAATTTTAATAAAATCCAGAAAATTCCTAAAAATTAGTTTTTATTCATAAATAGTTTTCAATTTGCATTTCTAGAGTAAAAGTAATTTTAGGCATTTTTAGGATAAGATTTAGACGTAGTTGCATTTTATTTACGTTTTATTAATTGCGTTTTAGTTTATTTGCACTTAGGATTTCCCGTAAAATAGATTCCCTTAATTACTTTCCCTATTCCCGTAGTTTAATAAATCAAACAAATCAAAAAATCAAGCATTAAATTCCAAACCAATAACGACGTTGGCAATTCACGCCTTGTTGGGAAACGATTCGGGTTGACTAATCCGTATCAACGATCACACACGGGATTTGGTTTAATATTCTTTTCCTAAAGGAATTTTGAATCTATCTTCGTGATTATTTTTGATATCGATATTGAGGTTTTATCCGTACACACATACCCTTAAGCCTTCATTATCAGCGAATCATTGTCTGAACTGTTTTAAGTTTCTTACGGTTAGTCATTCACAAGTGGCTAGCTTGTGTGAGATAACTTGACGGTTTGGCATTGTGTGTGCAGAAATCACATATTGTAAGTGATCAGAAGTTCTGTGATCATCCTTTTTGCAAATCATACAAAAAAGGATTCTATAACAATTGCCTGTGGTATGACTGGTATAGTGGCATAGATCACACTTCTGCTTGGTTTTGGTGGTGGCTTTTGACTTTGAAGAACTAGAGGAAGCTGACTTTGTTTCCTTGATTGATTCAGGGACTTTTTTTATGGATTCCATCTTATCAGTTAGCTTCCTCACAAGTTCAGTCAGTTGTTGAATTTGGTCAGCTTTAGTGGGGATCGAGGATGTGGAAGTCTCAATGCGAGTATACTCTTGTTGAGTTGGTTTTGATGGTCTTTTAAGGATGGTTCTACCAAGTCCAAACCTTTCTTTTGGTGAATGAGGATTGAATTGCATTGGAGTAAGCTCAGAGCTTGGTGCAGCACCCTGAAGAGGTTTCAGGGGTGGAAGCGTTGCATTAGACTCTACGTCAGACTCAATGTGTTCAGTATTACTGGGCACATCAGGGAGTCCACGCATGCTCTTAAGAGCTTGACTCTCAGGCTCTAGAATTCTTCCAGAATCGAAATTAGGAAGCTTACTATCAGGATTAACCCGTTCAATCCAATCACTGGGCTTGGGGATAGTCAACACATTGGTAATCATGCCACCTGACACAAATGTTTTGGGAGACTGGTCTTTGTTATGAGAGTCAGGGAGATGATCTTTATCTATGACTCTCTTTTTGCTGCTGGGGGCTCCCACAGCATCAAAGACTCTTGGATTCTTAGCAGTCCAACTAGCAATGATATCTTTTTCTTTCTTAAGATCATCTTGAAGAGCCTGATTTCTTTTAACAAGTTCAGTGTTTTGAATTTGCAAAGTGATAGCCTCAAGCTTATTTTGTTTTAAAAGAAGCAGTCCATCCCTACACTTATTTAGTTGAAAACTTAGCTTGTTATATTTTGAAAAAAGATTTAATCTCTGCTCTTCAACAAACTTAAGGTCAACATTGATATAGTTCATATAGGACTGCCAATCAGAGTCATCATCCATAGAAAGTAAAATATTTACCTTTTTCATTGTGATGTTGACCCATTCTCCATTTCTGGCATGATTTTTTCCAACAGCTAGCTTGTCCTCTTCTGAGAGGGCCATCAGTGCACTGACATTCACCATTTCATCATCTGATGACACTGGCTCTTCATCCCAGTCGAAGGTTTCAGCAACAAGGCCTTTGTTTTTACCCTTGCACAGATTTAACAGTTTGTGTTGTTTCTGAGGGTGAGGCCTCAAGCAATGCTAGCTTAGCTTTGGCTTTCTCGTATTTAGCTTCAAAATACAGTTTTTGTTTTGATCATTTTTTTGAAAATTTTGATGAGACTGATAGATTTTGGTTGAATTTGCTAAAGCCTGAAGACTGATTAGACCCTGATGGTTTGTAAGAGGGTTCAGAAATTGTTTTTGAAAAATAGTCTTTTGCAAAATGGCCTCTTTTATGACACTTAAAGCATTCAGTGTCTTCAGTTGCTTTAGCAGTTGAAAACCTTTGTTTCTTTTTATAAACCTTCGAGAGTTAGCAAGGAGTGCCCTTTCCTGAAATTCATCGTTCAGGTCATTTAGGTACTCCTCACTTGATCTCTCATCAGGCTCATCATCTGAGTTTTCTTGGAAATCTTGAACCACATTGTTAGAAAAGAAAGCAGTTGATATTGGTGATGAGGTGGTGGTCAGGGACTTCTTGACTTCCTGAGACTTTTTTAAGTCAGGGTATCGTCTGTTGATGAGGTTTTCCTCATAGAAAAATTTCCCATAAATTTTAGGAAGCTCAAGATTCTGGATATGATTAGCATTCCTAAGTCCCTGAGAGAAATTCAACCACTTCTCAGGGAGACTATTGACAAAACCAACATTGATTTCATGTTTGGACAACTTAACACCATCATTTGATAGTTCATTTAAAAGAGTTTTGTACCGGGTGTAAGTTTGAGAGAGAGTTCCTGAGTCCTTAGCCCTGAAGGTGTTATACTCAAGTTTCAGGTCCATTTTCCTGTTTTCCTTTGTATCAGATGGGCCTTCATGACTATGAACTAGTTCATCCCAGGTTTGTTTAGCTGTACTACAGTTTATAACAGACTTCATAATATCGTCAGGAAGACAAGATATTATGATACTCTTGAGTCTTTGGTCCTGGTTGACCACTCTCCTCTCATCCTGAGTCCACTGAGCTTCAGGTTTAGGCAAACCTTCAGCAGTCTTTGGGATAAATGGACCTTCATTTATACACTTGATATAATAAGGTTCCATCCCAATCAAATAGCAAAGCATACGCTTTTTCCATTTGTTGAATTTACCAACTTCAAGTCTGGGGGCAACAGCTGAATAAGCTCCACCCTTTTTATCGACTAGTTGGGGTACATCAATTTCAGCCATTTTAGGATCCTGATTTAAAAACGTTTAGAGCGGCTTAAAAACAGTTTTATAACCAGCCTTGCTCTGATACCACTTGTTGTTCCCTATTCACTATAGTATAAAAACAGTTTTAGTTAAGTAAACAAGACTAATAGTGAATCAATGACTGAAAAGATATAAATAAAACACGAGAGTAATTTTCAACGTCATATTCTTATTAGAAATGAATCAGAAGAATACGTTACCCTAGTACTTGTGGAACAGTACTAGGGATTGAAATGACAAAGTGTTTGTAACTCCTCTCTAAGCTCAGGCTAAGTCTGAGCACAACTACAAGTACCCACTGAGCTATCTTAGGGATTAAGTTGTATTTGGAGGAGTGAAAGATCGCTTGCGTGTATGTGTGTTTTTACAATTCACAAGCTTAACCTTTCACTCCATCTCTTATGCTATTTATACAAGTATGAGTTTTAACTCTTTCCTAAGTGACAAACTGACAATTTGCAGAGGACAAAATACTGATGTATTTTGTCTCTGTTTACAAAGACTATATTAGGTAAAGGGACCAAGTCACTTTCTTCATATCAGTACTAATGCTGAGCCTTTTAGGGAAGGTTGACTTCTTGAAGATAAGTACTCCGTCTTTATCGCTTCAAGCATAACCGTTTTGTCCCGCCCATTCTTCAGTCTTCATAGTCTTCAGTCTAAAGTTTCAGTTTGTCTTCAGTGTTTGTAGTTGGAGAGAAGTTTGAGGGATTCAGTAAGTTATTGTCATCACTTACTGAATCCACCATCTTCTTCTTGACTCAGTCTTCACCCTTTAAGTTCCGTCTTACTGAGTTGAGAGACTTCTTCTATGTCTCTTACTGAGCTTCCTGAAGATGGCTTACTGAGAGACTATGCACTTAGTGACCTGTTAGTGTTTAACGGTCTAAGCACTTAGGTTATTTTCTATTCAAATCCTGAATTAAGGGGTTTGGGTATTTACTGAACCCAACAATCGCGATGGGACAAAGTTGGGCGTTATCATCGCCGGAGGTCCAAAACTTGGGCTTTATATGCCAAACTCTTCCCTTGACCAGGATTGGCATAGTCAACTTTAATTTTCTGGCTTTACTTCGAGGGTAGACCATTCATAATTTTGACCCAACCTTCAACCCAAGGACCAATTGTGATTATGCCTACTAGCCGTTTCTTCCCTGATACGCTAGCATTTAATTTCGCGCGAACCAATACACCCACCCAACAAACAACTTTGCCAATCATAATACACCATTATCCAGAAATGATAAACTGAAAATCGAAATTCGAATCTAAATCCTCATTTCCAGAACTCAAAAGACCAATCCAACTTCCAACAAAACCATGTCGATCGATCGTATTAGCAACATGCCAGATGTAGTGATCACTAACATTTTGAATCGGTTGCCTTTGTTAGAAGCGGTGAGAACCTCTAGTTTAGCGCGAAACTGGAGGTCTAAGTGGACTTTGCTCACCGATGTCATAGTTGATGAGGATTTATTTTATTATTTAACATATGAGTTTGATGGGAGGTTTGTTACTAGACTCCTAAATCGGCTAAAGGGTCCAATAAGAAAGTTTGTCTTCGCTGTAGAGCCAAGATCAATGCTTGGAAGAGACGACTTTCATTATGAAGAGATTCGAGATTGGCTCTTGTTTTTGGCTGGGCATGGAATTGAGGAGCTGATTATTACAAACTGTTATGGTGAACGAGTTACGTTCCCAACCCAACTTTACTCTCGTAGCGAGTTGAAACATCTGGTACTTCACGTTTGTGCTATGGCTACTTTGGAATATTTTCATGGCTTTCAAATCTACTAGGCTTAGAATTGATTCATGTCAATTTTCTAAGCGGTACAGTTTGGGACTTTATTGCTGGTTGTCCCTCACTCGAGTCTCTTAAAATGAATCGTCTTAGTACAAACGAGATGAGACTATGGGATATTGCAAAAGTTAGGAATTTGAAGAAGTTAGATTTGTCATTTGGTCGTTATAATGTTGTGACGACAATCACAACATCCGATATCTTTCACCTGACAAGACTTCAAAATCTTGAGACCCTTACATTGGATTTTGATGATTGCACAGTAAGAACAATTTGAGTTTTACACTTATGATTTTACAATGTTAAAGAAATGTGTAACATTAATGACATTTAATCTTTAAAACTTGTTGTAGTTGATACGGGAAGCTAATTCTAGGATGAATGTGCCCTTTGTATCCCTGATTAACCTTAAGCTATCCCATGTCGATTTTGGGAATATTGTTATGTTATCGTTCATCATTGAAATGATTTGTGGATCTCCAAATTTCAAAAATGCTGGATACCAGAGTAAGTGTAATGCTGTAATGCATATGTAGCAAATAAACATTCCTAAATTGCCATGTTTGTGTATCTCAACACTATTTGATTTTTTCAGGCTGCAAACACGCTTAGTGTTCTACCTTTGAAAAAAAATTCCAATGTTGCAGACAGAAACACATTCAGCCATGGCCAGCTACAGACTGTGGTGTTTCGAGCTTTTCCTAGAACAAAGCATGAATTAACTTTAATAAAGTTTATACTTGCGTGTTCCCGATCGCTAAAGACAATCAATATCATGGAATGAAAATATCAAGAACAACTGGGAGTTGGCTAGGAAGCTGTTGAAACTCCAACGAGCTTCCCCCATAGCCGTGGTAGATTTCTTTGAGTGGTTGTAGTTTATGTATGGGTTGAATACCCTATGACAATTAATGTTGCAAAATAGTTTTTGTATTTTGGTACAGTATTTTTTTATATGGTTTGCTTAAAATTAGCTTGTTCATATGTTGATGTTTGTGCGTATTGTAGGTGATGCAAGTTTGACATTCGAAAGTCAAACTTTCATTTAGCATTTCAATTTGATTGTAGCAAGTAAAACTGCATTTCCAGTTTACTTTAGTTAGTCAATACTTGAAAATGGTGAATGGCTATTTTGTACGTAGTATTTGCATTTTGACTATGTAAAGTCAAATTTGCAAAACCATTACTCAATATTTGACTTTGTAAAGTCAAAATTGCAAAACCATTACTCAATATTTATTTTGGAGTTTATTGATAATTTGATATGTTTTAGAAGTTTGACTTAACAAAGTCAAACTTCTAATGGTTTTGTGCTGTTTAATCTTGTAACATATTGGATTTCACATACACATCAAACACAAACATACTTGGGCGTACAAGAGATGAGTTTTAGAGAGAGAGAGAGCTAGAGGTTTGGGAACTTTAGTGAGAGAAAGAAAAAATCTTATTATGAGCTCCAACTCTCTACCTTGGGAGGTAGAGAGTATTTATAGTACTTACATAAAACGCCACCTGACGGGCTGTGGATCAGGCATACAGTGGGTAAAGACCCGTCCGTCCTCCACGGTCTTACAAAACTAAATACTACTTATCATTAAATAACTACGACTACGAGCTTTCTAACGATTACATATACTTGAGGTGACCGACACTTTAACTACTGGATTTTCCAAATCCTAACAATCTCCCCCTAAAGGAGGTCACCTCAAACATACATTAAATTTCATTATTAAACAAACAGATATTACATTGAGATTGTTCTTGGATTCTTGTTCTGTACCTCGTAGTCTTTGATTCTTCATTTTTGCATATTTTGGATAATCTGAGTGGAGGTCTTTAACTGATCCAAGTGATACTGAGTTTTGAGCCAGCTTTGAGATCATCAGCAACATTAAATCTTTGACTCATCCATTGTGGTGTTGGTATTATGTGATGTTGTGACTTTTGGACCGACATGCTCACATTCTGGATCATGATTTATTCTTATCAGAGTAGCGGAAGCTTTCGTTGATTCATGTTATTGGCAGCAGCGTAGCAGAAGCATGGAGTGATAATATCAGAGTCATTGATGCACTAATCATGATTTCTTTAGATATAAATGTGTTGTGTGAGCATGCGGCTATGGATTGACCGCTTCATTCTGATCAGCTGCAAACGTCGGGGTGTACCTGCATAAAACAGTTAGCAATAAAGCGCACGAAAGTGTCTTTGATCACTTTCGATGAATTGAGATACACGGCCCACGGTTCCCCGTTGATCAGTACAAGTACTGCCTATGATCAGGTATAATTCCGAAGAATCTCCTTGACAGGGTTTCGCAGCTGCTCTAGCTGTTCTCAAACCGGAACGTCTCAAAAAAGACAACACGGAGTGAGTGAACCAGCGAAACGAGATTCACTGATTGATGAAAAGAGATTTGAAAAACAATCGTGTATTGCTCAATAGAAATTGTTTTTGCAATACAACGAAGGTTTTAATGAAAATCAATTATCAATCATAAACACCTTTTATTTTGAGAAATAAGTACACAGTCGATGTGCTAAAGAAAAGAGTTTTTCAGCACAACGACCGGTTTTTCAAAGGTATCCGTCAATCCATAACCTGAACCAGGATTGATTCAAAAGATTGAATCTCTCCATTGTTTCTGTCCAGTTGTCACATGGTTGATCTATTGGATAGATCTCACATGCCACCTACCAGGAGCTTGTTTGATGTTGGCTCCAGAAGGCTTTCCATCTTCATCATGAATATGAATGCATATCACTTAGATGTTCTGGCAATACCACAAGGATAATGCGTAGGACTCATAAGATATAATCTCTCTTTCCACATTGTGTGAAACAGGGAGTCTTCATTGAAAGTGTCCTAATGAGATTTATATGATGATCTCGTGGCTCTAGACTCAATTGTGCATATTTGGTTCCTATGCCGGAGACTAGGGAGAGGGTCTCCTTCTTCAATATCAACAATCTCTAAGAGAAAGTCGATAGATTATGTCGGTTCCCCGTGAGAATGAAACAAGCCCTTTTAAGAGGAACTTGAGTGGTTTGGAAAGTTGAAGTGCAGTGCGTCACTGGGTCCATGACGTCTTGTCTTCAATACCGATGTTACCTTGGTAACCACCAGTAGTATATGAATTGAACCCGGTTTCTGCCCTAAGGTTGAATAAATGGAGGGCTATTTCTTTTCACCCTTTTTCACATTCAATTCTTTTTCATTCTTCAACCCCCTCAGTGCTTACCGAGACTTCATTACTAGAACCTTGTTGGGTTATTCCATACTAGCTCTGCTCTGTCGCACTCTTCCCATATCTCACCTTTCTCCTTTTTTCATCATACCTAAGGACTTCTACACTATCTAGTGGATTGTCCCTGGGTAGATCCCTCGGTTCTGGCGGATCATGGGACCTCAACCTAACCTTATCATCCTTATATCACCATACATAAAGTAAAGTTGGTCGGTCTTTTGGTGTAGTTCTTCCGCCTTGAAACCAATTGAAAACCATTTGAAAATCAATCAAGATACTTGTGATATAGAATCAAAGCATTTTGTATCTTAATTGTTTTGACATCTTAGAAATGCTCCCCCTCAACATATGCATAAAAATTCTGAATTTGTTTAGCACATGGAGGCAAGAGATCTTTGAAATCGTTAGATTAAGAATGAAAGGTCCAATCTTTTGATTAACATTTTCTAAAATAATCATCATCACTTCCCAATCAATTTGAGTAGATAAAACATTTTGAGGAAGGATGAGGTTTTCAAAAGTTTGCTCCCCCTCAATATGTGCCTCGAATTTTGAAAGAATTTTGCACATATTAGAGGGAACCTGCACTTAGAGACAATTCAGTCACGTTTCAATAATTTGAGGTTTAAAATAGATGCTCCCCCTCAACATGTGCATGGAAAATTTGAAATCGTTTGTCACTTGCGGGGAGGCAAACATGCTAAACACTTATGAAACCATTTATCGAATTATCAGTTTAAATCCAATTTAAATCACAAATTCTCCCCCGATCACAATTATCAAATCATTTGAGATTTGTGATCTCTGTAGATTTAAATTGATTTTGAAAACTTTTAAGGAGAATTGTGACTTGATTATGAAAGCGTTTTAACTGATAAGAATTGGATTTTGAGACTTTGAACTCATTGATTAAACATGCATAATTATCTTTTGAAAACATAATAATAACCAAGGTCTGGAACCAATTGTGTAACATTTTGTAAAACATTTAGAGTAGACCTTACTCATTTAAGTGAAAATTGTTTGAAAAAAACACTTTTTTAATTTAAAAATCATTCTCCCCCTCAATCAATGACGAAAGTCGTTGATTGATGAATTGAGATTTTGACACTTGATAAGTTCTTTTGATTTTCAAAAATAGAGTCCGAAGTGTTTTCAAAACAATTGAGTTTTCATAAGATTACAAATATTTTTCAGAGGAATCTTTAGAAGGAAAAATATTTGAAATTAAACATTTGTCTTGTTGATGACAAACATTTGTTTTTAGAATCAGAGCATTAGGATTGAAACATGAGATAAAGCATGGCTCTGTTCTTTCTTTGAAAAGCGGGTTACTGCCTGAAATAACAGTAAACCATAGTTTTACTTTCTCCCAAAAATATTTTTTGAATTTTTTTTTTAAACATTCGAGCAACATCTAAAGTCCCGTGTCACTCTTTGACTGACAGCACAAAGACCGTAGATATATATCGAATCAAGAAAGAAAAAGACAAACAGATAATAATTTTTGAGAATTTTCGAGATTTTTATGGATTTTTTGAAAGTTTTATATTTTTCTATTTTCTTTTTCTTGGTTTTATATTTTTGTATTTGGTTTTTGATAAATATTTACAAAGATAGATGAAGGAAAGACCTTTACTCCTCGTCTTCCTCCTGAAGACGTTTGAGTGTTTCTGGTTGAAGGTTTTTCAAGCCAAGTCGAGGAAGAATAAACTCAAAACGTTCTCTCGGAAGAGCTTTGGTGAAAGATGTCTGCTAACGCGGTATTCGACTTCACAAAATAGAGTTCCACCACACCGTTTTCCACTTGCTCCCTGATGAAATGATGTCCGATGTCAATGTGCTTTGCTCTTGAGTGTTGTACGTTGTTGCATGAGAGAGCAATAACACTTTTATTATCACAGTACAAAGGGGATTTGTTGAATTCAAAGCCATAGTCAGATAATTGGGATCTCATCCAAAGGATTTGAGCACAACAAGATGACATGTCTATGTATTCAGCCTCTAGGAGGAAATAGAAGTACTCATTTGCTTCTTTGAAGACCAGCTCACAAGCTTATCACCCAAAAACTGAGCACCTCCTGATGTACTTCGACGAGTATCTTGACATCCTGCATGATCAGCATCTGCATAGGCTGTTAGTGACATACCGGTGTCCTCCGGGTACCATAGTCCCATATTGATGGTTCCTTGGAGATACCGAAATACCCGTTTAACCGCTTCAAGGTGCTTTTTAGTAGGCTTAGCCTGATATCTAGCACACATGCACACAGCTAACAAGATGTCTGGTCTGCTAGCTGTGAGGTACATCAGGGATCCAATCATGCTACGATATTTCGTTTGATCTACCATGATCCCTGAGTGGTCCTCATCCAGCTTGGTTCGTTCAATCATGGGTGTGTCAACGGTGTCACATGATACAAATCCAAATTTCTTTAAAATCTCATTTGCATATTTAGATTGATTTATAAAAATGCCTCCGGGACTTTGTGAAATTTGTAATCCCAAGAAAAATGACATTTGTCCCATCATTGACATTTGAAATTTGGAACCCATTTCATTAGAAAAACGATCACATTCATTGGAGTCAGTCGAGGCAAAGATAATATCATCAACATAAATTTGAACATGAATTAAATGTTTGCCTGACTTCCTGGTGAACAATGTCGGATCAACTGCTCATTTGCTGAATCCAGTGGATAGAAGAAACTTAGATAGCATATCATACCATGCCCTTGGAGCTTGCTTTAAACCATAAAGAGCCTTCTTCAACTGATAGACGTTAGTAGGATGCTCTGGATTTACAAAGCCTTCAGGTTGGCTGACGTATAAGACTTCTTTAAGATCTCCGTTAAGAAACGCCGTCTTTACATACATTTGATAGACTACCATGTTCTTACTAGTAGCATTAGCCAAGAAGATTCTGATCGCCTCGATACAAGCAACAGGAGCAAATGATTCTTCAAAGTCAATACCCTCCTCTTGACGATATCCTTTAGCTACTAACCTAGCCTTATTTTTCAACACATCACCATGCTCATCAAGCTTAACTTTGAAGATCCATTTTAGAGCAATGATCATAGCACAATCTGGAGCGGGTACTAATTCCCATACATCAAGTCGATCAAACTCATGAATTTCTTCTTGCATGGCATTGAACCAGCAGTCTTCATTCATGGCGGTTTTAATGTCTTTTGGTTCGACCTTAGAGAGTACGCAGTTGAAGAAGCACCATAAGGCATCGGTTGCAAGTTGTTTCCGTGTGGATATTGGGCGAGAGGGGTTTCCAATGATGTTGTCCAATGGGTGATCATGTGTCTATTTTCTAAGGTGTTCATGTGGTTGTTGTTGTGGAACTGAAGTAGCAGAGTCGATATCTCCTGATGAAGAAGGTTCTGATGATGATTCAGGAGCAAAGATATTGTCAAATGGAGCATCTTCGTGAGTTACAAAGGGATTAACTTCATCATTGATGCCAGAAACACTTCCATGATGGACATTTGATGATTGATGATTTATTGATGAGACAGAGTGATCAGCAGCAGGCGCTTCTTGACTTAATGAAATTGAGACTGAAGGGTTCATTTCATTCACAGGGATAGGGCAGCCTCTGTTGTTGGATCCATTGACATTCATCAGCATTCGGTTCATAGTGTTCATCAAACATTGGATCAAACAATTTCTTTAAATCATCTTTGGATGGAGGTACATATGGAGTTCTTGGAGATGAGTTTGGTACAAGAGATGAACCAATAGGACTATTTTGAAGTCGGGTCCAGAACTGGATTGTCAGGAGCCATTTGACCGGTCAGCTCATCGAACGTATCGTGAATTGTTTCCATGATATTTCGGGTTCTCTTGTTGTAGATTCGGTAACCCTTCTTGTTTGGTGCATAACCAACAAAACTCCAATATCTGCCTTTGCTCTTAATTTACCTAAGTCTTGACTGTCATTAGTTGGATAGCACAAAGCACCAAACAGACGAAGGTAGGAGAGATCAGGTTTTCGTTTATGAACAAGTTCATATGGAGTTTTTCCATGAGAGGTGTGTATAAAGGGAGACGATTTTGGGTGTAGCAAGCGGTGGCAATGGCTTCACCCATAGAAACATTGGAACCTTCGAATAAATAAGCATTGTTCTTGCGGCTTCCACAAGAGTTCGATTTAGTCTTTCAACTACACCGTTCTGTTGAGGAGTTCGTGGAACACTTCTTTGATGACTGATTTCAACACTTTCATAAAACTGAATTAAGTCTTTGTTGACAAACTCTGTGTCATTGTCTGTTCGAAACAATTACACTGTATTGTTGAGTCGAACCTAAAGCTGTTTGATTAGTTTGATGATGACATCTGGAGTTTCATCCTTTTCCTCAAAAACTTTACCCAAGTAAATCGAGAGTAGTCATCAACGACTACTAGAATGTATTTCTTCCCATTTATCGTTTGCACTCTCATTGGACCCACAGATCCATATGAAGGGTATGAAGAACTTCCATTACTGAATTTGTGGGTTTTGGTTTGTGGGCATATTTGGTGCTTTTACCCAATTGGCAAGCTGAACAAAGATGATCTTTATCATATTTTAATCTGGGTAGCCTCGACAAGATCCTTTACGGAAGGTTATTAATGGTCCGAAGTTTAAGTGATTAAGACGACGATGCCATAACCATGACTTTGTTTTAGAAGCCTTTGACAGCAAGCAAATTGGTGAAGACTTCATCATGTCTTCATAGAAATGGTGTATAGGTTAGAACCTACGAGTACCTCTTAATAATTCCACACCATCAAGTTTCTAACTGAAACAAGTATGTTTTCTAAAGGCCACCTCTAGATCGGAATCACAGAATTGACCAACAGAGTACAAATTATGACCAAGACCTTCCACATAATATACCAGGAGATTACACTTTTGCCAACCACATAATCACCATAACCCATAATTGCTCCAAAATGGTCGTTCCCGAATCTAAGAGTCCCGATGAATTTGCTCACGAAGTTCATGAGCCGCGACCGGTCTCCAGGTCATATGCTTGGAACAGCGACGCTGAGTCCAAGTACCACGAACGATTTGAACGATCTGCAGTTGAACACCAGACAAGAATGGATAAGCTGGATAATTGGGATCCCCATGCAAGAATGGGTTCCACTTGGTTAGTAATGCTGATTGATTGGAACACACCACATCGAAATAGAAGCAGTGAAATCATTAGGAATAGATGCAGTGTTGGTGTCTGTATTTGACCTATTCAAAGTATGTTCACTTCTTAAAGGAATAGTTCTACCAGTAGGCATCCATTTTCTAGTGGGCATAGTCTTAGCTGTTTGAGGGCAAAACTGATTATTCTTATGGCCAAAAGGTATCCAATAATAACCTATCTTTATAAATGTTCGTCCTGTGGGTTTCCACTGTTTTCTAACAATCTTTCGTCTTTGCCTTTTAGCCTTCTTTGCATGATTTTTAGCATTAACAATTTTCACTGGGCTTTTGACAGCATTAGACAAAGCATTCACACCATAATCATGATTAGCAACAGAATTCATACAGACATCATTACATGGTTTGCAAATAGTATCAGAATTCGAATTAATTACAGTACGCCTATGGCTAATACTAGAATCAACACGATTCGTTTTATTCAACTCAAACATAAAGTTCCTAGGTTGGTCTTCTACTCTCTTCCAATGCACATTTTTAGCTTGCGAGGTCCTATCTTGCTTGGTATTGCCTGGAGGCTTTGACCGCTTGCTTTAATGTCACTGATTACTCATGTAGAGGGAATTATGGGAACATTAGTTGGTTGATCTACTTTTTGCATTCCTGAACTAGGCGTGCAAGTGCGTATTACTAGAAGGCACATTGAAGTTCACTTTCTTAAAACTGGGCCTAGAATGCTTGGCACTAGGCATAGAACAAGGCATCACAGCTTTGCCTTTTGCACCTAAGGATTTAGGACATGTTGCAATTACACATTCTAGCAGCTCTTGAGATCGTTTGGCCCGGAGGCAAGCAAACCTAATTTCTCTATCAAGAGGTTTGTTAATGAAATCCTCTTTCACAATCTCACGGAGACATTCTAGACTATCCTTAAGGTGAGCACAATAGTCATGAAACGCGAGTTCATTATTCCTAAGATGAGGAGGAATGTATTTACAGTAACAGTGTATTTGCGGTCAGAGGATGACTTTGAAACAACATTCTTATTAAAACAAGTGGCATTTTCCATTTTCTGACTTCTCAGATTCTCAATTTCCTTTTGTAAAGACGTTATTTTTTCGTTGTTTTGGTCACAGGTGACTTTCATTGAATCATATAACTCTTTAAAGTGTCGTTTAACTTTTTCATTTTCTTCTAGAAAACTCTCGTTTTCCTTTTGTAAGGCATTAACTAAGTTTTGAAGATGAAAAGTTTGAGAGTACTGAGAATCTAAAGGAGGAGGCATTTGGGATCCGGTCACATTGTTCTTTTCACCCTTTAATTGAGAGATTTGGGCTTTCAACTTTTTGATCGTGTTACAATGAGCTCGAATCTGTTCATCATTGCTAATTTCAAAAAGCGCATCAAATTAGGAACATCCAGGATGTCTTGATATTTGAGGTTTTAACATTTTCTTTTAGATGTTGATAGTTTAGTTGTAAATCAAAATTTTCAACTTCTAGTTTAGAAAGATGCTTTACCAAATTATCGTGATCATCTGATCAATTTTCTCATTAAGTTTCGAATTAATCTTTTCAAGCTCAATGACACGATCATGGAGACTTTCAGAGCAACAGATAATTCATGAAATTGAGAAGCATTAATGGAGCAATTCGTAGCAATATAAAACACATCTTGAGCAATACATTCAGAAATAAGATTCTCATTCAAGGTATGCAAGTTCTTTCTCTCAATCTCATTATATTTTAAAGCTCGCTCATAGTCACTAACCTCAACTATCATTGCATCAAATTCCTTTTCCATTCCTTTAATATCCGAATCTATCCCCTTTTTAAGACTCTCAAATTGATCTTTTAGTTGTTTAAAGAAAGGCATGACCTCAGTTAGATAGCATTCTTTTGTTTGCTCAAACCCCTTTCCCCGCCCGAGTTATCAGTGGGTGTGATCCTTTTCTTACAAGTTTTCTCAAAATCGACAAATAGTTGAAGAATAACATATTGGGTGATTAAGGTCTTGCTCTTAGTGGCAATAGTTCTAGGAACTAAATGCATTGGTGTATTTGAAGGATACACAGTCGTTTGCAGCATTTTCTAAGGGGAGGTTTGTTTCAACAAGATTTTCAGCTTTTTGCTTATCTAAGTCCTTTTTCCCGAAAACTTGTTCAGGTGTTAACAACGTTTGAGGCTTAAATTTGTTTAAGGAGATCCAGTTTTCCTTCTTGTAATCATGGGGTTTGATCGTGATGTTATTCTTTTGCATTCAGGATCTTCTAGCTTCTTATTCATTTTCACCCTAGATGCATCATCTAATATTCTATCTTCCTCAAGCACTCAACCAACTAGGTTTCTGTCTAGGTTTAAGAATCTCATTGCCATCATAAATTACATTTTGAGCTGATTTAGCTAACTTACGTACTTCGAGGGTTGGATTTATCTATAATGGGAACACTATGCTTATCGCTTAAAACTCTATGCTTAGTGACCATGTGAGCAGTCTGAATGGTATTCCCTTGTACGTATAACTTATTTTCAAGCTTGTTCTTCAAAGTTTTTAGATTAGAAAAATCATTCAAAAGTTTTGATTCCTTAGCATGAAATTCCTGCTTAAGCACTTTAACATTTTCTTGAAGTTCTTGTTTTGCTTAGCAGTTTTTGAAAGCTTTTCTTGTAAGGAGTTTAACTCTTGTTTTAACACTTCTTCTCTAAAATTACTTTTTTCTAATAATTTATGCGCATTTGGTTATCCAACTCCTGCTCACGAGTAGTTAGCTCAAACTTAGCACGCTGTTCATAAATGGCAACACGTTCTTTATAGGCATTAAGTTCGGAGATAACAGAATCATCGGGCACATGCAGGTTATTCATCAAAAACAGTCATCGTTGTGCGGAAGATGCATTACTTGGTACGACCACACTTTCACTTTGTTTCACATATTGATCATATGGGACAACATTGATATTAACCATATTTTCAATATTTGACTCAATAGTTTCAGTTGATTGTACTTTGTCATGCATCTTTTGCACATCAGCATCATCGTGTAGTTTTAATACCTCGAAAAAATTTTGTCTTTGGATGGCCAGCTTGTGGTGATGAAGAGATTTTAGGAGAGACCATTGGAGAAATGCTAGCCATGAAAATGGTTTGTGCAATAGGTTCATCATCAACATCAGAGTCGTATGCATCACAATCAGCTACTTGAAAGGCATTCTGATGATTATGGCCTATCTCCTGAATTGGGTGCTCATCCACATCTGCATCATACGTCTTGGCATTTCCCTCAGCAAGAAATAACAACTCTTCTTCATCCAAAGCTACACCATTATCCTGAGCTTGAACAAGCAACATCTTATCCCTGAAGTATTTAGCATTCTGAGGGCGTTTTGGCGATGTGCAGTTCCTTGCAATGTGTCCCTCACCTCCACAGTTGTAACACTTGATCGTCTTAACTTGTCCTTGATTTCCATTTCTTCCCATATTATGATTTTCCACATATCCTCTACCGACTCCACCTCTTCCTTGTTCGTACTGCCTTTCTTGAACTGGCTTTGCCCATAACTTTCCATCTCTGACAGTGGCTTGATTGTGTGGATTAGATGCATTCTGAGATTGTTGTTGGTGTGTGGAAGAGAGTTCATGTTTTGACTAATCAGAAAAGCCAGTTGATTAATGAAGCTTCCCACGAGTGCATCGGCATCGACTTGTTTGAACATAGGATCGGGAATGAGTTTGTGATTACCATTACCCATGGGTATAACTTGAGATGCTTTGGTGGTAATTCCAATGTTTGAGTAGAAGGCGGTTGAATCATTTGATGAGCTTGTCTCTCACGGTTAGTTTTGAACTGATCAAGAATCCTTTTTTCAAACATAGCATGTCTCATTGAAGAAGAAGGCATAGAGTTGCTCATAGTTTGTATTCTTCAATCCTTTGGTTAGCTTCACAGAGGTGACAAACTTATGCCATTCGGGATTCATGTTGTTCACAAACTTTGAGTTCAGCTGAATGTTTGGCATAGTCATTATGATGTTTCTCATGTCATTCACAAGCTTATGGAATCTTACATAGTACTCATAGACACTCTCATCTGGTTTCATCTTAAAGTGCTCAAATTCATCATAGAGTTGGGATTCTCTGTCTTCCATAGTTAATTCAGAACCAGAAAGAAGCATCTTGACATTATCCCACACTGCCTTGGCTTCGGTGTTGTGATTGATAAGCTTGTAGATATCTTTTGGAAGACCTTGAAATACGATGTTAGAAGCCCACGATATGACATCGAATCTCTTTTTCTCCTTATCATTGAGCTCATCATATGTCTTTGGTCTGTCTATTCCATAGATCATTGTTCCATCTGCAACTGTATCAATTAAGTCTCTGTAGTCTCAATCGATAAGGTCCTTCATCAATCGATTTGAGAATGTTGACCCCATTTTCCTTTCCAAGGCAGTACAGTCTGATTCTTTGAGCCCAAGAGTCGTAGTCAGTTCTGTCAAGCATAGGTGGACGGGTATCTAACCGGTGCTTGAACATCCTCGGCAACAGTGGAGATGATTGTAGGTACGTTGGTAGACATGTTGACAGATAATCACGGGATTTTATAACTCAATGATTAAACCGGGAAATAGATTCTTTCACGGGATTTTACTAAACCAAGAGAAAACCGTATTACACACAAAAATCAACCAAGTCGCTATGAATCCTTGAACCAAGTCGCTAAGTACTAAGTTGCTAAGTAATGACAAAGCAAGTCGCTAAGTTCCCAAGTCGCTACAAATTTTGACAGCAAGTCGCTATGCACCAAGTCGCTATGAGATCAAGTCGCTAAATAGCAACTCGCTAAGGACCAAATCGCTACCACCAAATCGCTACGAAACTTAAAGAGCAAGTCGCTATCAAAATTGAAAGCAAGTCGCTACCTTACCAAGTCGCTACCCGTAGTGGAGAATCCACCATCAGTACTTTTTGTCGGCTTGTCTCTAAAGGCAAGTCGCTAGGACCAACTCGCCACCAAACAACACTACAACTCGCTACAGACTTACAAAGCAAGTCGCTACCAAGAATATTATACCGAGAGCCAAGTCGCTAACATGAAAAACTTCTAAAAACACACTTTTCAATTCAAAAACAACCCAACCACGATGATTCAAGCCTTCCAAATCAAAAACTAAACACTTATGATGATCCTAAACACAAAAGTACAATCAAAATCCAAACTTTAACACTAGAAATCAACCAAATGATGCAAAAACCACTAAACTTTCTCAAACTCAAAAACCACCTAAAAACCACTAGAAATCCAAAGATATGTAAGAGATGATCTAACCATGGCTCTTGATACCATTTGTAACATATTGGATTTCACATACACATCATAACACAAACATACTTTGGCGTACAAGAGATGAGTTTTAGAGAGAGAAAGCTAGAGGTTTGGGAACTTTAGTGAGAGAAAGAAAAATCTTATTATGAGCTCCAACTCTCTACCTTGGGAGTTAGAGAGTATTTATAGTTTACATAAAGCGCTACCTGACGGCGGCGTGGATCAGGCATACAGTGGGTAAAGACCCGTCCGTCCTCCACGGTGTTACAAAACTAAATACTACTTATCATTAAATAACTACGACTACGAGCTTTCTAACGATTACATATACTTGATGTGACCGACACTTTAACTACTGGATTTTCCAAATCCTAACAAATCTTTAACTAAGTTGTAGTATACGTAACTTGGCAACTTGAGGGACCAATTGTGTATTTTAAAGTGATTATTGGGCGGGAGTTTTAAGTATGACAACGGCAACCAAGACAAATTCAGGGACCGAGTGTGAAAAAAAAGTCACTATTAGACCCTTGACCGTCTCTTACCAGAGATGCTATTTACTTGTGCACACCAACCGATAAACCCATCCACCACTTTTTCCACACACAAACAATTTCCAATGGAAGATTTCCCTATTTTGAATGAACTCATGGAGATTGTTGGTTCATCCAAGTTGAATGATCGTATGGCTGTGTGGTTTGAAGAAGAGGCTGCACAAGAAGGGCTTTTGAAAAAAGCTAGTTCTTCAGTGCATTGATCATCTAAAGAGGGGGATCATGAAGGCGTAGGAGCTGATCAAAGAGAATGAAGCTCTGGGACCTCGGGGAATGGCAGCAGACTGTTTGGATGCTTGAGGAAAATCCATGAAGCACACACCAACTTGTTCAATTCATACAGATTTGTTGGTCAAACTAATGAAGCTGTTTGTTTCAACACGAAGGTTTTGTCAAGAAAATGGCTGAGCATAATGCTGAATTTTGGGTATTTCAAGGGCCAGATAAATGGGGTCTTTTGGGTGCTAGTTTTGGAAATATAGGTTAGTAAAAAGGGTATGTAAATTGGATATTTTGTTTGGTCGTTGGTCTTGGTTTGATGTAGTTGTTTCTGATATTGTAATCGACTATATTAAGGATGAAATATCATCTATGTTTTATGTATTTAATATGTTCTTGTATTGTGTGACATTGGGTGTATTTTAGTCTTATTAGTATTAGCAAACCAAACCCCCCTTGTATCAGACAAAGCCAAACATCCCATTTATCAAAAGTTATATCAGCAAAACCAAACACTCCATTGTATCAGCAAAAGCAAAGGCAGTGATTCAAAAATATGTGTTGAAAATGCAAATGCTTTAGCACTAAATCATAATGTATTGACAACGGTGTATTGTTTAGAAATGCAAAATGAATTGTAACATCTTGACAATGCTGATCATAATGCATTGACAATGGTGTATTGACAATGCTTTAGCACTAATGGAATGAACACGCCCAATGCCTCAAATTGTAACATCTTGAATTTTGACTTAGCCAAGTCAAACAAAATTTATGAAAGGCAACAAATTGTAACTTATCTTTGTGGTATGACTTGGGTAAGTCAAACCTATTTAGAAATGCAAAACAATTTCAAGCAGTTACAATGCACAACCAAACACAATTACTTACATAAGAACCCAATTTTTTATTCATCGATTTCATGTTCTCAACAACTACAAAGTTTCCTATCATCTAAACATATACTTAGCTAGACCCACAACTCTCCCTATCATCCTTTTCCTTCATTTCCTTCCTTTCCTTAAGATATTTAAACAAAATTTCCAGATTTTTAATCTGTGGAAAACTAGAAGAAGGGATTGAATAGTTTTACCTATTAAAACTTGTTTTAAACTATTTAGATCGACTTATGTCAATCTATTTGGATGTGTGTTAGATGTTGATAAGCAAACATATAGAAATATAAATATATAATGAAAAGATAAAGAGTAAGTAGCACAAAACCACAACGCGAGAATTTATAGTGTTTCGGCTACAAGGACACCTTCCTTGCCCTACTCCACTCCCCGAGTAACCAACTCGAGAGTTCGTATCACGCACAACACCGACTCCTTATGGTGGAGAAATCTTCACAACGTTGCCTACACTTTATCCGGTACAAGGCTAGATACCGGGTCCTTTCACCAAGGAGAACCAAACCTATCACAACGTCGCCTATACTTTATCCGGTCTAGGCTAGAATACCGAGTTCCATTACAATGGAGGAACTACTACCCAACACTACACCAATCACCTAACTCCAAAGGAGATCTACTCCTTATAATATCAACAAGGATAACAATATCCATTGACCCAATACTAATCTATCTTGTACATCGAATCACACCATATCGAATGTACATCGTAGGCACCTTTCATTAATGCCTTTGACTAGATCTTCAAGACACTCTTCACTAATGTCTTGTGACTCTGACTTCTGGCACCCGTCTTACTAATGTCTTCGTCTTGACACTTGAGACATCTTTCACTAATGTCTTCAACACTACACTTCTTAGAGAAAGAACCATCAACAAGATAACTTCAGTAGTCTTGATGATGAGGAAGCATGGCAACTCATGGACTTGAGTTTGCTTGACTTCAAAGGTAGTGATCTCGCCTTTAAGAGGAACCTAGAGAATCACACAAAAAAAAACTACATACATAGATCACTTGGATATGGGGTTAGAGAGTTTTTAACTCAAGGATAAATTATGTGAGAAAAGGGGTACGAAACAATGAAGAAATGGCTCACTATTTATAGAGAGAAAATGTCTACTGTTCCACGGATCCCTCCCTTAAAGGATCCGTCTAGTGTAAAGCTAGGGATCCGTGGGACGCTCCTCTTTGCCCATGGGTATTTTGGTTATGGGTCATGGGTTATGGGTTGATCCATGGGTATTTCATTAGATACAATGTACCAAATAGATGCAATGCATCTAGTCAAATGGGTATGGGTCAATACCATGGGTTGTAGTTTTTACCCATTTATAATACATACTAGTTATGTATATATTTGCCCAATATGTAAACACTAGTTGTTGTACATATGTATAATTAAATCATAAAATCACTTATACTTGTTTTAGTGTTTTATGTGAAACGTAAGTGTGTTAGAAAACTATTGGCTCAAACCATTTCGTATTTTATTTGTTTCGTTAAAATGATTTTACGTTTGTTATCGACAAAACATTAGAAGATCGTAAATATAAATAAACGTTTTTACGGCTTATTTGTATTAACATAATCCTTTCTCCAAATCGTTAAACTTTGATAACACGATGTCAGCCTCTTCCTTCTCCTTCTTAACAACCACCAATCCTTTTCATTTAGGCAAACTTCTTTCCTCAACGAACTCAACAAAGCCTTCTCCTTATCGTTTTGTGCCATTATAGTTTTTTTTTTTTTTGGGTAGAATGTGTGTTGCTTGTATTTTAGGGTTCAATTTTGTTTGTTGCCGGGTACTAATATTGTTGAAGGTTGGGTTAGATTCCAATTATGTTGGGTCAAAGTTGTGAAGGTTATTATACCCTCGAAGTAAAGTCATAAATTTAAAGTTGACTATGGCAATCCTGGTCAAGGGACGAGTTTGGCATATAAAGCCCAAGTTTTGGACCTCCGGCGATGATAACGCCCAACTTTGTCCCATCGCGATGCGTATGAACAAGTTTAGGGACCAACGGTGTATTTTAGTCTAAATTAAATAAAAGGGTCAAAAAAATATTCGGCTTTTTTTTAAAAATTTTCTTTTATCAAATAGGACGTAGGAAAAATAGTTTTGAATTTCCAGGATTATTTTTCTTAGATTTCACTTTTTAGGCTTGGGTTTAGCCCGATTTATGTGCGTTTTAGTTTCTCTTTACGTTTTAGCTTACGTGAGCTTTATATAATTGTTTCCCTTGCTTATTTGGTTAATTTTAGTTTATGATTATTACATTTATTCTTAAAAATCCAAATATCCACTTTTCCATCATTCAATTCACAAAATCACGACTTGAATCACAAATTTCATTCAACCTTCGTTGGGAAACGTTCTGAGAATACATATTTTCTTTGTATTTCCTTGGGAAAATTAAATATATACTATAATTGATAAATCATGGTTGATAAGAATGATGTTAAAGTCATTAAAGACCGTATTGATGACAATGTTTATGACTCATTAACGAAAGAATTACCTCATGAAAAGCATGAGTTCATACTGATGGAATGGGGCTTCGTTATGTTAATAAATTGTCTAAACTTTAACTTATGTATTTGGGTATTGGAACCTAAACAATTTTATGAGTGATATATATGATGGTTATGAGTTTTTCTCATTTTTATTTATTATTGTGTTATATGTTTGCGCATTACACCTGTGAACAAGCTCGTTCAAAATTTCATAGTCGGTCAAATTGTTTCGGCACAATATGAAATAAGACTAATATGAAGTTTTGGTGTTTATTTATCTATACAAATATTTTACTTGTTGGGGCCAAAGTTCATATGTATTCATAGGATGAATATTGGATGAGGCGTCACCACATGAATGATTGTCAATCAGTGAGTCGAGTTTATGATTTGTATTCTTGAGCGTCCTTATATTTTTTATATATAACACAATTATAATACATGACGAGTTTGCTTTGATTCATCTCCAACGTCTTTGGTACTCAAGACCATACATAGATGTTTTGGGTATTACGGATTGTGTATTGCCACTTGATGAATTGATTGGTGAAGTGAAACTATTGTTGTAACTTACTTTAGTAATATCAAAAATTCTAAATTGAGAAACAGATGTTAACAATTTAAGATGACTTACTCCATTTCTCAAGTTAACATGAATCGGAAACAAATAGAATAAGAATAAAGATCAAATCATTAACAGTTAATGATAGTTATTTGGTTCTATCAACGAATGAACAAGTCGTGTATTTTTTAGAGGCATGTAGTATGACGTTGGTAGACAGCTATCTGGCGGTAACTCGGTATTAATTACCTGAAGTTATGATATGCCCACGTGGAATTCTGTAAGAATATGTGCATAACATAACATAATTGATATTGCCATTAATATATGATTTTATGAGGTCACACACAATAATGCGAGATTTCAGTTTTATGAAATAGTGAATTTAATGAATTGTACGTTTCTTCACAAACGAATTTGCAACGTACTTGAGTCAAAAGATCCGACTTATATCGGAAAAAATGAGGACTGAAAATTGCACATGGTTTCGTTCAAAAAAAAGGAAATTCGCACATGGTGCTCCTGGACAAACACAATTTTATTACTCGTACTTCTTTTGTGGGAACATGGTGCTCTTGTACAAACACAACTTTATTTCTTCTTTCGTATGGTTCAAGACTTCCGTGTCCATCTTGTACTCTTGTTACCGTTGGACCGTTATTAAAATAAGAAATTAAATTTTTTAGATTTTAACGAGAGAATGAATACATGTCCACCACACAAAACAAAGAAAATAAAAAGACATTGTAGACTTTCAAGACTTGTATTACATGTTTGACTTTAAACAAATAGATATAGATTAATAGCAACCAAACCCTTTCACCTTATCTCCAAGAACCACCACCAAGAACCACCATGGACGCCATATCAACCACCGTCCCCTCCATCAACCTCCCCAAACGCCACCCCAAAACCACCCTCCACCACCACCTCAAACCACCCCTCCTCCACCACTTCACCACCACCACAAAACAACCATCTTCACTCTCATCAACCAAACACACAACCACAACCCACCACCATATCTCCACCCCACCCCACCACCAACCACCCTCCACACCACCCCTCAAAACCCTTCACCACCCTGCCACAGGCTACGCTGCAGCCCTACTAGACCATGCAATATGCACCAACTCATTGGAAATGGTTCATAAGGATGTGAAGAAGGTCCTCAAGTGGTTGAAGTGTAATGAGATGATGAAGAGTGTGATGAGTGATGCAAGTGTGGGAGAAAGTGTTAAGGGGATGGTGATTAAGGAGGTGGTGGAGAAGGTGAAGATGAGGAAGCAAGTGGTGGCCCTTGTGAAGATGCTCGTGGCGAAAAATAAGTCCGGGATGGTGGTGGGTGTCATGGAGGAGTTTGAGAGGATCTATTGGGAGTTGAATAATAGTAAAAGGGCCGTAGTGCAGATATAAGTTGTGGGTTCAAGTCTCGTTTATTTGTCGAAATGTTTTGTGTGTGCATAAGTGGAATACTTGTGTGCGATAATGTGTTATCGCGTGGCTTATGATAATGGATTGACAAACATTGTCTAAGTTTAAGGGTGGTTGTTTGATCAAGATTTGATAGTTTTGTAAAAGTGAATATCTTGTGTATGATTTGGTTGATCATGATTATACTATTGACAATATTGTTGTGATTTGTGTTGTTTGTTTTATGGTTTCAAAGTTGAAATTGGTAATCTTATTGATCATGTTTTGAAACAAATGTAGGTGTGTATATATGTAAATATGGCTTTCGAGTATGTTTTATTATTCATAAGAAGTGTATTTATGATTGAAATATAGCAAACCTCGGCTTTTGGTTTGGGTGACAAAGGATCGGTTTTTACACTTAAACTTGTTTGCAGGCGATGTAGTATTAGTATCGGTCTAAAAACAATAATAGATCAAAAGTTACTCGACTATTCCTAATCATTTGCACTCTATGGTTGCTTATCACATGGTGAAAGTCATTGGTGTTACTGTTTTCTAGCAGATAAATAGACGTACAGGATGAACAAACAATTATTTAAGTTTCGGTTCAGCAAGTCCTTAAGCAAAATGACATGTTGCTAACAGCTTCAACGGTGGATTTTAAGTTACTGATTTGATCAAACTTAAACTACAATGACTACCCGAAAATGGCGCAATGCGCCAACTCAACTCAATATTGATTTTAGATCAACAATAAAAATGATGTATAGGCTGTGTTTATACATATCAAGGTTAATACGCATGTGTATTACCCGGTTAAGTTAATTTGAAGCTTTGTTATATTTGTCGAAGAAAAAGTACAAGAGAAAGAACCAAATTTTTTTCAAACTAAAAAATAAGAAAAAATAAAATAAAAAATGTCGTTTTAGTTTGAGTTTAGCGACTAGTAAAACTAAAAACACAATTTCTTAGCACACCCAATGCATTTACAAAAAATTGATATTTTGACCAGTAATATTAGACGAGCGTATATGACTAAACCCGTTTGGTTGGTCTACCCAACCGGACAGTCTCCCCTCTTCTGAGGAGCCGGCTGACAGCACGTCCCCTTTTTAAAAAATAAATTGTGTGTTAGTGTTTGAGCTTTTTGTTTTATTTAATTTTGTGGGATATATTTTCTATTGTGTGTGCGTGTCTGGTCTTCTACGGAATTTTGGTTAGCAAATTGTTTGAAACTTACTAATCAAAATTTCATCGGTACAACAAAAAACTTCAACTAGGCTATTTCATGGTAAAACTTTCTTGGCCCTTTTTCTCTTAGCATATTTCCCACCAGGCAGGACTGTGCTCTCCGACTCACTCACTCCACCATCTCGACCAGACTCACCTCCACTGCTAGCTTTGTACGCGGTAAGCAAATTAGGTTTCTTGATAATTGATTCATTATTCTTATATATAACCAATACAGTACTTAAGAGCTTTTGATAGTCAAATCAACACTGGCATTTTAACAAACAGTTGGTGTGCGTTCTTAATAAACAGATCATTTTGTCAATGATTTTAAATACTTTTTTCTCGACGATAAATGAATATAAAAATGAGGTATATATATAGCCAAGGAAGAATAACTGACGAGTGGCACTTAAGTTAGTGACTTTTTAGGGGTGTTTTTCGAACATGGCTTATTTGGTTTTCATGTGTTTCATAAACTACTTTTGTATTTATTTTGACACTTTCCGAGCTTTTAGCTTATATAAGTTCATTATATCAACATGAACTTATATAAAGCGTCTGAATAAACCGTAAAAAATGAGCTTAGGAAAAGCAGGCGAAAACAAATAAATTATATCATGAAACTCTATACTATAATCACTTCCATAATATGTTTCGAGCTTTAAGTTGCATATTATGCCTTTGGTAGTTTATTTGATTATATATTTGTCATAAATACCAGATGCTTGAGATGAAGTTTCAGACCTAAGTAAGATGATGAAGGCTAGGAATATCCGTCATCTCGTTTGTACCTGCTACTACTCCACCGCCAGCAGCTCTGCTGTCGATCCCTTCACCGCCCACCCATCCCACCACCATCTCTCAAATATCGAGTCCAAATCCCAGCTCCTCAAATCCTACACCGTCACTCCACCAATCAAACCTTGGCCCCAAAAACTCTGGCCAAAACGACTCGCTTCAATCATCACCCGCCAACAAAACCTGACCTGCATACAAATCTTCAACCACCCGGTAAGTACCACCCTGGCTTTGAACATAATTACGAAACTTACCACTCCATCATCCATAAGCTCTCTCGTGCTCGTGCTTTTGAACCGGTTGAGACCCTTCTTTCTCAGTTACAGAAATCTGGTATCAAATGTGGCGAGAATCTTTTTATTGATGTGTTGCGTAATTACGGACTTGCTAGCCGACCTAAAGGCGCGTTACATTATCTTTTTAAAGATCGAGGACTTTGGTGTCATGAAATCGAATGCAGTCTTTGAACCGCGCTTCGCGTTTTGATTCAGAACAGGAAGTATAAGCTGGTGCATGCTTTGTTTAAATGTAGCCGAGAAAAGTTTAATATTATACCGAATGTGTTTACTTGCAACATTCTTTTGAAAGCGTTTTGTAAAGCGGTGATATAGAAGGTGCACTGAAGGTTTTGGATGAAATGCCATCAATGGGTATGGTGCCAAATGTCGTGAGTTATACTACTATATTAGGAGCTTATGTTTATATAGGAGATATGACAAGTCTTGAAAAAAATGTTTAATTTAATTCTCGATAGAGGTGGATACAATAACGACTTACACAATTTTAATGGACGGGTTTTGCAAGCAAGGGAAATTGATTGAGGCTGTTAAAGTGATGGATGAAATGGAGGAAAATAAAGTTGACCCGAATGATGTTACTTATGGGGTTATGATCGAAGCCTTTTGTAAAGAGAAAAAGACTGGTGAAGCGTTGAATTTGCTAGACGATATGTTTGAGAAGAAATATTTACCTACTTCTGCTCTTTGTTGTCGATTAATTGATGTTTTGTGTGAAGATGGCAAGGTTGAGGATGCGTGCGAATTATGGAAGAAGTTGTTAAGGAAGAATTGTACTCCTGATAATGCGGTATCAAGTACACTTATACATTGGTTGTGTAAAAAGGGGAAAATATGGGAAGCTAGGAAGCTGTTTGATGAGTTCGAAAGGAGTTAAGCTTCCTAGTGTTTTAACGATATAATACACTGATTGCGGTATGTGTGAGATGGGGAGCTGTGTGAGGCTGGTAGGTTGTGGGATGATATGGTGGCGAAGGGTTGTTTTCCTAATGCATTTCATTATAACATGTTAATCAAAGGGTTTTGTAAAGGTGGAAATGCAAAGGAAGGGATTAATATTTTGGAGGAGATGTTGGATAAGCGGTGTTTGCCTAATAAAAGTACTTACTCCATATTACTTATGGCACTATGTGAGTTGGGGGATGAAGCGGAAGTTTTGAAGGTACTTAATATGGCTAGGTCAAGTGAAAAAGTCATTGATGCAGACGTTTGGCAAGTTCTAGTAACCAAGTTTGGTAGTAATTTTAGTAAGAAGGCAGAAGCCATTATTGGTTCAATACCGATCAAGTCTACTCCATAAATGTCGAGCCTACATGCTTATATTATCTACTGCATTTGCTGCCTGTTAATTTCTTTGCTTGTTCTTTGGGGATCTTTTTTCAAGAATGCCTCATTAGATTGGGAAAATAGGTAATACTAGTAATAGGTATGAAACAATGCTGTTTTATACATAAATGGTTTTACTCTTTAACATTGGCATCTTTGGCATGTTTACTGATATGTGAAGTTCAAAGCATATAATCTTATAGCAGTATCGTAGTTTGATGCATATGTGTACCAGTTAAGTTTTACTTTTCGTTATTAAATATGAGAACTTTGCTTCTTAAGTAATTCCTTAAGTGATTTTGATTGGGGAAGTGCTTGTGACACAGATAGGCTTTTAATTTGCTGAAAATTTAGATGCGTGTTGAAATTATTCCACGGTAAGAAGCGATCATGGTAAATGAGTTTTTGTAGAAGAGCTTATTATTTGTTTAGTATTACAGGAGTCTAAATTGGTGGATATCAACAGGTAGAGTCTGAGTCATGTGTGAAGCTTTGAGGTTTCCGATATGATCTAAACAGGGGAATGAGGTAAGCAACTAAGCATGTGGATCGATTTGATTGTGAATGGACAGATGGATTTTTGTCAATGGAAAACCCCTTGCCTCTCAACCGAGGTCAGTTCGATCCTCACTCCTACAAAGGCGGGAGGTCCTTTCTACCTTTGTAGAACTGGAAAACCTCTCTACCTTAGGTAGGGTAAGGGCTGTCTACATATTAACCTCCCCATACACGGAAGCGGTATTGGTAACTAACCTAACCGTGGAAGGCGGCATTGGGCGTTACTTGTATGAGTGCAAAAGTGGGTTGTTTTTTTAGTCTTTCTGAACCCGATGTTCTGTTTTAATGTTCTGCAGAAATCCCCATGCAAAGATCTGTTAGGTGGGCTGTTTCTTCTGCTATTCAAGTTATCATCTGAGTCGTAGTGGCCTGTTAATTCTAATAGGTGCCGTATTTTTCCGGGTTGGATTGTCTCTGTAGCTTTGCCATTTGATGTATGTGATGTGGGGATAATGTTTAATTCAGGATTTGAACAGTAGAGCTTGAGATCCACATGGGCGATCATTTCTTCAACAAACTAGATAGTGTTATTGCTCATTTTCATTTTTGAACATTTAGTTGACTGGTTAATTACGTCTAATAGCCTTCTGTAGATTATTTGCTATTACTGGATGTGTATTCACTAGCAATTAACCTTCTAATGTATATTGATTGATGCTAGTATATTATATTTTCAATTTGTTGTATATTAAAAAGAATTTACTGTAATTGCATTGAACTTTAAACCAACTGCAACCTAACATTAAGTAATCAGTCTCTCAGAGAAGACCTTTGTTCATCCTTCAAGTAATCAGTCTTAATTTGATCGATCCTTCTTGTAAGTGGTCTGAGTGCGATTTCAATCTGGGAAGAGGGACATGAACCTGCAGTCAAGGGACTACCTCCTCATTACCCATGTCTTCTAATCGACATCAATTTGATGCGTTGACTAGAGATCCAATGTAGCGACTAGCGAGCATGTTTGAATGGTAACCAAAGAAGCAGCACCAACTCTGTCACTATTCCTTCAAGCGGGGCGTGCCACACTTTTCCTCCAACTCCCAATTGCTCAAAAACCGTAAAGCAGAGACCCTTTGGAAGTAAACGTTGGTTTTAAAGAGTAAGAACGGAAACTTTTGGTTCTTGGTTTTGGTAGTAAACCAAACCGATAAAAATCGAACCGAACCATTAAGCTAAAAAGAAATATATTATTTATCTATCAACTTTAAGGGTGCATAATCTAATGTGATGAGTTTACAATGTTGTTAGGCTACAATTTGTTATGTTAATTTTGTAATGTTTCATTAGCTCACTTTTTGGACTTTTACAGTTGACTTATGACTTATTTGGTTTTTAGCTTATGTTTCTTAAGCTCATTTTTTGTATTTTGAAATTTTAAACTTAATAAGTTTTTATGACATAATAAACTTATATAAACCAAAAGTTTCAAAAAGTCATAAAAGTAGCTATGAAAGATAAGCCCAAAACCAAATAAGCGTAAACTTGACTATATAAAGCTAAACAAACACACTTAAAACATGTTTAGTTAGGAATCTAGGATAACCAGCAGACCTTTCACTCTTTATTTCCATTAAGCTGTTTTTTCCCCCTAATCTGTTATGAACAAACTGAAACAAATCCATGCACACACACACGCAGCACAGATTTCACCAAATTCTAATCTCAAATCCCAAACATAACTTATGCACACCACCTGTTCGACCTTATTCCTCAACCAAATGTCTTCCTTTACAACAAACTCATACAAGCCTACTCATCTCATGGCCCGTATCACCAATGTTTTACACTCTATACCCAAATGTGCATCAAGGGTATTGCACCTAATCAGCATTCTTTCACTTCCCTTTTAGCGGTTTCATGGCCAGTTAACTCTTGAAATGGGATGATGTTTCATGCTAGGTTGGTTAAGTCGGGGTATGAGACGGACGTGTACCTGGGGACTGCGTTGGTGGACATGTATCACGAAAGTGGGTTTGGTGAGTTTTCTTGAAAAGTTTTTGATAAGATGGTGGTTAGAGATGTCCGACTTGGAATCTCGCTTGTGGGCGGGGTATCGAGGAATGGTGATGGAAGGGCGATGGAGGTGTTTGAGGGATGGGGGTGAGGAATGTGGTGTGTGGACTGCGGTGATATCTGGGTACTTGTAGAAGAATGGGAAGTATGGGGCGTTGAAGGTGTTTTTGGAAATGGAAAAGTGAGAGGTGTCGCGGCGAATGAGTAGCGATAGCAAGTGTGCTTCGGCTTGTCGCAGTGTTGGGCGTTGGAAGTGGGACAGAGGATTGAAAAGTATCACGAGAAGCGTGAGGGTACTTTAAAATTTGTTGTGTTATAGTATGCGTGTGGAGATGTATGCTAAATGTGGTAGGATTGATATGGCTACGAGGATATTTGATGAGATTGGTGCGAGTTTGTGCTCATGGAACACTATGATCATGGGTTTGGCTGTTCATGGAAAATCAAAGGAAGCTCTTCAGCTTTTCACCAAATGCTGGTAATGCGGCGTTTTCTTTCTCAATATTCCGTCCATGATATTACTCGCGTACATTGTTAAAAGATTAAATATAAGATACTTGAAAACATATGCACTCAAAATACTCAATAGGTGTAACTAAGATTTAAAACTCTAGAAATTTCATTATTTTCAATATTGCTTTTTAAATTCTTTTTCTTAAGCGTCACAGGAGAAGGCACACCACCAGCGATGTCACCTTAGGTAGAGCAATCGCGCACTCATGGAGGTATGGTGAATAAAGGACAAGAACTTTTTAAATCAATGGTGAATAGCTTCTCGATCACTCCCAAACTTGAACACTACGGATGCATGGTTGATCTACTTGAAGTGCTGGGGAACTACAAGAAGCCTACAATCTCATACAAACTATGCCAGTGAAACCCGACTCAGTAGTTTGGGGAACTCTGCTAGGCGCATGCAGTTTCCATAACAACGTTGTGTTTGCTGAGATAGCAGCCGAACATCTCTACAAGTTAGAGCCTTGGAACCCAGGCAATTATGTAATTTTATCCAATATATATGCGAATACAGGACGAAGGGATGGTGTTGCAAAGCTAAGGAAGATTATGAAGAGTTCTCAAATCACAAAGGCAGCAGGGTATAGCTTCTTCATTTTGGAAGGTAAGTTTATAAGTTTATTGTAGATGATAGATCACATCCAAGATCCAATGATATTTATTGGATTTTGGATGAAGTTTCTTTAAAGATGAAGAAGCAGCATGAAGATGCAACTATTTTTGACACACTGGATATTTTGTAGCTCTAAAGATGCAACATTTTTACATTATTTTCTAGCCGTAACAGAGAATTGTTTTACAGAAATTTACACACACAATCTGACTTTAGATTAGCTTCAGGCTCCATCAAACAAACTACTAGTTGCACAGCCTATTGACATGGCTAAAAGCGTATGAAAATACTCATAACATATCATGTACATGTGCTTTCTATGATTCTATCCTACGCTGTCTTCACTTTTGTCGTCCATTTTCTCCTCCTTGCCACGATTTTAAGCAGTTCATCAATAAGGATGACAGGTGCTGAAACCAAGATGACCAAAACCCATTCTTTCAAACCTAGCGGGGACGATACCAAACACATCGGCTGAAAAGGAACATATAGAATCAGACAATGCAGGAAAGACCAAGCATGGCAACAAGAAGGTAAGGGTTAGGTCCAAGGTGGCATTGTTAACAAACTGTTGTCTTCAGAAAGGGCATTTAGGGAATTAAACATCTCGATAGCCACCAATACGGAGAGTGATAAAGTCATTGCTTTGACTTTTCCGGTGGTGAAATATTCACAGGGATTTGAGAAAGTGATTGTGCGGTTGCTGCTAACTGCAAATGGTGTCACTGAGAAATCTGGCCAAGAAGGGCAGTCTCCCCAATTTCTTAGCTGAGACACTGAAGCGGCGTATGGCCGTCTGCTATTAGATCGATGCCCATGAAGGATGGTTGTGTGTACCATAGAATGAAGACACCAACAGTTGCGATGCCCACATAACTACCAATTACCTGCCAGATTTTGCAAGGAATACTTTCAGAAGATGGTATTTATTAGAGGCATTTTTAGTCCATTTATCATTAATTGGGTCAAATATAAAAAATTAGCTTAAAAAGCAGTTAAACATGCCAAAAGTTTACACAAAAAAATGTAACCCAACCCATTATTCACAAACCAACCATATGTCTTGTATGATAAAATCGGAAAAAAGACTAACCAAGTAGCGAAAGAGAACCCCCGAATCAATGAGAGTAAGTGCTTTTACCAGGTGGTTTTCTCATTATATCAACATCAGCGGGGTTAAAACCAATAGCAGTAGCAGGTGGACCGTCAGTAACTAAATTAACCCACAGAAGCTGCACAGGTATCAAGCATTCCGGTATCCCCAGTGCAGCAGTTAAGAAAATGGATATAACTTCCCCAACATTTGAAGATATCATGTACCTAAAGGTTTACAAAATCATGTCAAATGAAATACATATACTGGAACTATAAAATTACTCTGGAATAAGGTAATTACTACCTGATAAAAGCTTTCATGTTGTTATAGATTGATGACCCTGCCAACAGCGGCGATGGTACTAAAGTTATCATCAGCTAAAACCATATCTGATTCCCACCCTGTTCAGTGATTCGATATCAGCAAGTTTCAAAGCTGGAGCATCATTAACACCGTCTCCTGTCATTTTCACGACTTCACCCATCTCCTTAAGCATCCTCACTATCTCTTGTTTGTGCCTCGGTTCAGCCGGGAAACACTTTTCCCCGGCTTTGACAGAATATCCCGCTGTTGCATAGTTGAGAGTCCTATGAATTCTTTACCCGTAAAACTTTTACCTCTCAGATCCTCACCTTCATAAAACAATCCTATTTCTGAACAAATAGCTTCAGCCGTTGACTTATAGTCTCCAGTTATCACCAACACTTTTATTCCAGCTTCACCACACTCTTCAATAGCGGACTTCACTTCAGCACGAGGAGGATCCTATAAATTTAATAGAAGTTCAGTTGCAGATTGGATAGTTGAATAATATTATTTGGTAGAAGATAGAGATTATGACTTACCCTTAGACCAACGACCCTACAAAAGATAAGGTGGGTTTCGATGGAAATGTAGCTAGTTGGATCGAGTAACTTCATGTGGCTTGGATGATGTTCACCATCATAATCAAAGCTGCCAAGATCATCCTTATAAGCCAAACCCAAACACCGTAACCCTTTGGAACTCATTTCCATAAGTCTTGAAAGTACTAGTTGCCATGCGTAGTCCATTGGAACAACACAACCATCTGCTAGTTGAATGTGTGAACTACGAGCTAGTACACTCTCAACGGCACCCTGAGCAACCACCGTTATCTTATTAGTTATTACTATTTCCCACAATCTTAAATTATAGATAAACAATTTCAACTCATATGGGTCAAATGAGGTCATATACATTTTGAGCTAAAAGGGTTGAAAGTTGCCATAATCTATTTTTGATGCATACAACTAATGAAATTGATTTAATCAAAGATTTAACAAACAATGGCATACCTTGACAAGCAACCGATTTTGTCCAGTTGGCTCACAAACAATAACACTCATGGACTTACGAACACGGTCTAACTCCAGTGTCCCAACCCTCTTTGATCTTTTTAGTCCACCACTTCGCAGCACCCTATACTCCAATATTTAATTTAATAAGTATAACTAAACAACATCTACAAACATTAGTAAAAGTAGTAAAAAAGCATATAATAAAATTTCCAGCTTGCCTAATTTAACGTTGTTGTTATCAATCAAATAGTTTGCCATAATCTGCGACTTCATGCGGATCCTGGTTCTGGCTTTAGCATCCAGAACCCCCATCTTTTCAACCAAAACCTTCAAAGCAGCTTCAGTAGGCAAACCCGTGACTCTAAACACCGCGACCATCACTATATATCTCGGCATCATTACAAACAGCACATATTTCTGCCACATCTTGCAAATTAGCATCCATATTATAACAACTCCAATCAACAATACCACCGTCTTTCGGATCATAAGTTGTCCCTTCCACGTGCAATATCCTAGGAGCTGTAAGTTTCCCACCAAACGTGAAAACCTCTGTCACAGACATTTGGTTGGTTGTTAATGTGCCTGTTTTATCAGAACATATCACAGTCGTGCATCCTAATGTCTCCACCTAGCAGAGTTTCCTCATGATCGCGTTCTTTTGAGCCATTTTTCTTGTACCGAGAGCTAAGCAAGTTGTAATAACGCCGGACCTTCAGGTATTGCAGCTACTGCAAGAACAACGGCTATTTTGAAATAATATGTACTTTTCAGCGAAAATTCTACATTTGTAGGCAATCCGTTCACCATTTCCCATTTTAGAAAATACTTGTAGTTTATAACCCACACAGCAATGCACCACGACCCGATAACAGTTGTCAAATTATGCCCAAATTCATGAGTTTTTCTTCAGCGGGGTCTGGATTCTTCCATAGATGCTTCGTGTATTTGCTTTTGTATTTCCCCTATTTCTGACCTCATTCCAGTGTTCACGACAATACATATACAACTTCCATTCACTATGATGGTTCCACTAAATACCATATTTTCTTTTGCTTGTAAATCACAATGGTTACTAACAGGTTGGGTCCCTTTAGAACAGGAACAGATTAGCCGTTAAAGAACTTTGTTCAACTCTTAAAGTTGACGTTTTTTAAACCCGACTCTCATGTCCGCTGGAACTTTATCACCTACATAACTCCACAATATCCCCGGTACAAGTTCTCTAGCAGGTAAGTCTGGAATCATAAACCCGTCTCTTAAAGTCTTACACGACTCACATTGCATTTCCTTTAACACTTCTAAAGCCTTTTCAGCGTTACTTTCTTGCCAAACACCCACAATGGCGTTTAAAATCAGGATTAAAACAATCACTACAGGTTCAACGTAGGCTTCAAATCCAGATATGTTAGGTTTCTTCGTTCAAAGTATGCAAGACTGAATGAAATGAAGGCGGCAACAAGAAGGATTTTCACAAGCATGTCATCGAATTGTTGAAAGATGAGTAGCCATAGTGGCTTTCCCTTTTCCTTTTTGAGCTCGTTGTAACCGTGAAGTTCTTGTTGCTTCTCTACATCACATGAAGACAAACCTCTTTCGAGCTTGACATTATACGCTTTCAGGCATTGTTCAGCGGACCATGACCAAGCGGGAATGGTTTTAGATCCATCATTTCTTGAACTTGAGTCTTGAATCGTTAATCTGAAGTTACAATTAAATTAAGGGATAATTCCATATTTACCCAATCTAAACATGAAAATGTCATATATACCCAAAATACAACTTTTGAATGCATGATGTACAATGCATTTAAAACATGTTTTGGGTAAATATGTCATTATCATGTTTAAGTTATTAATAGAATACTATAATTAATATAAATCAACAGAAAATCAGAATCAGTTAATATGTAACAAAATGATGACAGGAGATGGTGTTTGGATGTGACTGTTATTTGAAGTAGTGATAACAAGAAAAAAAATAAAAAGTGTTTGGGATTTGCTTATTTAACTACTTATTTGTTAAAGTGCTTCTTTTTTTGGAAAAGTTGCTTATCTGTTTATTGTTTGAGCGGATATGAGTTCGGAGTGTCCAGGTAAACTTATTTCAGTTAGACAAGGACTTAGAATAAGCAGTTTAGAAAGTAATCCCAAACAACATCTTAGAATAAGCTGTCCCCAAATAATCAGAATCAATTTCACTATATGCTACTTGAAAACATATAATCAGATATCACTTGCTTTACTCAAGTTTTTTTTTTTTTTTTTTTTTTTTTTTGGGCAACCATGGCCGTAAAGCCCTCCCTTTTCAAGAGGTTGGCGTGGCCACTTCAAGGTTGTTTGCACCTAGCGGGAATTGAACTTGAGACCTCACATATTTTGAGCGATAGTCACAAGCCCTTTTACCGCTAGGCCACCCTCAAGTTCATGACACTAAAAAACTAAAGTAAAAAATTATATATATATATAATGAAGTTAATTATAAAATTCAGTTAAACAAACTGGAATTACCTTTCCTGGGAACTAAATTTAAAATCACACTCGCTTCTGGAAAATAAATAAAATCAAACAAAATAATGCAATGGGAATAAAAAACACTAACTGTAACCAACATAATACAGATAACCTTAAGAATTAAATTATGAAAACACACCAGGTAATGTCTACATTTATAAGTCAAGTACTTAAAAAAAACAGAAATTTAACAGTTACCTTTGAAAGCACAAGATGATGGCTGTCGGTGAGTGAATGCAGTATGCAAGAATACTTAAATAATACTACTAATGACAATCAAAAATTGTTGGGGATTCATGACAAGATTTTCAAAACCAAAGTCATTTGGATAAAAAAAACTCACAAGACTATTTGTTGGTGGTTTTATCCATTTCGAAATACCAACAGTTAAAAGTCTTGTCAAGATAAAGTACCAGTTTTTGCCCTCAATGATTCACTGTTTCACAAATTTGGTCCATTTAGAAATATGCTTTATGCTTATAACTACATCTTGTGCTCAAAAGTAAGAAACAATTTCATATCTCTTCTAAATTTGAAATTTCATCTTAGGTATATATTAGCCCTGATTTATTGTAGTCGATTAGCCTGATTTTTATCTTATATAATATGGGTCCCTGATTCTTTTATGGGTCGCGATTCTTCTTGGTCGCGATTATTTGTTAGTGTATTTTTTATGAAGATTGTAGCCGATTATTCTACGAAATTGTAGATCAGTATCCAGAAATAATAAAGAAATAAATTAATCCAAAAAGTATATTTGATTTAATTTTGACATAAAGATAGTGAAATAAATAACTATCTTCATCTTCACTATCAATCTTTATGTTTATCTTGACATTTGAATAGCTATAAGAGTGGAAGGTGTGGTGATGGAGCTCAAGCTTTTCATCGTTGTCGGCAAGCGTGGCATGGTATCACCAAGCACATAACTAACAACAATAAACCAGCCTCATAAAGCGCGTGCCTCTTCGTTTGGACCCACTACTACTTTGTTTTTATTCAATTTTCCAAATAAACTAAATTCATTTCATTCAAAATAAAAATACAATACATAACTTAATAATAAGAAAAAAAAAAACATACTTACTAAAACGATCTGAAAAAAAAACGACGGGTAAAAAAAATACAACACATACTAATAATAAGAAACCTAGTCATATCTTTAGGTGATATTTTACTAGTCGTTCTTCTCTTGGATGATCTGCTTTTAGATTCGGGATTCAAATTGGATCTATCATCGGAAAATCCATCTCGATCTTCTCTGGAGAGCTTTTTCCTTCTCCCAGCCTATAAATAACAAGCCCTTTGGCGTCGGCTTTTGAGCATATATTTGGATATATGTCCCAAAAGTACTCGATTGACTCCCATGAATTTCATGACGCTTCGGCGTTGAAGTCGACTTTTGTTTCTTTGACTCATTTGCATATCATCTCTTTGGGGAAGCTTCGTCAAATAGGGCAGAATATATCCTCGAGACATGTAATGTCAATGGGATCTTGGCATCCCTTCGATTTTTCAAAATCAACATTTTTCATACGAACTCCTTCGCCTGCGTTGCGCTTAAAAGCTAACTTTCACATTCTCGACATGATCGTGGTCATTTTCACCGCCGGCTGAGGATGTTTGTAAATAGCGTTGATCTACGGCAATCTACATACAATTAAAGTATTTTGGTCATATTTCAAAACATTACTCATGCTTCATCATTTATCATTTATTCAAATTAGGTTTCACGAGCATCAAATTCACGTAACCGTGTGTTTGGGCTGTAATTCATATATAATCATAAAGGACATTCCATATGGACTAAGTTTAGTCTACATATCATTATCATTATTATATCATATTGGTCCATGCATGGTTTTGCATTTTACATGCTAACCATAATTTCATATTAAATAAGCGCTATCGTAATTAATTATTTTGAACAATTGATCCATTACTTTCAAAAATTATTCCAATATATTTTTATACTCATATTAAGTTTATAAAAATAATATTATGAGTTTACCAGTGTTTTAAATTTATTTTGTATCTAAATTGTTATGTTTTATATAATTACGGCGTTTTTATTAAATATTCTACGATAATTATTATTTCACTAAATTTTGCGAATTTTTTTTTATAATTTTTATGATTTTTATGATCCAATATATTTTATCGACCGTTAAAATTTATTTTTATTATCCATACCTAAATAATCAAATGTGTCTACAAGTGATCACTTATCTTCAAGTAACTTAACAAAATATTACATAATCATAAATAAAAAATATATATATATATATATATCAAGCGATGACTAATACCCTTGCTTTTCGAGGCTGAGGGGTGAGTCATGTGATTTGCATAATATCTCTTGCTAGTGGGAGTATTATACACATAAACAACTAAACACATACACAAATTCATACAAAGGTGAAAACTATTTTGCTCCTCTCTTCCTCTTCCAAAGCAACCACACTTATAGACCAAGGGAGGTTTTCATCAAAATTTTCAAGACAAGATTTTCTTACACTCTAGTATCACTTATTGTTAAGGTTTTGCAATTAAAACCTAAGGTGATTAGGAAAAATCCATTGTCCATAAACCTCATCAAGTTACTAGTAAATCCATTCATGTGTTTATTTCATATTCATTGTTATGGTCATTTCATTTTATTTGAGTAAACATGCAAGTCTCATGAGGTTTATACCACTTTTTCATTGATTTTTAAGAGTTATATATATATTTGACATCCTATAATTACTCCTTGTTATAAATCACTCTTGGTGATGTCTAGGAACCCATGACACCCTAAGAAGGTGTATGGTAGGATTAGAATAACTTCGGAGTTGTTTTGAATTGGTTAGAATAGGTTTGGCTGAAAAACTCATTTAAAACAAGTTTGCAAAGGGTGTCCATATTTTTAAAATCTGGAAAATTCGACAGTGGATAAAATTTTTTGGCCTAGATAATTTAAAACACTGCAGCGTGGCAGGCAGTTAAAGGGCTATGCGAAGAAGTTATGAATTTTTCAAGTTGGCGAAAACTATATTTTCTGGAATTTCAGCAAGTTCGTCTAATTTATGCGAGTCAAAAATGAAACTTAGGCGTTATAAATTATGTCGACTTATCAAAAATATACTAGTATACTTTGATACAAAGCTAAGGACCTTTAAAAGCGTAAGCGGTTTGTAATGATCAAATTATACACGTTTACAAAAGTTGTGCAAGTAACTTTATTAATATAAGGAACTATTAAATTTCTAATAGGTTACTGGGCAAAATAAGTGACCATTTTGGAGATTGTTTTTTTGATGTAGTACTTTTTCAAAGTAAAGTCTTCTAGTAAAAGAGAGTTTGCCAAGTATATTTTCCAAATGTGTGGTAGTTGACTAGTGGGTTGTAATGAATTAATTATGGCTACCTCAAACATTTCTTGCGAAAACCATCCTTAAACTATATTTTGGGACACAAGTACCGTCTTACTTAACATATTTTTCTTTATGTTGAGACCTCTAGGATGGAAACTCATGTACTAAAACTTTGAGATAATGATACAAGCTTCCCAAAACCATTGAGTACGGTTCCTAATACTCGATGTGCACCATTTTCGACTAGCTTTTTAGAGGCGTTTGTCACTTTCATGAAAATTTCCAGCGACATTATTTTCTGACGAAAAGTTATAATTTCTTAATAAATCACTAAATGATTATCGTGGATATCATTTCAAGCGTAATTACATGTGGAGTAATTTAAAAATGGACGTTAAAGATTATATTTTGGAAATATTATTTTCAAAAATTCATAAGTGGTATAGATATCATCAATTTTGCATGCATATTACATCATAACTTATTACGTATCATATTATTATAATAGGTGAGTTTTGAGATTCCGCTACATTTGGTGTCACACACTTTTGTCGCATCAATTCATCAAGTGAGTTTTCATTAGCCCGTTGTATACGTTTATACTTATTTTCAAACCTCTGGGGAGAATACATTGCACATCATTTTTATTACGATACCAAGTATATCAAATTCATTACATTGCTTAAGTTACCTCAAGCCAATTGAATGTCCCCATTATATAACATGGCCGTTAATTTCATAGGCGAGGGTGAGTGGATAGATCTATCGAGGTGACTCCTCCAATCAGGGTTGGTGGATTCAAGCTGGTTAAGGATGCATTTCATTTAATATCATTATTTGAGTTGTTTGGCAAACACTTTCTGTTTGGAGAACATCATCATGGTCTAGTTTGATTGTTATGGACTTATAGCAATTTTAACATTTTTATGTGGCATGTTTGTCATATATGGTCTATACTTGTGTGGTCGTATAAATTATTTTTTTCATAAACCTATGATTTCTCACCAACCTTTGTGTTGACCGTTTTAGCAATGTATTTTCAGGTAACTAGACATTCGCATCATGGCACGATTAAGGAACCTCATAGTGTCGCGGCGTCGACACATATCATTATATATTATGGTTTTCTTTTCAAAACATCGTTTGGACTTGTAATAAACTTATTTTTCCGCAAACTTTATCTTTTTTGGGACCTATTTTGTAACTCTGTATGTTTTATAAATATCAAGCGATGTGTTTCTAAAAGACACTTTTGGTCGTTCGATATATGATTACTGTTGCTACGGTGATCCAGAATTCCATTCCGCTGCTGAAAGCGGCTAATAGAAGGGTGTGAGATTGGCATGAGCTTGATTATAGAGAACTAGGTTATCATTGACCCTAGGCGGTTGTGATCCCATTGGGAAATTGTTGGGAAATTTGTGGCGGGTTAAAAGCTGTGGAGGTTGTGAGCGGGTTAAAAAGAGGTGATGGAAATGGTAGGGATAATTCGCGAATCCTTGTTGAAGCGCATATTGTTGGTTAAGAAAATTTCTTGTGGAGACGGGTTGGAATTTTGGAGGAGGGGTAGGCGGGTTTGAAGAACCACCGTATTGTGGTGGGTTTGAGTTAAATAAGTTTGTGAAGTACCCTAGGTCATTTGGGTTTTGAGACATTGTGAGTTTTTTTTTTTGAATAAAGGTATAAAGAGTTGAGGAAGATGTAGGAGATGAAGATGATAAAAATGGTAGATATGATATGTTATTTATAGGGGTGGTGGGTTTTAAAAAAAAAAAAATAAATAAGTTTTATATCCGTTTAACGGATATATATAGTCTTAGTGCTTTGTCGAATTTAAGCCTCGTCATAAGAATGGCGAGCTTCCTGATGAACAAGTGATTGGTGGCGACGCGGCCAGCAGGTGCCACGCAAAACCCACGACGAACCAGCGATGAGCCGCGCCCTCCTCAAGAGTTGTGGAAGTACTTTTGTTGTACATCATAGCATCACGTTAATTTTATACTTTTATTTATCTTTGCATAAAAGTTTGTAACACATTTTCTCTTGTTCTAAACTTGTCTCGGTTTAGTTGAATAGAAACAATAAAACACACATTTTTGTTGTGAAAGAATTTTTAGTTTAGTTCTGCGGAAGGAAAATAAATGGGGTGAGTTTGCAGCTTTTGATGCTTAATAGTCATGTTTCCAGCTCCTCGTTCTTTCCTCTACCTGAAATGTAGTGTTCGTTTTAAAAGTTTTTGCTAGATGTTGTTTTTTAAGTGATTACTAAACTTCTTTTCTTATGTGATGAGATTTTGGTATTTGAGATATATGGAATGTTTGGAAAATTTGTTCTCTTTTGAAGATAAAGTGTTTAATAAAATTCACTTTTAGTTGGAAAATTTGCTATACGCATGTTTGTTATCATCTTTATCTTCATTTTTTGAGAAGTATCTGTGGCGGAGGGTGTGAAAGCCTCTTTCTCAAATTTGTTACGTGTCCAACTTAATGTTAACTTTATACTAGAGATGAAGTGTTCAATAAACTTAAGAGATATTGACTGATTATAATCTTGTAACAAGAGATTTCTAAAAGCTTTATGCAAACATACATGAATACACATTTACCATATGTGATTATGGTTGGCACTAGGTATACTTCTTTGAAAGCTTTTCTTGAACAACCATTTTGAGTTGTTTACCGTTTTAAAACATTCTTACCTCTATACAAAAGTTAAGAGAAGAATCTGAGTTTGTAAATATAGATGATCACCGGGATCCTTACTTGACTTTGTTAATCTTGAAAATCAAATTAGTATGAAATGAATTATATTGGATCAAAAGTGCCAAAAATTTCTTATTCAACTACATTAAGAAGTTGGTCATTAATGTAAGGACTATACTTGTAGTTACGACTCGTGCTAACTAAATACAGAACGTGGACCATGTAAATTTAAGAGAAAAGCCTAAAAGGATTTAAATTGTACGGTCGTGGTCTTGTGGAGAGTCGTATCATTGACTTTTAACAGTATGTTTTATTTAAAAGCGAAAATGCTGGAAGGACTTCTTTGTCACTGTAGAAGTGCTAAACTTTCTTGGTATATCAAAAGTAGGTTCCATTCCTAAACATGAAATCTTATTGGACAGCGATGTCGACTTAAAAGCTAGTTCGCGATGCATTAATTTATCTATTGTGGTGAAATCTTATTATATGTGGGGATCTTGTTGAAGTCGAGAAAAGGCGTATTCACTTTAATATTGCGGTGAAATGGCATTGGGACTAAGCAAAGTGATCGTACACTATGAATTGGAATGACTACTTTCTTCATTAAGCCAAAATTTATCGAATAACATGCAAAATTAGTCATTTAGTTTTACATTTCCGGTCAATATCTGAGAGCAAGAGTAGGTGCTTTTACGACATAGTTGCAAAATCTTCCTTGTTTTTTTTGTTGCGTGGAGTTGTGCACATTGGAAAATCTTCCTTGGTAGCTTTGGTGTTAGTGGTGTAGGCCGATGGGTGGTGGTGTTGTGGCATTGGTGGTGGTCTTTGTTGGGCGGCGGTGTCATTTTAGGTGGTTTAGTGGTGGTAGTGGTTGTCATTGTTGGGTGGTTTGGTGGTGGTAGTGGTTAGGTGTTAACGTGTTTGTTTGTGAATATGACACTAGTTGTTCCGGTAAATAATTTTGTTTGTGAATATGTCATTATTTGTTGTTTTATGCTTATTGTGTAGTTAATAATATATAATGACACCACTTTCCTTGGCATTGAAATGTAATTTACATTTGAATTTAGGAAATTAGGCGACATTTGTATGTTTGTTAAAATTCTTTTGAATGTGTTGCATATAGGGTCTATATCACATAGTTTTTTACAATATGACAACCTTTTCATGTTTTTAATAATTATCGAAAACTTTTACACATGTCGATAATATTACATGGACATTCAAAATTGTCTATAACTTCATACATGTTTACACGAAATATGACAACATTCAATAATTGTATGACAACTTTTCGATTAAGCAAGAAGGGACATGTATCGACAAGTCTATGACTTTCTATAAATCACATACATGTTTACATGAAATATGACAACATTCAATAATTGTATGACAACTTTTACACGCTGTCGATTAAGCAACAGGGACATGTATTTGACAAGTCTATGACTTTCTATTCACGTCGCATGTTTACGAAATGCCAATGACATTCAATAATTGTATGACAACTTTTAGGCTGTGATGGCAACAGGGACATGTATTTGACAAGTCTATAATTGTCTATAAATCACATACATGTTTACACGAAATATGACAACATTCAATAATTGTATGACAACATTCAATATTTATATAAATATGCACATTCTTCCTTCTTTAACTCATCAAATGTCAACATCTAACAATACTACATTACAATTCACTATCAACTACTTGAAACTTTACACTTAACCCAATAACATACCAAGATGGTTCAAACATGAATATCAATGTTCCAGAATTTGGTTTTCGAGATATGGTTAAGTATCTAGAGAAAAAATTACCAACAAAGGTCAACTTTCTATATTACGCATTGCCACAAAACCAAACTTTAATGGGGATGAAAGCAATTGAAAATGATTATGACATTGATGTTATATACGACATATGCATAAAAGTTGTTGGGCGCTCCAATTTTTGTTTGTGAGCATCAAACGATTTAACACAAAATTTGATTCCAAATGATGGTTCTATGGAAGAATCATTTGCGGTGTAATGAAGAAACAAAACTAAAAAGTCAAGAGAGTCGTTATATACATGAAATGGTTGGGAGGAAAAAACAAAGCGGAAGAAGCTTTAAGCGTTGGTATAATAAAAAACTAAACCTCTCACCATATACACAAAACAATTTTCTCACCGGTATTTCACAACAAAATTGGGTTGGTTTTGCTATGGCGGAAAACCGACAACGTGTAAATGGTTGGAAGATGAACATCAATATTCCAAGAATGAAGCTAGAAGAGCTCAAGCAATATTTAACATGAATTTGACATGAATATTCATGCTCTTTTTTATGAAATACCACACTAGCATTTCAAGCCAGTAAAACTAAGAAACAACTATGATATGCATGTAATGTTTGATATTTACCGGCTAGGCAACTTAAATCTACATTGACCATGGCGGTGTCGATTTTAATGTTGAAAAATATATATTGCCAAATGCTACTTTGGCGAAAATGATGGAGCATGTGATATTGAATACACAGTGACAATGAAGGCGGAAACAAGAACATAACTCAAGCGGATTACACTTGCTGATCAAATGGTTGAATAAACAACAACACTTTGGAGAATGAGGATGCTAAAGAGATGAGCATATAAATACATATGAAAAGAATCATTGGTATTCATAGTCATAATCACTCAATATGTAATAGTGTATGATTTAAGATTGTCTTAATAATATGGTTTTCTTAATAATATTTGTTTCTTCACTACAAGCATGATTTTGGAAAACAAACACTTCATTGATGGTGGAAAAAATTAAACATTCATAATACAACGAGATGCTTCAAGAGATAAAAATACTAAAAACTAAACCACAATGGTATGATTTGGTTCATTAAGAAGAATTAGGGATTCTTTATATGGGCCAATGAAAAATGAACCACCATTAAGCTTCAATGCCAATGTCTTGCCACAATTGAGGCTGCTTTCCATTTGCTTGTGCGAGTGAGCTATCTCTTGGCGAGGTGATCGTAGCGTCAATAATTGGATCATCATCCTTAGTAAACCCAACTAATTTTACCACATTCTCAATTGGGTATGGAAGAGTGAATAGCCTGCATGATGATGATAGCACCATTAATTTCTAACACCATTTTACAAAACTTTTACCCATCCGCGCGGAAACTTCACGGTACAATAGAGTTAAAATTGACGCGGGATATATGGAATGGAGGCCCACCATCATGCTCTTATCTCTTACGGTATGCCTACGTCGGTAAATGGTGACTAACCAAATCAAATGAAACTACCATATAGCGTTTGTACAAAATACCATCATTGAAAAGAAATTTTTCATAACCCGATAAATTTTACCAACTGCCTTGGCGGACAACTTTTAGTCTAATCCCTTAGGCAAAGGTCATTTTCAATATGGTTCGGTCTAGAACTCAAGGTATCTGGCATACCATGGCCCTACCGTATAACGGGTATTAATTTTAAAATTGTTAGGTCTAAATTGTGGGGACATTACCAACGATGACCATTTTTTGGTGATAAGGTTGATTCAAAGCTAGGGACTAATACCCTATAGATCGTTTTTATGATGGGTTCCAAATAGCGACCATCATGTTTTGAACCATAAGAAAGCACCGACACCTTGCAGTAGCAATTGGCTTAAGAGGAAGTTGGAAGATGAAGAGTTGTATCTAAGTGCGTGAAAGCTAAACTTCCATTAGCGAAAACAATAAAACCTACATTACCTTGCATATGTTAAATTAAAACAACACATATCTGCCTTATCCGCGAGAAAAGTACGTATCTGAGGATGAAGTTGGAAAAGTCAATGAAGATATCCATCTCTTTGGTACAGTCTGGATGTATGGCAACAGCAGAGTCTATTCATGATATCAACTTGCGGTCGGAAGGGTATGTTGTCCCGACATTTTATTTGATGACAATGGATAAATTGATAGAAATGATTTTGAATTACAAAGTAAGCCTTAAATAGGGATAAAACCGTGTCTGAAACTTGTGGACTTTTACCATTGTCATATTTTGGGTTAAAATTTACACACATCATATTACACCTAGAATCACGACATGAATATGACATGTCTTGAAACTTTTTATCTGATAAGATGTGACTAGTAACTAAACTTTTTTTAGCACATAATGTATACAGTATGACATGAATATGGCGTGTGAGAACTTTATCTGAGACACATATGTGACTGGGTAAAATAAGCTTTTCGTTAGCACTAATATCATGAAAATATGCATGATAAGAACTCTCAACTCCACTTATAGAGACAAAGATGTTCTTTTGGTATCTGAAACGATTGGGTCGTTGGTGGGTGCATTATATAAACCGCGTTGTTGTATTCAAAACAATTACATCTTTATCTTTGTTAAATCCTTCTATAGTTCAAGAGATGACATTCCAGTCTGCGACTACACCATTATGGGAAGTTTCACTTCTGCCACGGAAATTTTGTTAGGTGGTATAGTTTATACAATATAGATCAGGTTGATCTGAAACTTTTTTGGTCAATGGATGAAAATAATGCTAACCAATTGTTTATAGGTTGCTTGATGAAAACTCCCCAACCTTTTTATTTAAAAGTAAGCGTAGTCTTGATTCAGGGACTTCGAACTATTAGTTGATGCGATGGAAGACCGAGGGCGGTATCTTAATACTCGACAATAAAACCAACTACATGGCCAATACGTATCACGGGTAGGTTATTCCCACTTGTTGGCCCAAGATAAAAGCGAGGGTTTCAAGAAGAAAAACAAGATCGTAACCCGTCATGTTCAAAAAAGTTATTTGACTAGCGGCTAGTCGTCTGGTTATGTTCGACTTACTGTCATCGTTATACTACTTTATGCGTTGTATTGAATGAAATTGATTGTTCCTTCTTTCATCGCATAAAATGCTAGAGTTCTACATATATCTGAACTTTTATTCATTACACTACCAAAAACATTAAATCAAAAGTTGCTTGGCCGACAATGTTAGAAGAATTATTGATTCTTTGGTGGGCCTGGCGAAGAATGAGCCATGAAAATCTCCTTCAACCCCGATTAGGTTGGAGGTTGGGGTTAGGGTTTTAAGGTTTAAGGGAGTTTATGGTTTAGGGTTTATGTGTTTTTTTAAAGTTTAAGGTTTAGGTTTTGCAAGGTTTAGGAGGAAGTTTAGGGTTTAGGGTTTAGGTTTTAGGGTTTATAGTTTAGGAGTTTAGGGTTTGAGTTTTGTCTTTAGGAGTTTAAGGTTTAGAGTTTAGTTTAGGGTTTTAAGGTTTAGGGTTTAAAGCTTTTTATCCACATAATTGTATACAATATGACATGATAGGGAACTACTGGTACTTATAGAACAAGAATGGCCAGGTATACAAGCTTTTTTATCACATAATAATATACGAAATACCAACAAGAAATCGACTTGTGAGAAAACTTTCTTAGAGACAGATGTGAAA
>OU343223.1:49207962-49315691 GCA_910596185.1 Chrysanthemum makinoi | reverse complement strand
CCAAACATTTGTGTCGTGGCATGATTACCAAATGCCCACCAACCCAATGATTGGTTTGCCAATCCCGACAGTGCCCTAATTCTCGAAGAATTCTCTGAGAGTCAAACTCTAAGAGCATCGTGGCTCCATTGCTGCCCAACCCAATACGAACAATGCACGCTTCCGCCCACCCCAAACCTCGTGGTGCCGCACTAAGCCTGAGCTTCCAATGCAATTCAATCCTCATTCACCAAAAGAAAGGTTTGGACTTGGTAGAACCATCCTTAAAAGACCATCAAAACCAACTCAACAAGAGTATACTCGCATTGAGACTTCCACATCCTCGATCCCCACTAAAGCTGACCAAATTCAACAACCGATGAACTTGTGAGAAGCTAATGATAAGATGGAATCCATAAAAAGTCCCCTAATCAATCAAGGAAACAAAGTCGCCTTCCTCTAGTTCTTCAAAGTCAAAAGCCACCACCAAAACCAAGGTAAGTGTGATCTATGCCACTATACCGGTCATACCACAGTAATTGTTATAGAATCCTTTTTTGTATGATTGCAAAAAGGATGATCACAGTAACTTCCGATCACTTACAATATGTGATTTCTCGCACACACAATGCCAAACCATTGTTATCTCACACAAGCTAGCCACTTGTGAATGACTAACCGTAAGAAACTTAAAAAAATGCATGAATCGCTGATAATGAAGGCTTAAGGGTATATGTGTACGGATAAAACCTCAATATCGATATCAAAAATAATCACGAAGATAGATTCAAAATTCCTTTAGGAAAAATAATATTAAACCAAATCCTGCGGTGTGATCGTTGATACGGATTAGTCAACCCGAATCGCTTCCAACACGCAGGCGTGAATTGCCAACGTCGTTATTGGTTTGGAATTTAATGCTCGATGTTTTGATTTGTTTGACTGATTTTTATTAAACTACGGAATAGGAAAGTAATTAAGGGAATCTATTTTACGGGAAATCCTAAGTGCGAATTAACTAAAACGTAATTAATAAAACGTAATTAAAATGCAACTACGTCTAAATATTATCCTAAAAATGCCTAAAATTACTTTTACTCTAGAAATGCAAATTGAAAACTATTTATGAATTAAAACTAATTTTTTAAGATTTTTCTGGATTTTATTAAAATTAAAAACTAATTTTTAACTATTAAAACTAAATTAAAATACTAAAAATTATGAAAATCAAAGGGAAAAATATGAAACTATTTTTATAAAATCTAAAATACCATAAGAGAATTTTCAAAACTATTTTTATATATTTTTGATTATTTATCTATTTTCTACTAATTTAAAACTATTTAAATCTAATTTAAATTGTGAAAAATACCAAATAAAAGGGAAAAATTAGGGAAAAATATTTTTATGTTTTTATATTTTTCTTAAACTAGGAAAATTTAAAATTATTTTTTGAACTTTTTCTTAATTATTTGCAATAAAAGCTATTTAAAAGTGACTAAAACTATTTTAAATAGAGAAAATACCAAACAAGGACCAAAATTATGAAAATTCAGGAAAATTCTAAAATGTTATTCTAAATCTATGAAAAATATAAAATCATAAGCTTATGTGTGAGATATGAGGGCTGCAGTGTAAACTGATACAAATAAGTACTTATGAATAAGCAAACTAGCACAATAAGCCACCAAACTTCTACAGAAGCTAAATTATACTATAACTACTCTAAATCAACTAACTACTGCTACTCCTAACCTTAAATAAGCACACTACTAAGATATGATGCTAACTGATTATCTAATCCAAACAAATACCCTCGCCTCTACTTTAAGCTACTATATAAGCTAATCTAAACCACCAACCGAAAATGATATGTGGTCTTCAAGACCACCTAGCAAACTACAATTGGACCAAACATGAGACCATCATAAGTTGTATTGAACCTTGTGCAGAGGTCGCAATATCCGAGAAAAACAGGTTTGACATGTTTTGACTTTTGAAAACAGTGATGAATGTTGACTTATATGAGATTTAAGATCAAATGTTGAACTGAAAATGATATAATATGATGAAATTAAAACAATGCAAGCTCACTTATCAAATTATACACCTCTATGCTAGATTTAAGCAACTGATTTCAACAAATGTGCACATGAGATCCGATAACTTGTGATTTTGACTTTTGTAAAAAGACTGATGTAAACTTTGGTTGAGATGACTTTACTAGTACTATCAGAGACTAATGCAACAGAAATCTTATGCCAAGATAGCCTTAAGCTCGCTTTTATCCACGATCCAAACAAATTCCTTAATGAATCTAACAAACAAATCAAGCAATCTAATCCTATAACTACTTATGCAGACAATGAAATAAGCAAGAACTAAGATCCTAAAGCTCTAACAAAGTGCTAAACACAAACAAACAAGATCAAATCCATGACAGTTATGAGACAGTTTAGAAAATAAACTCACTTGATGTCCAACTTAAATTGGGCGTATAAATGATATTCTCATCAAAATTACCAAACAACAACCCCATCCATCATAATAATCAACCCATATCCATCTCTGAACAAAATTAGAACACCACGCTTGACTTTGTTGACCAAGATCTTTTGTGAATGTGAATGGATGAAATGCTATAATTAAATACAAAATAAGCTCATAACAGCTATGAAGAGCTTGTGAAGCTTATTGAACCATTGAAAACACTTTATTCAAGACTCAAATAGTGAAATGCAAGATCAAATTAAAACTTGGAAACTTTTATTAAAACTGAAATTAGATTACAAAAGGTTTGAGATTACATAAAAACTTTAAGAAAACATTAATAATTCGAAATGTAAATACAAACTGAATTTAAAGGAAAAATAATGCACGACTAAAATGGTGAGCCAAGGGGTCTTTTTATAGCCTCATCAGTCTTGGATTCTTGATTGGAAGAGCCTAGAAGGTTTATCCTCAGCCACACAAATCATTCCATTGTCACCATAGCCAATCACAATTCTTCAATTCACATGGTGAGGTGTTTCGGCCAATGAGGTTGCTTGAAAGGGCCACATGTGAAGCTTATCTTGACATGTCAGAGGCATCTAGAAGGTGGATAGATTCTTAGTACGAGGTAATAGGTGGGTAAATGGTGAAAATGGGGTAAACAGTAAAAGGGCGCTTTGGGTTTTGGGGAAGAAGGGTAAGGCGCGCTTGGGTTAGTTTAATATATTTTGAGTTGGTTGACCGTTATTGGATGGGTTGACGGGTCCATGTGGTATACGGATTATGAATAAACCGGGGTATTGAGTTTGGGTTGGACCGGTTATTTGTATTTGGGCCGTGGGATTGTATTTGATTTAGGACATATATTGAACCCATAAAACATATTAAGGACTAAAGATGTATATGCTAAATTGAGGGACCATAAATGTGCATTCTCAAAATCTCTTTCGGGCCAAACTTGTCATTCTGAAAATATCTTCCAAGGACCATTCTTGTCATTCTTAAATAGACGAAGGCTGAATTTGCAACTCTTGATTCTTCAGGGGTCATTTTTGCCAAAAGCAGAAACTTGAGGGGCCATTTTTGCCAATTCTTCAAACTTGATTATATCTTCCAAAAATCATCCTCGGAGAATAAAATCTTCCTAAATGCACAATTTGATCTTCAGCTTAAGCTCTCTTAATCTCTCGTGCTCGGATTTACGCCCTGATGGATCCTGTGTGTTTTACATATCCGCACTGCATGCAAGCAAAACTCAAGAAAACAACAAATATTAGCAATAAACGGCTCTTTCTTGGTTATTTTGGGTCGCTTTTGATAAAACAAAAGATATGTGTTTAAGCACATATCAAAATACCCCAGACGAAACCATTGTCGTGTCCCCACACAATGCAATCAACTCACGCTTCTAAAACCAAGGATTTCAATCTCTTTCTACTTAAACCTATGAAGAAAGAAGATTCCTCAAAAGAGATTAAGAAAGCCTTAATTCTAAAAACGCCCGCTTACCTTATTAATTCACATGTAGATATTACGATTGCACATTCCGGTTATGAGTGACGGTTTGTTGAACTTTCATGTCGATCAATAACTCCAACATTTTTCAATCAACACTTTAGGATCAAGGAGTAAGAAACACAAACACGCTGAAGTGACCATACGGATAGAATACATCGCCCCGATTTTTCACAAGTCCCCAAACTAAGCGAAAATCAAATCATTGTTACAAATGACTCTAGATGCTAACACTACCCATGGAAGTTACTTGTGTAAATACCTTTTGTTCCCATTTTCCTATTTCCTCTAGATTTTTTTTATTTTTGTGAGAAATGAATTTCTTCATAATTCTCGTTTCGATAACTTTTATTCTGATAAAGATATAAAGCTAAGTCGATAATTAGTTATCCATCTTTTCTCAAGAACCATTGTCCCAAAAATGAGGTCCACATCAAGGAATTTTTATTTACTTATACTTTTGACTTTTTCATTTTTCATACACCATTTTTTTTTCTATACTTTTACTTATATGAGCTATGAACTACGGAGCTTCACGGGGTAATTCCAAGACTATAGGCTTCATGAAATGAGGATCCCGGCTGGCTAGGCTAAGACCTCACTCAATTCCGGCTAAAGATCCAGGGTCCGATCTCGACTAACAAGCAGCTCACAACTTTACTTATTACTTTATCACTTATCACTGATTTCTTATTTATTACGGATCCTTGATGCGTACCCAATTTTTAAAACAAAAATTCTTTTAAGAAGATAAAGAACTAACTATCGTCAAAAACTCGACATCTCTAATTATTTATTAGACAGATATGGGGTGAAACAATTTTGTGGGAACAAAAGCCATAAGTACCTTCGATGGGCTCTAAAGAGAACCAACTACTCCACGCTTAGCATCTAAACTCATAGATAACTCTATCATTTCGATCTCCGAAATTTAAAATCCCAAATAATGAGATCCGCAGATGCTTAGCCGATAATTTTAGATTATCTATGGTTAAGAGAACAAGCTAGGGCTCAACACTCCGGTCAAGTCGAATTCTATTCCTACTCTCACCAAATAAAAGTCAACAAGGTGTCAAAACATATATTAACTTTAGCAAATGCTTCGTCAAATGAAATAAAGTTATGCATATTTAAAATCTCTCAGGGAAACTTGCAAAATTCTTGGCCTGTGGCTAGAATTCGTGATTTTATAGCTTGTCTAAGAGACTAGCAAACTTTTCAATCAAAAAGACTTAACAAAGGCTTCAAAAATTTTAAAATTTTCTCATATATAGCACAATATTTTTCATTTTCTAAGGAAAACGGGTTGCGAGAGTACACGCACAAAAACAAGCAAGTGCGGTCAAATCAAATCCAAGATTACCCTACCCCAGACTAGAACGAAACATTGTCCTCAATGTTTAAAACAAGGGCATCACGAAAATCTAAAAGCCGTTTATTAAGTATGCTCAAAGATAAACGTTAGTCGATAAGATTTGGATATCGATTTCCATCGAACGATCATGAAACTCGAATAGAGAAAAGACAAACTTCGAGCACGAGAGTCTTCATATCGGAAAAATCCTACACAACATCACAAACAACCAAACACGAAATCAAGAGGCACCTTCGGCCACTTATTAGAAAGAAAAGAAAGAAGATAGAGATAAGCATGGGGTGCCTCCCACGAAGCGCCATCTTTTTCTTAAACGAAGTCGCTAGCCCGACTCGCCCCCGATTCATTTGTCCTGGGGAAGAAAGTGGTAGAGATACTGTGGTCAAAACGGTGTCCTCATTCCCAAAGAATGAGACCGGGTGGGTTGGGAGGGAAAGAAAATGCGGGCTCAAGCAATAAAGAATAATCCTCCCAAACTCACATAAGGTATGTGAAAGATCGATCCATCATCCGGTGGTTTTGCGGGCGGACGAAAGGATGAAAGATCGATAAGATAATACTCCAAAGAAGTCGGGAGCTCATGGTATAGAAAGGTGTTACTCAAAGGCTCATCAACGAAGGCATCCAAGAGAGGATCCTTATCTCGAATGACATTTTTAGCATAAAACTCATCAACGCGTATCACGGGGTTGAAAATCTTGTCTTCGGAGAGGAAGGAGATCAATATATAATCTTCATGAAAATCCTCACGAAGAGGAATCACTCGCTAAAATATAATATTGATTTCGTGATCAACAAGTTCATCCTGTAAAACTTCACTTCCTTATCTTCTTCAAAAAATGGATCATTGTATTCTTCTTCATCCTCAAAGAAAATCGAGTCGGTTGGAGCAAGTTCTTCGGTGAACTTCTCAATTTCTTCGTCAAAGAGTTGATTTTTAAAATTTTGAGTATATTCAGAATTGAATTCAAACAAGGGATTTGTGAATGTCGTTTTGAAAGACTGATCGAAAGATGTCTCAAACGAAGGTTCCAAGATTTCGAAAAAGGAGTGGGATTGCCACCAAAGGAAGGTTGATTTTCTTAGAAATCGGAGGGGAAGTGGTGTGCTCTCGAGCTAGCAGCTTCCACCACTACCGTTGTAGACTCCTTTTCTTGTTTCTTTTTCCGTTCAACTTGTATTGTCGACATACTCTTAATCGTAAACCTTGAAAGATCAATTCGAGACGTTTTAGGTTCAACTTTCTTCACATCATTCGGATCAGACGGTAAAATGGGATCACCACTTCCTTGAGAAAATCAATCACACCGATGCTATGAATCGAATGATCATCGGGTGGAGGTTTTGACGTTTTTCAAGCATAGAACACTATTTTTCATTTTTCTCGACGTTAACGTTCCTTGGTAATGATCCACAATGACTTTTAAGTTCTCAAGAATGGTCTTCCTAAAGTGAGAGGAACTCGCCGACCTCTATATCAACTACGCTAAATCCACGGAAAATGGAATTTATCCACTAGAACCATAACATCGTTGACTACACCAACCGTGTGAGCAATTGTTCGATTAGCTAATTTGATAGTCATACGAGTCAGATAAAGAGTTTTCAATCCAAGCTCATGATATATCGCAAGAGGCATGAGACTTATGCTTGCACCTCGAATCGGTAGGGCATTACATTCCTTAATATCATTTAAGGAGCAAGGAAGGAGAAATTTACCGGGATCACCAAGCTTCTCGGGAGCTTGGTTCGAGGAGGAATTAAACTGTAGGCTCGGTGAAATCTTTGAAATTTGTTCCAATTCTCTTCATAAATCATTTCAGCAGCCTTTAATCATATCACGTAAGTTTGAACTTGGTTCCAGAAACAACTTTCATTTTGTCGAACCGTGATTGAACAGATTTGCACGGTGTAAGGTTAGAACTCGGCATTATGACGGATATAGAAGGAACTTGGGCAACCGTGAGGTTGGACGATTGGGCTTTTCCATTATCAAGAGGAATTACCAGGTCCTTTGTCACCTCGGTCTCTCGTGCTACATTCCTCACCGGAGAAGAAGTAGTCATCGAGGGCCCATCATCTCGAATGGTAACGGATTTCATTTCTCCCTTTGGGTTTGGAATTGTGTTACTTGGGAGAGAAACGGAACTCGAAGGTTGACTCATTTGGCACAAAACAAAGATTCAACATAATCTCAAGCTTATTCTCGCAAGCATCCATCTTGTTTTCTAAGTCGAATTTCGCTCCTAAACTCATTGCTCGTCTAGTTATCGAAGATTGAAACTCGCTTTCAAACTTGAAACTGGGTTCTCATGGTTTGGATTGTAGCATTATTGTTCTGAACGTAATTCGAGAATTCATTAGGAGGCAAAGGTAGAGCTTGATAGCTTGAAGCTTGATATCCTTGATTGTAATGACCCTTGATTCGGGTATTGATTTGGTGGAGCTTTGAATTGGTTTTGAACATTTGGTCCACGAACTTGATTCCGATTAAAACGAAGTCCGATTGTTCGATTGAGAAAATCCCGGAGGTACCATTTGATTACTAACGCGAGGGTTTGGTTCAACTTGAGAACGGTATTGGTTACCTCCTGTTACGCATTAGCATCGAAAAGATTACCATCTCGGTGCGTACAATTGTAGTAGGCATGCGGCCACCACAAATAGTACAATAAGTCGCTTCCACCGCTTTGACTGAGCGGTGGAGAAAAATTAACCTTAGCGGTCTTAATCTTAACCAAAGCCCATCATCATATCCGTAAGCTTATCAATCTTAGCATCGGTGCTAGACGTATTTTCATAAGACGAGGACGATGGTGTAACACTCACTCGGCAAAGAACCGATTTGCTACGTGAGGTACGAACTTTAGATTTGTTCTCAATAATCAACAAGGCATCTCTCGTTGATCGGGTTAACAAATTACCACCCGGCGCATTGAGAGAGTCTTGATCAGTCTCATTCAAACCGTTATAAAACGTATCAAGTTGGTGTAATTCCGTAAAACCATGATGAGGACATTGCCTAAGCAAATCTTTGAACTGTTAGGAATTAGAAAATTCCTTAGTGAAGAGTCGGTCACCCCAAATGTTATCTAGCTTAAGTTAACTCGTAGACTTGTCGTTTTTTACGCTTTTTAAGTTGTTAATTAGTTAGTCAAGAGCGTAAAATAGTTTAGTGCAACACCGCGGAGGAAGGACGGTCTTTACCCATCTGTATCCCGATCCACAGCCGATAGGAGGTCGTGTATTTTTTAAGTATAAATACCCCTTCCATCCATGGAAGGGGTGGTGCTTCTCATTTTAATCTAATCTTTCATTTGTGTAAACCTCTAGCAAGAACACCCTCTCTCTCTAACTCTCTAATGGCAAACATGTATTTTGATCTCCCAAGACCACCCGAATCATCTAACACAATAAAATAATGATCCTACAATTGGTATCGTGAGCCAAGGTTTTGTGTTGTGTTGTTTATGGTGATTCTTGGGGTTTGACATGGTTTTATGCGGTTTGTTATGAATTCTGTATATGTTTTTGCTTGTTGATATGGTCATTTTATTGTGGTCTAAAACTGTTTCAACATGTTCATCTAGCTTACTTGATATGTGGTATACCGCTTTTATAATAAAGGTTGATAACTGTTTATAAATGTAGCTTTGATAGGCGTATAAAGTGGTCTATTGGGTCAAAAGTCTTTATGTCCAAACTGTTTTATAACAGTGTTGATAACAGTTCTGATATGTGGTAAAAGTTTATACTTTTCTTGTAACAATCGTGAAGGTTTTACATGGTCAAACCGTCTAGTTATCATGGTCAAACATGGGTCAAAAGCAGCAGACTTCGGTTGCTATCAATATTCATGCTAGCGACTTGTATAATCGTGATAACTGTCCTTGTGGTACTTTTGACTTTTGAGTCAAAAAGTCATTAGCTTACTTAGCTAGCGATTTAACACAAACCCGCCCGTATGCATGAACTTTTTATAGCGACTTGTTTTACGTCGCTACGACTTAGCCTGGCGAAGTTAGTCGTGGCGAGTTAGTCGGTGACTTGGCCGTGGCGACTTGGCCGTGCGGCGAAGTTAGTCGGCGAAGGTGTATAATGGTTTTACAAACGAAAGGATGAAGTAAGAGATGACCACGACCACATTAACAATATCCTAAAACAACAAGACCTTATGTCTACAACCATCTTCGGTCCATTTTTTTAAAACGAGCTGGAAAAAGTCCAATATCTCGACAAAATCAAAACCATGTCCCAAACTTATCTACATCTACACTCATAGATCTCGTGTTCTTTTCATTTTTCGTATGCACAAGAACTTCACATATTCGAAGACGATATACACGAAATGAATTACATCACAGATCCATATACAAAGAGTAAATTGATTGATCTCAGGTTAATTCGTGTGACTTAAAAGATTTATTATGACTCACATGTCATTAAACACGAATATCTATCCATCATCGATCCACACTCACATGATATTATCCGAAGTATACGAGTAAAAGACTAAATCGGTTGCCTTTGCATCTTCTCAGATAGTTCGATTAACATAATTAAAAACGGGTAGATCTCAAGATCTTGTGTGGGTAACAAAGAATAAACATTTGAAACCACTTAAACATCACAGATCTACCATTTGTTCGCATCTCTTAAATATTCGAATCTACAAGATTGGAGTAATAAACACTATTCTCTCAATCTTGTTACTGCTTCGGTCATCAAAAATTACTAATCTAAAAGACATATACCTACTCGTGGTACTATCGGAAGCATTTGTCTCGCCTCTTAGCCATCCTGCGTTTTGTTTACCTCCGACCATCTCGGGCAAGGCCCATTCGATGGAAGCTTCATTTGGTACGAGAGGCGGACCAATTTTTTTTGAGAAAGTTAAATGTTTTTTGATGATTCGTTACATGTGAGGCGGATTAATGATGTGTTAGGGTTTGGAAGGGTGGAGAGATTAGCAGATTTAGGAGAGATTTTATTTGGGGCGAAGTTTGGTGTGATTAGGGTTTGGTTTGTTTGAGTGATATTAGGGTTTGACAAAATGATAATGGTGTGTGTGTAATTTATCCCCTAATATGTCTGATTTATTTCGTGGGGGGCTTCAAATAATAACGTATATTTTGTCTGAATTCCGGTACTATTATTGGATTATGGACCAACTACTACTAATGTTATTGGACTCGGACTGCTTTTTTTGAATTGCTTGATATATGTGTGTGTTTTTCAATGATATGTTGTTGGACAATGGTTTGTATGCAAATTGTATTCAAGTATTGAGGGTAACCTATGATGCAGATTGATATTCAAGACCTCTTTGCCATGATAATTCGCATAAGTATCCAACTTAGGATTCTCGTTTCTAATGATGTCGTTGGACGGACATGGGGTTTTTTTTGGAATTATGTTGGATGTTGGACTTTGATTTAATACAAGATCATTATAAACCTTGATTGAGTTGACCGGAATATAAGCATAATTGGACATATTTTTAAGCTTAAATTGATCAGGTTTAGTCACTATATTAGATCGGGTGTTAATATCTTGTTCATTGGATCCGAGTTGGTAGATGATGTGATTTGAGGTAATGATGAGATTCGTTGTGCGGTCTAAGAAGGGTATTATGTCACGGCTTGAACTGAATGATTAACACGGTTGACTACGAGGTTGTTGTTCGGTATTTCTTATTTGGCTTTATAGTGAAGTTTTCCGGGCATGTTTACTTATTTCGTCTTCTTTCTTTCTACCCGTTCGCGAAGATGACTTGTTTGGGCGTTTATTGAGGATGATAAAGACTTGGCTATTTAATTACGGTTGTGATTCTTTCTCATTTAACCCACAACGTAACTATCACTTCGGTGTCTCACTCAGTTGAGAATGTCACGAGGTTTTGTACATTCTGGACACCGGTTCTTTTCACGAGGATTAGTACAAGTTTAAGTAACAACCGGGAAGTTCACTTCATGATCAAGTTTGGCATATCGGTTTACTTCAATATGGTCACTACAATAGCCGACAGCATGCGCGAAATGATGTGTTTACCAAAGTGTTGATTGGATGGTTGTTGATGTTGGTAAATGATTCGTTGATGAACCGCTGCATGTTCCCTAAAAGATATTTACCGAAACCAAAGTTGTCACATTCAAGCTAACATTGTTTACGGTTTTGTCTTGATTTTGTAAAATCCCCGCGAAAGAACCTATTTCTCGGTTGAAATCATAGACTTGTAAAATCCCGTGACAATGGAAACATCCGGTAATAGTAATGTGTATTTCGGATCTATCTTACGGTTTATTCTTGCTTTTGTAAAATCCCGCAAAAGAAACTATTTTTCAGTTTAAACCATAGAGTTGTAAAATCCCGTATTGATTGAACCATCCCGAGAAAAGGAAAGTGTAGTTCGATCTTTCGATGCTGGTGTTACGGTTTCGCTTCAAGAAGGGATAAAGGGTGTATTTTATGAATTGGATGTGTGTTTGGATTATTGTCATGACAGTTTGGTTATTGCATGGTTTTACGGGGTTATGTGCGTTTAACCACGGTCGGGATGAAACCATTATCATAGTTCACTTTAAAAGTCAAAGGAGGCTAGATTTGAGCAGTTCAGAAGATGTGACAACGGCGTTAATTCAATATTATTTATTTGAGGTTGAAGTAAAATATCATGGCGAAAGTGTACTTAGTATCTGAAGATATCGGGGATGGTTGGATGAAGATTCTTCATGATCCTTGTTCGAGCTTATCTTCAAAACAAAGACTTGGAAATCTAGTTATTGTTGGGTGTCTTTTACCTTTTCTTTTACCACTGGGAATTGCTCATACCACTACAAAATAACTATCACTTTAAGGAGTTACATTGTAGTGCTCAGCGTCACATTCAATTGTGGATTTTCAAGAGGTAATGTACGTCTATTACTTGATGGTTGGTTGGTTGAAGAGTATAGAGTACTTAGGGATTCAAGGGGCATGAATCTCACACCGCTTTTGTTACATATGTGCAAGTTTAAGTCACGAGTTCGGGTTAGTTTACTCAGTGGTCAAATTCATCATATTGGTTTTCTCCATCGCTTGTCACTACAAAGAGCCTACAATGATAATGGGGTTGTACATGTTTTGCTAAGAGCTGAAAAGAGAGAGATTATGACGTCTGTTCACTTCAGGCCAGCCTCGTACTCCAAAGAAAAGAAATGTGTACGCTTTCAGTGCATTATCTTCCGAAGAAGAGAAATCTTATGAAGTTTGAATACTTCAGCCAAACCTCGTTTCTAAAGAAAAGAAAAGTGTACGCCTAAGGCGCTTTATCTTCTCAAGAAGAGAAAATCTTATTATGACCATTCTCATCAACATGCTTCATACTTTTTCCATGCGCTTCAGTCATCAGTGAACCGGCTATCATGATTGTTTTCTCATTCCACTTGCTCGATTATAATGAAGATGGCGACATCATGTGCGATTTTAAGGAGAGAAGTGTGAATAACATTCGATGATTTTCACTTATTTAATCAAGAATGGCAACTCCGTATGCAATTCTTGAGGGGGGAGAAGAAGTGAAATTACTGCAGGTTGATTATTACTTGAGAATTTAAATGGTCATACGGCTCTAAACTCATGTAAGAACCGAGCTTCTTCTTATCGTAATCTTCATGGAGTTTCTTCTTAAGAGCCGTTAGTTGACATCTTCACAAGCTGATATGAGTTTATTGACAACGTGCTTCCGGTTAATGCTTCACGTGCACATTAACATGATGATTCAACAACCGTTTGTTTGATGATTGTTTGCTTGGTGTTACCATTTTGTGTTCGCAAGGGTGATTGTTGATTTCCTTGATGAACATTTTTCTGTTCTTGTTTGATTGGGAGGATCTTAATTAAGGGGATTTGCAAGATGTAAGTTAATTGGGATGCTTTTTGGTGGTGTTCTTGTGTTTTTGGTGAAATGAAGATGTTAACTATCTATTCCCCAACTCGACAATCTTGAAGAAGGTCGAGTCTACAAATGTTCTACATTTTCTCTACATGTTAGAAGACTAAAGACGAGTTGCATTTAACGATCTAAAGACTTCTTCTTTATCCGGCATTTATCAAACAGATTGTCGGTTTAGGGGGAGCACTAATGGGGAGAAAGTTATAAGTCGATTCAATTCCCATTAGACTTGCTCATATTTTTAGCAAGGACTCCTCGAGACGTTGATATTGACTATTGTTAGACATTTGACACAAGGTGATTACTTCGGAGTTAATCATTTATCACTTACTTGAGATTGAAGTTGACTACAAAGGCTGTTCTTATTTGATAACTTGCTCGGGCTTAAGAATTTGAGGTGAAGACTTGGTTTATCTAGTTACCAGCAATCGAGGTGGATGGTTGAAGACCTGGTTAACTATCACTATAGGAGTTACTTTGTTTTACTCATGTCACACGATATGACGGTGTGGATAATCGCAAGAGGTGTTAATGTCTCATACTTTGTTTGGATAGTGAGTACTTAGAGATTTGCTTGAAGCATATTCTCTAACCGTTCTTCCATCATTAGGTGCAAGCTTAAGATACAAATGTGGGAAGTTGACTTCAGCTCAAGTATGGTATAGCGGGTTTTCTTCCTCAGTGGTCACTTCAAATTGTCTACATAAGGGTTGATAAAAATAGTCGAGAGAGTCTTCGCAAGTTGATTCTCACAAGAGTTCAAGTGTTCTCAACAAATTCTAGTATAATGGCTTATAATGATTTGTGACTCAAGTGTCTATAACAAGTTAGGGGGAAGGACACTACATCTGTAGTAATCTTGACGAGCTTAATACTTCTAAGTGATTGAAGATATCCCGGTAAGACTATTGTCATTACCGCAGAGAAACTCAAGATTTGACTCATGCGCTCAAGGTTTTTATTCCAACTATGGGGAAGAGATGGAAGAGTTACTATGATAAAAAGAGGTAACATTAGTGTGATGATGCTATCGATTCATGAGGAGAGAGATTGTGTACATTGGGACGCCACTGTCTCTCACTTGAGGGCTTAATCGATTCGAGATATAATCACTTATTCCGAGTTGACATCCGCAGAGATTGTCACCCGCAGAGATAATCGTGATTCGCCTCTTCTTCAATATTATCGTTTTTCTCTCTTGGGCATTCGGTACTTCGGTTCTTGAGCTTCATACACTTTCTTCAGGGGGAGAGAAAAGTATACATCGGGTTATTCTTTGGCTATTGGACTTAATCGCTACTGATGGTATAAGTTTCTTTGTCTTTGGGTATGTGTGTATTCGTTCGTGAGCTCTAGTCTAAGAACCGACCGCATCAATTCAACTACGGGGGAAGTGGTCTCTTGACACCTTTTGGAATGGATAGCGTGACTTCAGGGCTATGAAATTTGAGAAGATTATTTATGAGTGGGATGATACGCTTCGTTCTTCTTCTTGATGGTATAACCCGAATGGAGATCCTCGACATTGTTCTTAAATGGAGCAATGAGATTTATGATAATGGTGTGCTTCATGCACTGCTAAGGCAAGCTTGAAATAGAGCTTCAATCTGCCATCTAAAGGATTTTCGGTTTGGGGAAGTCGCCAAAGTCTCACTTTCAGATGGTTCAATTTCTTTCTTCAATGCAAGAGCCTGGAAGCTTTGGTGGTGAATGTTTAAGAGTTGATGACTTCTATCTTCTACGACGTGCTGCTTAATATCCTTATCTCGTACTGTATCATCATCTTCTTTAACTATATCATCTACTCTATCATCAGTATATATTTATGAAAAACAAAATACAAAAATATAAAACCAACAAAAAGAAAATAGAAAAATTATAAAACCTCAAAAGCCTATAAAAATCAGAAAATTGAAAAATTCCAAAAACATTGTTTTCTCAAGACATGTCTTCTGGTATCGATAACATCTACGGTCTTAGAAATGTCATTCAATAATGGCACGGACCATAGATGAAGTTCGAGTAGGAGGTGTAAATATTTCTTTCTAAACATGTCTCAAAAATATGGCTTACGCTTATTTCAGATGTAACCCGTGCTTAAAAAAATGGCTTACGCTTATTTCGTAGATCAGAACCCTAACTTCAAATGATGGCTTGCGCTATCGCATCAGAACCCGCTTAAACTATGGTTTGCTATTTCAGAGCAACCCGCTCTTCAAGAAAGGAAAGTGTTACGCTAAACAATTTTCAAATATTTTGTGCACTTATCCTAAAACTATTTAAGGAAAGTATGTCAAGGATCGCTGTTCCTACACAAATGTTTTTCCGTCTATAATTCTTCGAAAAATATTTGTTGTATCAAAAATGGTGGTAAAATGAGTTGCTTTAAAAATCAATCAGATCGAGTTTTCAGATAATCAAAAAACTCAATCGATGACTTCAGCACTTTTAAAACTTTTCAAGAAAAAGAGTCATTGATTGAGGGGAAGAATATGTTTCATATTTATATCATCTAACGGACTTTCTTAATCATCCTATGTGCTTATCTGAAAAATATAATTGCCTATGTTGAAGGACTAGGTTTCTAGGATGTGATTGTTAGGTTTAGATGATTATAGATTGATGAACATTATTCCCATGCCTTATATGATCTGATTGATATGTTGAATTGAATTTTATTAGTCGATTGTTGTTTGGGTGTTGTCGACCACCATATATCTGTATGTGTGTTCACTAACGTATGCATGTATCTTGGTATAAGAATGTTCCCGATCCGGATCCCACATAATATGATGTTTGGATGCCGAAAGGAAAGGGTAAATATATCTTGGGTTGACAAATAAAGAAACGGAGCTTAATTGGACTTCTGTGGAGAGTTGGCATATATGCAACGTAAGAGGTCTCACCGCATCGCAGATGGTTTCTTCTAATTGATTGAAGAAACGGAGCTTAATTTGACCTCGGTTGGCATTCAAAATGCAACGTAAGAAGAAGTCTCACCGCATCGCCATCGTTTTTCTTCCAAGCCCTACAGAACAACACATAAGCTTCTCAACCATCTAACGCTTGTGCAGAAAAGTAGTGGATGATTTTTTCTTAAAACAAACTTGATAAAATTTGTTAAAATGGAAAATATTGTTTTGAAAATATATTGGACTAATTTTTGAAAATCACCGGTCTTCATAGTTTCAAAACCTAAGTCACTCAATTATTGACTTCTGTCATGGATTGAGGGGGAGAGTGATTTAAAATAAAATATTTTCAAACGATATTTCTTCACAAAAGTTCCGCTTTGTACGTTAATAAGTGGTGATCTAAAGATTTAATGTTATGTCATGGTATGATTTTTTCTTAGAATCAAGGTCTTTCAAAATGAAATTTTTTCTGTTCTTGTTTGATTGTGAAAATGTTTTGTTTTACTTAAAAGATCTCTTAAAAACTATCATACCTGACACTAACAATCTTTAATGTCTTAAAATGGTCCTTATCTGTCATTTTTCAAAGTTAAATCATGCCACGTCTTTCCCAAAAGTTTTCTAAATGATTTAAATCAGTTGGGATCACAAATCTCAAATGGTTTGATATTTCTGATCGGGATATAGATCGTGATTTAAATCTCAAATCTGTTTTAATGGAATCGGTTTTAGTCCTTAAAGGCACTCCTCCTCCATGTGCCAAACGATTTCAAATACACAATGCACATGTTGAGGAGGAGGATTTATCCAAAAACCCGATGAGTATTTAAACAAGGCCACATTTTCTCCCATGTTTTCTAAACCTAATTAAATCACTTGGGATCCAAAATCTCAAAGGGTTTGATATTTTTGATCGGGGAGAATTTGTGATTTAATAATGAAATTTGATAAAAGGTGATCGTTTATGATTTAATTGTGCACGCCTGCCACTCATATGTGCTAAACGCTTTCGAATCTTGAAGCACATATTGAGGGGAGCAAATAAACTATCGAGGTACGAAAGCTTTTTAAAGTGATTTATAAAGTACCTTGATTGAGTTTTAAAATTGGTTTCTTAATGGCTTTGTGATTGTGGATGTGCTTCAAAAGAACTCTTGCCTCTATGTGATAAAATGATTTCAAATATTCTATGCACATATTGAGAGGGAGAATTTTACCAAAGAAATTCAAATGGCTTTTTCTAAGGAAATTGTGATCAAGAAATTATTTCAAAGAAATTATTTCAAAGAACTCTTGCCTCCATGTGCCAAACAATTTTATACACAATGCACATGTTGAGGGGGAGCATTTCTAAAATGATCAAAACTATTAAGGTACAAAATGCTTTGATCTCGTATCACAAGTACCTTGATTGTTTTTCCAAATGATTTTTCGATTGGTTTCAAGGAAGAATGAATTGTACCAAAAGACCGAACATCTTACTTTATGTATGGAGTTATAAGGATGGTGAGGTTAGGTATTAGTTCCACGATCGCCAGAGCCGGAGGGATCTACCAGGGACAATCCACTAGATAGTGTAGAGTCCTTAGGTATATTGAAAAAAGGAGAAAAGTGAGAGATGGGAAGAGTGGATGAGATAGAGCTAGTACCGAATAAACCCAACAAGGTTCTAGTAATGAAGTCTTGGTAAGCAATGAAGGGGTTGAAGAATGAAAAAGAAATGAATGTGAAAAAGGGTGAAAAGAAATAGCCCTCTATTAATTCAACCTTAGGGCGCAAACCGGTTCAATACATATGCTACTGGTTGTTACCAAGGTAACACCGGTATTGAAGACAAGACGTCATGGACCCAGTGACGCACTGCACTAAACTTCCCAAACTACTCAAGTTCCTCTTAAAAGGGCTTGTTTCATTCTCACGGGGAACCGACATAATCTATCGACTTTCTCTTAGAGATTGTTGATATTGAAGAAGGAGACCCTCTCCCTAGTCTCCGCATAGGAACCAAATGTGCACGATTGAGTCTAGAGCCAAGAGATCATCCACAATATCTCATTAGGACACTAAATTCATGAAGACTTGCTGTTTCACACAATGTGGAAAGTAAGTATATATCAAGAGTCCTACGCATTATCCTTGTGGTATTGCCAGAACATCCGAGTGGTATGTAAAAGTATTCACGATGAAGATGGAAATCCTTCTAGAGCCAACATCAAACAAGCTCTTGGTGGGTGACATGTGATATCTTCTCGTAAGATCAAACTTGTGACAACTGGATAGAAACAATAGGGCGATTCAGTCTTGAATCAACCTTGGTCCAGGAATGGATTGACGGATGCTTTTGGAAAAACCGTTCGATGTGCAAATCCTTTCTTTTCTATAGCACATCGAATGTGTATTCATATTTCAAACACAAAAAGTATCTCTGATTGAAAAATACTTTTGGAAAAACCGTTCGATGTGCGAAAATTCTTCTTTTCTCTAGCACGTCGAATGTGTACTCTTTTCAAATACAAAAGTATTTTTGATTGAAAATTGATCTTTCTCATAAAACCTTCGTTGTATTGCAAAACTCTTTCTTCTAAGCAATACGCGATTGTTTTTCAAATCATTTTTCATCAATCATTGAATCTCAATTTGCTGGTTCACTCACTCCGTGTTGTCTTCTTTGAGACGTTCCGTTTGAGAACAACAGAACAAATAAAACCTGCAAGGAGATTCTTCGGAATCCTACCCGATCACAGCAAGATTTGTATGATCAACCGGGAACCGGCCGCCGTACTAATTCAACGAAAGTGATCAAAGACACTTTCGTGTGTTTTATTGCTAACCGTTGTTTGCAAGTACATTTGGACGGTTGCAGTGATCGAATTGAGGAGTCATTCCAAAGCCGCATGCTCACAGCATCCACACTTAATTTGAAGAAATCATGACTGATACATATCTACATAACCGGCTCGATATTTCTATACTTGTTCGCGCTACGCTGCTGCAAATATCATGAACCAGTAAGGCTTCCGCTACACTGATGGAAAGATGTCATGATTCAAAAGTGTGAGCATGTCGGTCCGAAAGTCACAACTTCACATGATGGCAACACAACTATGGATGATCCAGAGAGATTTACTGTGGCTGATGATCTCAAAGAAAGCTCGAAGATCATCAAAGATGTGGATCAGTTAAAGGCCTCCACTAAAAGTACAAATCAATGCGGACTTTGAAGAATCACTACTAATGCACAAAGATTGCTGAAATGAAGAATTCAAGTCTACGAGCTCAAGATCAAAGACAAGAATAGAATGCTAGGATTCAAAATGTAAAAATGGGGTGACTCCTTGGGGAGATTGTTAGGAATTAGAAAATTCCTTAGTGAAGAGTCGGTCACCCCAAATGTAATCTAGCTTAAGTTAGCTCAGACTTGTCATATTTACGCTTTTAAGTTGTTAATTAGTTAGTCAGTAGCGTAAAATAGTTTAGTGCAACTCCGTGGAGGAAGGACGGTCTTTACCCATCTGTATCCTGATCCACAGGCCGATAGGAGGTCGCGTATTTGTAAGTATAAATACCCCTTCCATCCATGGAAGGGGTGGTGCTTCTTCATTTTTAATCTAATCTTTCCTTTGTGTAAACCTCTAGCAAGAACACCCTCTCTCTCTAACTCTCTCTAATGGCAAACATGTATTTTGATCTCCCAAGACCACCCGAATCATCTAACACAATAAAATAAGATCCTACAGAATCAGTCCCATGCCTCACTAAATGATTCATCAAATCTTTGTGTGAATTTCGTTATTTCATTTTTTAAGCTTGTTGTTTTAAACGGTGGGAAGAATTGCTCACCAATTTTGACACTAAATTCTCCCATGTGGTTATCGACGAGGTAGTTTTTCGAGCCAACCGCGCCCTCGTGAAAACGGGAAGAGTAGAAGCTTGATAGCCTCTTCCTAACGTTACGGTACTTGATCGTAGACGGAGCTTGTTGAATCGCCGGATATGAGAGTGAGGATCGCCTCTCAAATCCATAAATTGGCTTGACGAAACCAAATTTATCAATCCGTGTTTAAGCTCAAAGTTATCTAAACGATTGCCGGACGACGATGGCTTCTCCATAACCCTCGTGGGTGCTTGAGTTGCTCTAGCATGGATTGGTTGTCCTCCGCCATTTCGATGATGGGCGGGGTTAGATTAGTTCGAATCTCGGGTTCGACTAATGGAGCACGCCTATTTCTCGGAATTGTAGCGGCTTCAACGATCGGTCTCAGTAGTTATTGGAACGAAGCGCATGCACTTTCAAAACCAAGGCAATTAAACGAACGTATTCGAAAACACAATGAACTTAACCAATAATCCCAGTGAATAAATCACCCTATAAGACAAACTACGTTTAGCGGAGAAGCTTTTTAGGTCGTACGAAGCTTATTAAAACCCGCTTTTCACCGCAATTTAATGTCGTCCGCCCTTATACCCACCACACGCTTTGTTTATCCGATAGAGATAAATAAATTCACAAGCGACACAAAAGCAAGTTTTTGATCTTTAGTTCGGGAACTTATTAATGATAACACCTCCGTTGAGAATGTTATATAATTGGTGTCTTCTATTTATTAGCAAAACACAAGAGAAAATCTTTTTGTATTTTTAATCTGATATATATATATACAAAAGAAAAGGAAAATATTTTTTACTTTTTTATTTTATAGAAAAATAGTAACTTCACGAATGTAGGATCTCGAGTCACTAATCGTCAAACCTCAAACGATATTGGCGTGACACAACCTCCCCGGCAGCGGCGCCAAAATTTGATTTCTGCACACACAATGCCAAACCGTCAAGTTATCTCACACAAGCTAGCCACTTGTAAATGACTAACCGTAAGAAACTTAAAACAGCCTGCATTAATCGATTACTGATAATGAAGGCTTGGGTATGCGGTATAAAACCTCAATATCGATATCAAAAATAATCACGAAGATAGATTCAAAATTCCTTTAGGAAAAGAATATTAAACCAAATCCCGTGTGTGATCGTTGATACGGATTAGTCAACCCAATCGCTTCCACCGAGGCGTGAATTGCCAACGTCGTTATTGGTTTGGAATTTAATGCTCGATGTTTTGATTTGTGATTTTAATTTTATTAAACTACGGAATAGGGAAAGTAATTAAGGGAATCTATTTTACGGGAAATCCTAAGTGCGAATTAACTAAAACGTAATTAATAAAACGTAATTAAAATGCAACTACGTCTAAATATTATCCTAAAAATGCCTAAAATTACTTTTACTCTAGAAATGCAAATTGAAAACTATTTATGAATTAAAAATAATTTTTTAAGATTTTTCTGGATTTTATTAAAATTAAAACTAATTTTTAACTATTAAAACTAAATTAAAATACTAAAAATTATGAAAATCAAAGGGAAAAATATGAAACTATTTTATAAAATCTAAAATACCATAAGAGAATTTTCAAAACTATTTTTTATATTTTTTGATTATTTATCTATTTTCTACTAATTTAAAACTATTTAAATCTAATTTAAATTGTGAAAAATACCAAATAAAAGGGGAAAAATAGGAAAAATATTTTTTATGCTTTTTATATTTATCTTAAACTGGGAAAATTGAAAATTATTTTTTTGAACTTTTCTTAATTATTTGCAATAAAAGCTATTTAAAAGTGACTAAAAACTATTTTAAATAGAGAAAAATACCAAACAGTGACCAAAAATTATGAAAAATTCAGGAAAATTCTAAAATGTTATTCTAAATCTATGAAAAATATAAAATCATAAGCTTATGTGTGAGATATGAGGGCTGCAGTGTAAACTGATACAAATAAGTACTTATGAATAAGCAAACTAGCACAATAAGCCACCAAACTTCTACAGAAGCTAAATTATACTATAACTACTCTAAATCAACTAAATACTGCTACTCCTAACCTTAAATAAGCACACTACTAAGATATGATGCTAACTGACTATCTAATCCAAACAAACTACCCTGGCCTCTACTTTAAGCTACTATATAAGCTAATCTAAAGCACCAAACTGAAAACCAGATATGTGGTCTTCAAGACCACCTAGCAAACTACAATTGGACCAAACATGAGACCATCATAAGCTATATTGAACCTTGTGCAGAGGCTGCAATATCTGAGAAAAACAGGTTTGACATGGTTTTGACTTTTGAAAACAGTGATGAATGTTGACTTATATGAGATTTAAGATCAAATGTTGAACTGAAAATGATATAATATGATGAAATTAAAACAATGCAAGCTCACTTATCAAATTATACACCTCTATGCTAGATTTAAGCAACTGATTTCAACAAATGTTCACATGAGATCCGATAACTTGTGATTTTGACTTTTGTAAAAAGACTGATGTAAACTTTGGTTGAGATGACTTTACTAGTACTATCAGAGACTAATGCAACAGAAATCTTATGCCAAGATAGCCTTAAGCTCAGTTTTATCCATCGATCCAAACAGTCCTTTAATGAATCTAACAAACAAATTAAGCAATCTAATCCTATAACTACTTATGCAGACAATGAAATAAGCAAGAAACTAAGATCCTAAAGCTCTAACAAAGTGCTAAACATAAACAAACAAGATCAAATACAGATGCTTATGAGACAAGTTTAGAAAATAAACTCACTTGATGTCCAAATTTTAAATTGGGCGAGTAAATGCGATTATTCTCATCAAAATTACCAAACAACAACCCCATCCATCATAATAATCAACCCATATCCATCTCTGAACAAAATTAGAACACCACAGTTGACTTTCGTTGACCAAGATCTTTTGTGAATGTGAATGGATGAAATGCTATAATTAAATACAAAATAAGCTCATAACAGCTATGAAGAGCTTGTATAAGCTTATTGAACCATTGAAAACACTTTATTCAGTACTCAAATAGTGAAATGCAAGATCAAATTAAAACTTGGAAACTTTTATTAAAACTGAAATTAGATTACAAAAGGTTTGAGATTACATAAAAACTTTAAGAAAACATTAATAATCTGAAATGTAAATACATAAACTGAATTTAAAGGAAATTAATGCACGACTAAAATGGTGAGCCAAGGGGTCTTTATATAGCCTCCATCGCCCCTTTTGAGCCTTGGATTGGAAGAGCACATGCCTCTTTCAATTCACATGGTGAGGTGTTTCGGCCAATGAGGTTGCTTGAAAGGGCCACGTGTGAAGCTTATCCTGACATGTCAGAGGCATCTAGAAGGTGGATAGATTCTTAGTACGAGGTAATAGGTGGGTAAATGGTGAAAATGGGGTAAACGGGTAAAAGGGCACGTTTGGTTTTGGGGAAGAAGGGTAAGGGCCAAGCGTTGGGTTAGTTTATTATATTTTGAGTTGGTTGACCGGGTTATTGGATGGGTTGACCGGGGTCCATGTGGGTATACGGATTATGAATAAACCGTGGGTATTGAGTTTGGGTTGGACCGGGTTATTTGTATTTGGGCCGTGGGATTGGTATTTGGATTTAGGACATATATTGAACCCATAAGACATATTAAGGACTAAAGATGTATATCTTTGAAATTTGAGGGACCATAAATGTGCATTCTGAAAATCTCTTTCAAGGGCCAAACTTGTCATTCTGAAAATATCTTCCAAGGACCATTCTTGTCATTCTTAAATAGACCAAGGCTGAATTTGCAACTCTTGATTCTTCAGGGGTCATTTTGCCAAAAGCGAGAAACTTGAGGGCCATTTTGCCAATTCTTCAAACTTGATTATATCTTCCAAAAATCATCCTCGGAGAATAAAATCTTCCTAAATGCACAATTTTGATCTTCCGGCTCAGCTTAAGCTCTCTTAATCTCTCGTGCTCGGATTTACGTCTGATTTGGATCCTTTTTGTGTGTTTTTACATATCCGTACCTGCACAAGCACAAACTCAAGAAAACAACAAATATTAGCAATAAACGGCTCTTTCTTGGTTATTTTGGGTCAGTTTTGATAAACAAAAGATATGTGTTTAAGCACATATCAATATGTAAGTTCTCTCAGTAAAGCAAACTATACCAAAGTTGGTCATCAGTATGCTTCAACCTCTAAATCTGCTCAAAAGCAAAGAGCAAAACCCTTTCCTCCTTGCACACACTGTGGCTTTAATGATCATCATCCTGATGATTGTCTTATGAATACATGCTGTGAAATTTGCGAAAATCCAGCTCATGAGACATCTCAGCATGACAGTGTCATCCAAGCAAGGAGAAATTCCAAGCAACCCAGAATCACTGAGTCATCCTCAGTTTCCAAATGCAAAACCTGTGGTAGCACAATGCACTCAACCACTAATCATGAGTCGATTGCCAAATTCAAAGAGGACCCAAGCCCACCAGTAAGTGGGTCACTAAGAGAAACTAATTCAGTTTACTACTTGTGCAGAGACACGCCAGGGAGCCTATTTGGCATCTAGATAGTGGATGCTCAAGAAGCATGACTGGTGTGAAGGAGTATCTGCACAAGTATGTAAAGGAACCAGGACCCAAGGTAGTATTTGGTGACAACTCATCATGTCCCACTGAAGGTTATGGTTCAGTAAACTGCAATGGAATAGTCTTCTCTAGAATAGCTTATGTCAATGGTCTCAAATACAATCTCATCAGTGTCGGTCAACTATGTGATGCTAAGTACATTGTGCAATTCAATGACAAACAAGGTACCATTTTCAATGCCAACAAAGAAGTTGTTTTGATAGCTCCTAGAAGAGATGATGTTTATGTCTTAGACATGTATACTCTTTCTCAAGATGGAACCTGTCTCTTTGCCAAAGCCACTGAAACTATCAACTGGCTGTGGCACAAGAGACTCTCTCACTTAAACTTCAAAAATATCAACAACTTGGCAAAACAAAACAAGGTCCTTGGCTTACCATCACTGGTTTTTGCAAAAGACAAACCATGCTCAGCCTGTGAAAAAGGCAAACATCAAAGAGCATCTTTCAAAATAAAACAAAATTTCTCCATCAAAAGCTGCCTTCACCTCTTGCATATGGATCTCTTTGGACCAGTCAGTCCTAGATCAATCCAACATGAGAAGTATACCCTTGTCATTGTTGATGAGTTTTCAAGATACATTTGGGTATACTTTCTTTCCAAAAAGTGTCAGGCAGCTGACACAATAATGTCATTCATCACGAACATTGAAAACCAGAATGATATTACTGTTAAACAAATCAGAACTGACAATGGTACTGAGTTCAGAAATGATGAGCTTGAGAGTTTCTGTGATGAAAAGGGAATCTCCTAAAACTTTTCATCTCCCTACACCCCTGAACAAAATGGTGTGGCTGAAAGTAAAAGCAGAACTCTCATTGAGGCTGCAAGAACCATGTTAAATGGCTCAGCTCTCTCAAAGCATTTCTGGACTGAAGCAGTCAAGACAGCCTGTTACACACAAAACAGGTCAATCATTGTCAAAAGACATAACAAAACCCCATATGAGATATTCAAAGGTATACTTCCTGATATCAGCTACTTTCATGTGTTTGGATGTCCTGTGTTTATTCATAACCACAAGGATCATCTAGGCAAATTTGATGCTAAAGCTGATGATGGATACTTTCTAGGTTACTCACTGATCTCCAAAGCCTTTCGGGTATTTAACACAAGGAGACAACAAGTTGAGGAAACCTTTCATGTCACCTTTGATGAGAGTGCTGAAAGCATCGGGTTCACCAACACCTCAGTGGAGGAAATAGGAATTGATAACTCATCAAGATATCCTCTTGATGAGTACAACACTAAATTCAATTCCTCATACCAAGTCGATGCCGACATCTCATATTATGTCTTGCCTCACAATCTGTCACAACCAACTATCAGTGAACTCATTGATAATCAACCAGTCCCTCGCTGGGGGATAGGTAACACTGAACCAAATGTTCAGGAACACGTGACTCATGAACCCCAACTCGAACAAGACATCTCTACAGATGTTCTAAATAATTTGTGGCTCATGCTCTGAACTCACTCCTGAGTCTCCAGTGACCTCTTCAAGCTCAGATCCTAGACCATAAAGTAAGTGGACAAAATCTCAGGACATTGAGCTTGTAAACATCATTGGTGAACCCAGGGCATGCTCACTAGAAGCATGGTCGCTAAGTTAACTGCAATTTCAGCCAATGAATGTCTATATGTCTGATTACCTATCGAAATAGAACCCAAAAGTGTCACCGAGGCTTTAAAACATCCAATCTGGGTTCAGCTATGCAAGAAGAACTTCAACAGTTTGATAAAAACAAGGTTATGACCTTGGTCAAATGTCCTCTGGATGTCATTGTCATAGGAATGAAGTGGGTTTTGAGAATAAACTGATGAAAATGGCACTGTCATTAAAAACAAAGCCCGACTTGTAGCCAAAGGTTACAGTCAACAAGAAGGCATTAACTATGATGAGACATTTGCTTCTGTTGCAAGAATGGAAGCCATCAGGATCTTCCTTGCATATGCAACATACATGAACTTCATGGTCTACCAAATGGATGTTAAAAGTGCATTCTTAAATGGTGATCTCAAGGAAGATGTGTATGTTCAGCAACCTCCGGGCTTTGAGAGTAGTGAATTCCCTTACTATGTTTGCAAGCTTGACAAAGCCCTTTATGGACTTAAACAAGCTCCTGGAGCATGGTATGAAACTCTCTCAGCCTTCCTAATTCAAAACAAGTTTGTCAGAGGAAAGATAGACAACACCCTGTTTGTCTATAGGACTAAACAAGATGTGATACTAGTTCAAGTGTATGTTGATGACATCATCTTTGGCTCAACAAATTACAAACTTTGCAAACAATTTGAAAAACTGATGACAAAGAAGTTTGAAATGAGCATGATGGGTGAACTCACATACTTCCTTGGACTACAAATCAGGCAAACTAATAAAGGAATCTCCATCAGTCAAGAGAAGTACACCAGAAATCTCTTGAAGAAATATGAGATATCTGATCGTGCCTCAGTGAAGACACCAATGGTCCCTCCTAACAACCTTGGACCGATCTCACTGGAAATCATCAATCAAACCCATTTCAGAGGGATTGTTGGCTCACGATGTATCTAATCGCTACCGACCGCACATACAATTCTCACTGTCTAATAGCAATATATCAGTCCAATCCCAAAGAATTCCATCTCACTGCAGCCAAAAGAATACTCGAGGTATCTGAAGGGAACCCCAAGCCTTGGACTATACTATCCAAAGTGCTCAGGGTTTGATCTCAAAGGTTACTCGATTCGATTATGCTGGCCGCAACATGGACATAAAAGTACCTCGTGGTCCCGTCAATTTCTTGAGGAAAACTGGTTTGTTAGAGTGCTAAAAGCAACAATCGCTGGCTATGTCTTCTGAAGCTGAGTGTGTGTTGCGCCAGGATCTTGTACCAATGTTTTATGGATGAAAATTCAACTCAGTGACTATGACATCCATTTCAAAATGGTACCCATCTTCTGTGACAACACCAGTGCAATTACAATCTCAACAACCCGTCCTTCATCAAAGAACCAAGCACATTGATATCGATATCACTTCATCGTGGGACCACATAATGAAAGGAGACATAGAACTTCATTTCATCCCTCAATATCAACTTGCTAATATCTTCACCAAACCCATGGATGAACCTACCTTGAGGAGACCGAAAGCTGAATTGGGGATGCTTAACATTAAAAGTCGGTATCGAAAACCAATCTCAGTGAGTCTTTCTCTAATGGTTCGCCTCCCGAAACCTCAAAATAACCCTCTCACTGAATGAGTAAGACTCATTCAGGGACCCTGACAGTTGATATAGAGCATTGAATGAGTAACTAAATGCTCCAAGTATTAGTTACTTAAATGTCTTAGGTTGGTAACTATGCCAATTTAATATAGGAATATATGTCTCCTTGTCTTACTGTCATCCATACCAAGGGTCTCTCAAATAACTTACCTCATCTCACTTGGCTTTAAATGCCCTCTCACATAAAATATCCTGTGGATATTTTATTCTGCAAAAATGCACTTTTTCGTACCTTAATGCAATCGCTTTTCCTTGAAAAACAGGATTTTATGCTAGGGTAGTGGAGGTGGCATTAAATGTGGAAATTCAAAACGTTTTCAAAAACCAACTTTACAAATCCAAAAATATGCACAAACTACCCCTCTAAACACTCTATAAATACCCTCACAAAATCCTTATAACATACACAAAAGATTTCTGCTAACAAAACTCTCTCAAAATCTCTTTTCAAACCCAGAAATCTTTGAGTTTTTCAAATCCTTTTCTGAAAAATCTTCTCTCAGAAACCTTTACAAAAGTTTTTTCATCACAACTTAAGAGATTCAAAAACCTTTGATTGTTCTTGTCAAGTTATTCTTCTCAAAACCCTAAAATTTTTATGGAAATGGCAAGAACACAATCTCTTCAGTTTGCTTCACAATGGTAGGTGATCTTAGCAATGTTGAATTTAAAACAAATAATGTCATAGGCAATTTTGAATATCCTCAAACTGTCCCAACCTATAAGGACATTATGAAATTTTTGTATAACGCCCACCGAAAACGACCTTTGTTGGTGTCCTCTATTCTGTACCAAAACCTCCTCAAGGAGTTTTGGGCTACAGCTAAGGCCTTTGACCCGACACCCTCTACTGATGAGAAAAACCTTAGACCACTCGGGGAATATCTCATCGTTCATCTTAACGGGGTCAACAATTCACCCTGGATTATAAAACTTTTTGCACCTCAACAAGGTTAGATTACAACAAGGGAGTTTATGTCGCCCATCCTGAACCCTCCACAGTGAAGGATGGGTTAAAACAAATTGTTTTGGATCCAACTTTTTTGGACAAGACCCTCGTCACCAAGAGTTCATTCCCCGTGGCTTGGAGGATCCTATTCACTTTTATGATTCAGGTCCTCGCGCGGGAACCACTCATCCACTGAACAAGTTAACTCTATTCAGTTGATGATGGCATACTACTTGATGAATGGGGTCACTGTCAACATAGGGGAGATCATTTACAGTGATCTCGTAACCAAGCTACAGAGCAAAACTAGGACGAAATACCTTTCGTATCCTAGCTTTGTCTCTTGTGCTTTGCAAGTGTTACTAGGTTCAAATTATCCTCAAGAAGAAAATTTTGGTGCTTTACCTGGCATCCTGAGTCAATCAAATTTTCAAAAGGACCCATCCCTTGTCACTAATATTGAATTGACGGCCCATTATGGTTGCTGTAAACAACTGAGGGAATCGTGTCTCTAACCCTGCTCCCATAAAGAGAAAGGGGAAGTCTCGTGACGGGACTAAGACCAAACCCAAGTCTCGGGCCCCGAGGCTTCAGGAACACAACCCAAGAGGCAAAAGAACCCCAAGGCGATCGCCACCCCACGGTGACCAAGCAACATCCACCCTGGTGACAACGAAGGACACTAATAAATTACAATCAGTGCCCTTGGTCCCAACTACTACTCCCCAAGATCCAGAGGGAAACAAACAACCCGGTAGGGGAGCCTTCCACTACGCCCAATGATGACATTAGCAAATCAAAGCCTTTGTCTGAGGGCACACTGAATGATCCCAAAACTCAGAGGGAACCAAACAACCCGCCGATAGGGATATCACCTTCACCGACTCGCTAAATGCACTGGAAAAACCCATCGTGTCTCGGGGTCTCGGGAGACAAAGACTCGGAGGAAAGGAACAACCCGCCGATACGGAACCCAAAACCAATCCCGACTCGAGAAGGCACGGGAAACTCCCACCGGTGTCGAGGGGTCAACGGGGACAAAGACTCGGAGGGAAATATACCACCCGATATGGAACCCATCACCAAACCCTTGTTGATTTGCCGATGTTCTGGGATACTTTTCTCTGATGATGAACCAGCTGAAAGTGAAGATGTTATTTTATCAGCAGGGGAAGAAGTGGGCCGAGGTTCAATCTAAACAAGAACCTCACCGATCCACAAGAGCATACCTGAATCACCATTCGGCGACAATAATGACTCGACTCATCTTCCTCCACCGATGAATTCAAAAGATTTGACAATGTTCTTCCACTAACCGAGGAAGCTTGTTGTTGATCACCAAAGCTTCAAGGAAGCTATACTCCGGGTTACCTGAAACATTGTGGGAACAACACACCGAGGTCGGTGCCAGTTATCGTGAATGGTGAGGTACAAGCTTTTGATGAAAACGTTCATGAGCATAGGGATCTGATGTATGACAATCTTCACAGACTGGATGACAACTTGGCTAAATTTCTCAGGAACCTTCAGGGTGTAGGCACAAAGATAGATGAAATCATGGAATTTGTCAAAGAAGACCCAACGCTCAACTCTAAAGTGCTGAAGGCTAATGAGGCTTACCTAAAACAATCCTCCAGCCTCACTGAACTGATCGAAATGCTCCAATCTGAAAATGTTTAGGGTCTTCAATCTTCAGTCCAGTCTCTTCAAGCTGCATTGGGCTCTGTGAATACTCAGGTGGCTACTTTGGCTCATGCATCTTCTTCCTTGGCCTGGAATCTCGGGCCCATATTGACTGCTTTGGAAGTATCTCAGGCAAATTTGGAGGCAAAGATCACTGGTATTCAAACCGATACTTCAGATATCAAGGCAATGGTCACTGAGATCTATCAAGCCTTTAAGGGTCAAGCAGCTCAAGCTTCCCTAGTGTCCGGGGCAACTCTTGCTCTCACACATGTTGCGGCAACAGTTGAGGAGGAGAAGACTACTGAAGAGACTTCCTCTCACATTGAGGGGGAGCCAACACCACCAGTCTCAGCAATACCTATCTCATCAATCCCACCACCAACATCAACAACAACAACACTGACAGTGATCACACCAATAATAACAACACCGCCCCTGGTAGCATCTTCTTCTTCAGGCCAGGAAAAAGGAAAAGGCATAATGACAACACCACCTGAGCTTGAGAAGATCCCCTTTAAGATCGGCAACACTGAGTACCTGCTCACACCACAACAGCTAAGTGCATACCTTGCTAAGGAGGAAAGGAAAAAGAAACTTGCTGAAGAGGAAAGAAAGAGCAGAGAAGCACTGGTATAAGTAGTTGCCTTTGAAGCTGAAAACATTGGAATAGATGCCGAGAAACTTGAAAAGGGTCAGCAGGGCCAGTTCAAGGATGCTCAGCAGCAAAATGGCTGAAATGAAAAAGCAGTTGGAAGAAAAGAACTTCAGCCATCAAGAAAGCAAGAATTGACCATTATAATTGGACAATGTCAAGCGAGAGAGACGCTTGAGAAGATCACTTATGTCAAAATCATTCCGGGTCTAAACCACGGCAATGAACGTCTACAGGGGGAATGATAAAAGACATTTCGAGGTTCATGATCCCCTAAAATTCACCGACTTTGGGATCACTGAACTCGATGAACTCGTTCCAATAATTGAAAAGAAGCAAAATGAGGTGGTTAAGGAGCTGATGAAGATGCTCAGTAAAAGGTATGAAAGACTGAGAGATACACCATCATAACTGGGAATTCAGCCTGCCTTAACTGCACCTCAAGGATCTCAACCACAATCATCCACTGGCAAAAGGAAAAGACTTGAGTTCCAGCCTGAGATTAAAGTGCCTGGACTGGAGTGTAACAGGGAGCTGCCCGAAGGTGTAAAGTTCGTGAACTGTCTGGTGATTGAAGAGCCTGAAAGAGGGCTATTCCACATTGATGTCTATGGAAACCCAGCATTTCAAAGATGAAGTGACATTGATCAGGCAGGTGTGGCTGCAATGCTAAGCTACATACCAGTGGCCTCTCAAATTCAGACTCCTGCAAATGTTAGGTTCGTGCGACTTAAATGCCAAGATAAGAGACCATCCTTACAGGGAAACACTCATCACCAAGAAAGTCAAGCTTGAAGCACTGGGAATCCATCTGGACTGACATCATTTTGAATTATCTTTTGTACTAGTGATAGGAACCTTGTAATTTGATCAATAAACGATGTACGTTTTGTTAAAATATTCAGTGTTCCTTATTGTATTCATTAGTACAATAATTTTGCATCAGCTGATTTCATTTGCATATTAGCAGTAGTAGTTATTTGATTATCATTACTGTTACATAGGTCACTTAATATCATTAGATGTTAGTTATGGTTTAGTTTTGAGGATTTGCTGTGGAGATTTGCTTGTTATTAGGATATAGGAGTGTTTGGATATAAAAGATTATTTGAGACTGAGGTTAGCATAGTGAGTTAGTATCATTGCTGTAGATTTAAGTAGGTTTATTATAGTCATTTTAGTCTAAGTTTGCAGCTGCATTTACTATACAAGTCAAATTCATATTAAACCTGCTTTTATTTGCATATCTGATATAGTAGAATCTTCATAGCTTACATTTTGGGTGAAAACTCATATAAGTTAGCATAATTTGGTCATATTACATCTAAAATCATTAGCTGCAATCTGTTTTTGAAGATTGAATTTCAAATTAGTCAAAATCAGAGTTTATGTCTAAAAGTCAAAATTGAGTTTTCATGTTTTGTACAATTCTTTCTGAATTTGTAACTCACTCATTTCTGGTCTAAACTTAGTGAGTTTTTGGGATTTAAAACTTCTGTTGGTGGAGCTTATCAAGGATATTTTTAAATATTTTTGTGAATTTTCTAAAGCTACTAAATAAGCTCATTATTTTGCTTATAGCTGCCCTGTTCACACACTCAGTGAATTCTGAGTGTGTAACAGCTTTTCACATAGCTTATATAGGGTTCGTTATAGTTTGTCCAAGGCTTAATTTTGGTCCATAGTTTCTTTGCTAGGTCTATTCCAGGTTTCAACTTCTGTTTTTGATAAGTAGCTTATCTAGGCTGCTTATTATTGGACTACAAGTAGCATCATCAGGCTTGTTTAGTTCTTAAGTTGAAACTGAATCATGTGCTTGTAGTTTATAGTTCAGAGGTAGAATTCAGTTGTTCTAGGTTCATTTCACTAAATTGTAGCTTTATTATAGTCCTGGTAGTTTCTGGATCATAATTGCAGCTTGTAGCTTGTTATTAATAGCTTAATCTAGTTCAGTTGCATAGCAGCTTGCAGTTCCAGCACACTAGCATATATTTTACCATTTTTCCTAGTTTCCTAATAATATTTTAGACTTTTCCTGAATTTTTCATAATTTTTAGTTACTGTTTACTATTTTTCTTGATTTAAATCAGTTTTTAAGGCTTATTTAGTACTTTTTAATACAAATAAATCAGAAAAGTTTCTAAAAAATAAGTTTTCAATTTTCATAGATTAAGATAAATATAAAAAGCAAAAAAAATAATTTTTCCAGATTTTTCCTAGTTTAAATTGTAATTTTTAGCTATTAAATTAGTTTTAAATAGTTTTTAATTCATAGAAAATAGAAAAAAGTTCAGAAAAATACAAAAATAGTTTTGAAAAGTCTTTTGAGTTATTTTAAATTTTTGAAAAATAGTTTCATAATTTTCACTTTTGTTTTTATAATTTTTAGTATTTTAGATTAGTTTTATTAGTTTAAATTAGTTTTTAATTCAAATAAATTCCAGAAAAATCATAAAAATTAGTTTTAATTCTTAGTTAATTTTCTAATATCATTTTTTAGTTTAAAAGTAATTTTAGATCATATTTAGGATTTAGATTAGACGTAGTTGCATTTTATTTACGGTTCATTTTAGTTTTATTCGCGTATTTAGGATTCCCCGTAGTGTAATTTCCCTTTTATGTTTCCCTTGCCCCGTAGTTTAGAAAACTTCAAATTATCCCCTTTTCCCATTCAAATCCCGATAATCGCGACGTGAGTTGGAAATTCCATTCAACCCTCGTTCGGAACGATCTCGGTGCTCAAACCTAACACGTTTGAGTTACCCGTATACTACACACTTCTATTATTGATCTCTTCCCGGAGGAATCAATTTTTGGCGCCGCTGCCGGGGAGAGATCAATAATAGAAGTGTGTAGTATACGGGTAACTCAAACGTGTTAAAAACCCAAAAAACCCAAAAAGATTTTCCTTTTCAAAATTTGTTTTAAAAACCCAAAAATATTCTTCTTTATCCTCTAACCCGATAATTCTTTCTCCTTAACCCTCTATATGTTTAATTCTCATGGAAACAATCAATTATCGTCATTGTTTTCATTGCAAAGGCCGTATGGAAGAAGATCAGTATTGTTGTTTGAATCCGAATGTGTATGTGGCGATGTGGACACCCCGGTTCTAAAAATCTTGCTATTGGTGCGACTTAGCCGACAAACAATCTCTCGATGACTCTAAAAGTTTTTCTGACCATCCGCCACAAACCGAGATATGTTCTTATCGTCGTTGCCTTCATTGCCAAAGCCGTATGGAAGAAAATCAATATCGATGTTTGAAATGTATTTGCGACTGGTGCGGAAATAATTGTCGAGATGGATTTTGTAATGTATGCCAGAATTTTATTAATCCAAATCCAGATCTCGCCCGTCTAGAACAAAAGGGAACTCTTCATAATGATGATGATATAAAAGCATGGTGGAAGAATTTACTTGAAGAACCTTCGATTCCTACTCCTTCTCCGGTGAGGGAAATGGAATATGTTTCTGAGCCCGAGATGACTCCCGTTCAAGAACCAGAGCCTATCACGGAAATGGTGGAAATAGCTAACTCTTATCCGGATAATTCTTCGATTTATCAGCTCTTGTGCATATGGTGTAGCGGACCCGAATATGGTAGGAATTGTCCCGGTTGTAGCAATGGAAAATCTGGAACCAAGTTTCACCACAATCCTTACTATGAGACAACCGATTTTCCTAACCAACCTCTGTACCATGAGCCAGAATCATATTCTTGTGAGTACTGTGGTGGTCCTCACCAAGGTTTTCAATGTCAAGTTCAAATTAACAACTCAACCTTTGGTTATGAACCTTACCCTTATTCGTCACAACAATCATACTGTTGTGAGTATTGTGGAGGTCCGCATGTTAATTCCGATTGTCAGATGCAAAATCCGATTGTTTACGAGCAAGTTCCTTGTAACAATTACGATTATCCTTATAACCCACCTCCACAATACCAAGAAGTTCAACCACAACCTTCACTAATATCTAATCCATAATTTCTGGAAATAATGAGTGATCTTAAGAATCTTCTTGATAAAATTACCCACGGAAAAGAAGATCCTCCTCAGAAGACCTATCGTGAATTATTTGCTGAAGAAGCCGCGAAAGTGATCCAACATCGTCCAACTACCTATTATTACGATTCTGATTCTGATGACGATTATACTCCTCCGAGTGGCAATCCCACTCCCGTTTCTGAGCCTTTCATTTCCGACCCTTCCCCTTCACTCACGCCGGTTGAGAGAAGTGACGTCATTTTGGAAGAGGTCGATGATCATATTTCTACGGACATCGTTGAACCCGTTGATTCTCTCATAATGGGGGATGAGCATCTTAGTACTATTCCGGAAACAGAATCTTCTTGTGATGAGAGCCTTATCCCAAACCCACGAGAGTCTGGGGTTGTTGATGATGAGCCTTCTCTTGATATTACGAGCGATCATGATGAGATGTTCTCCGATTCCGATGATGATTCTTATGGAGACATCGACTTTATCGACGATTTACCTTGAGCCGTCAACATAGAAGAAGAAAACGATTTTGGTAGGAAGTTGAAGAGATTGAGCCCGATGATATAGAGATCGAGGATGAAGCATTACGTGAAACATTGTCGAATGTCCATCTTCTCATTTCTAAGATTGAAGCCCTAAATGATAATTCAAGTTCGCCTCCTATCTCCGTTAAAGATAGTGATTTCTCTCCCGAGCTTGAGATTTTCCGATTTTATGAAGAGATTAGTGGCGCATCCCACTATTGTCAATGTTTATCCTTCGATTCTTGAGCGATTTTACTTCAAGGTTGATATGAGCAAGGTTTTGAACGATATTTTTGATAATTCGACAAATGACCCGATCATTGAGGATGCGATTGATGACCCAATACCACCGGGTATTGAGGATGTTGATGATCCTGAGGGGGATATGGTTGTTCTTGATGGTTTTATTGACTCTCCTTTCTCTGACGAGTCTACCATCCTTTATCCCGTGGAGCCGACATGTGTAGACAAGATTTTTAAACCCGGGATATGCATTGATGAGCCTTTTGTTAACATCATTTCTGGATATAAGGATCCTCTCTTGGATGCCTTCGTTGATGAGCCTTTGAGTAACACCTTTCTATACCATGAGATCCCATTTTCTTTGGAGTTTTCTCATTTCTATCCGTCATCCTTTCGTCCACCCGCAAAACCACCGGATGATGGATCCTTCTTACATCATATGCCTTATCCACCCATTTTCCTCTCCTCCCAACCCACCCAGTCTCATTTTTTCGGGAATGAGGACACCGTTTTTGACCCTGGTATCTCTACCATTTTCTTCCCCAAGGACAAATGAATTCGGGGACGAGTCAGGCTAGCGACTCGTAGAAGAAAAACAGTAGCGCTTCGTGGGAGGCACCCCATGCTTATCTCTATCTTCTTTCTATTTTCTAATAAGTGACGTGAAGGGGTTAGCCTCTTCGATTTCTCGTGTTTGGTTGTTTGTGATGTTGTGTTCAGGATTTTCCCGATATGAAGACTCTCGTGCTCGAAGTTTGTCTTTTCTCTACTCGAGTTTCATGATCGATGCTGATGGAAATCCGATATCCGAAATCTTATCGACTAACGTTTATCTTTGAGCATACTTAATAAACGGCTTTTAGATTTTCGTTGATACCCTTACTTTTAAACATTGAGGACAATGTTTCGTTCTAGTCTGGGGTAGGGTAATCTTCGATTTGATTTGACCGCACTTGCTTATTTTCTGTCGTGTACTCTCGCAACCCCGTTTTTCCTTAGAAAATGAAAAAATTGTGCTATAAATGTGAAAAATTTAAAAATTTTTAAGCTTTTGTTAAGTCTTTTTGATTGAAAAGTTTGCTAGTCTCTTAGACAAGAAGCTATAAAAAACGAATTCTAGCTCACAAGGCCAAGAATTTGCAAGTTTCCCTGAGTGATTTTAAATATGCATTACTTAATTTCATTTAGACGAAGCAATTGCTAAGTTTTGACACCTTGTTGACTTTCCTTTGGTGAGAGTAGGAATAGAATTGACTTGACCGCGTGTTGAGCCCTAGCTTGTTCCCTTAACCATAGGTAATCTAAAATTATCGGCTAAGCATCCGCGGATCTCATTATTTGGGATTTTAAATTTGCGGAGATCGAGAAATGATAGAGTTACTTATGAGTTTAGATGCTAAGCGTGGAGTAGTTGGTTCTCTTTAGAGCCCATCGAAGGTACTTATGGCTTTTTGTTCCCACAAAATTGTTTCACCCCATATTTGTTAAATAAAAATTAGAGATGTTGAGTTTTTGGCGATAGTTAGTTCTTTGTCTTCTTTAGAGAATCCTTGCCCATGATAGTTGGGTACACATCGAGGTACTGTCAGTGTTGCGGTGTAATAGACAACTGATTCGATAGTTTTTGCTATTGTTTCTATTGTTATAAAAGCCGTAGGGTTTGGAGTTTGGCACAAAAATTAACATGAAATAAAGCCCAAATATTTTAAAATTAAAAAAATCCAAAGCTATAAAAGTTGTCATAGACTTCTATAAAAGCAGAGGAAAATCCAACGTCATAATAAGACTTCGATAAAGCGGTAATCCCGTTGAGTTAGTAGTTTAAAAGACCAAGGGCCTAAATTGCAAAAATGCAACTGTGCTGAAATAGTGTTAAGCCAAACTTCGGATCCGGGAGATGTCTAAATAAAGCTTCGTCTCTGGACTCGTAGATGAGTTGTCTCGGCCGCCATAAAAGGATATTCTCCTAAATCGTGTGAAATTAGGACCTTGATGTGGACCTCATTCTTGTGTGCAGTGGTTTTCGAGGGAAGATGGATAACTAATTAGCGACTTAGCTTTGTATCTTTATCGGAATAAAAGTTATCGAAACGAGAAACTTGAAGAAATTCATTTCTCACAAAAATAAAAAAATCTAGAGGAAAATAGGAAAATGGGAGCAAAAGGTAATTACACGAGTAACTTCCATGAGTAGTGTTAGCATCTAGAGTCATTTTTAACAATGATTTCGATTTTACGCTTAGTTTGGGGACTTGTGAAAAATCAGGGACGATGTATTCTATCCGTATGGTCACTTCACGCTGTGTTGTGTTTCCTACTCCGTGATCCTAACGTGTCGTTTGAAAAATGTTGGAGTTATTGATCGACATGAAAGTTCAACAAGCCGTCACTCATAATCTGAATGTGCTTAATCGTAATATCTATATTTGAATAAAAAGGTAAACGGGGCGTTTTTAGAATTAAGGTTTTCTTAATCTCTTTTGAGGAATCTTTGCTACTTCTTCATAGGTTTAGTAGAAAGAGATTGAAATCTTTGGTTTTAGAAGCGTGAGTTGATTACATTGCGTGGGGACACGACAATGGTTTCGTCTGGGGTATTTTGATATGTTCTTAAACACATATCTTTTGTTTATCAATACTGACCCAAAATAACCAAGAAAGAGCCGTTTATTGTTAACATTTGCGTGTTTCTTGAGATTTTGCATGTGCAGGTACGGATGTGACAAAACAGACAAAAGTAAGCCAAAACCGAAGAAAACCGAGCACGAGAGAAAGAAGAATGCTAAAAGCCAAGGCTGGGAAAGGAATTTGCAAGTTTGGACAATCAATTCTCAAAATGGCAGTTTTAGTCCCTGAAGATTCAGAATTGTCATGTTTAGTCCTTGGAATTTTCAAAGTTGGCAAAAGTGGTCCTTGATTTATTGGAGAATGACAAGAGTGGCCCTTGGATTACATTTTCAGAATTACACTTATGGTCCCTGGATTTTCAGCTTTTACACCTTTCATATCCTAAGTCCAATATACCCATTAAGGCCCAAAATAAACCAAGCCAACACCATACCCGGTCCAACCCTCACAACCCAACCCATGACCCGGTTTCACTTATACCCGGTCAACAAAAGAGTCAAAACAGTTAAAAAATTATAAAATAACACATCTCAGTTTACCCGCCATCCTAGTTCTTCCCCAAATTTACCCAACCCAGGTACACATAAACCCTAAAACACCCTTGTTCTAATTAAGCAAAAATTGGTACAATTAAGGGTACTTTCGTACTATTACCTGACACACTGACACACGGAATGCCAGCGTGGCAATCCGTGTGTCATTCCTTGCAATCCCTTGATTCCTATTGGCTGGAGATACGTGGTGTAGTTAATCCAAGGGTCAAGATAAGTTAGGATTTGATCAATGGTGATAAACGAACCAAAAGAAACACACAACTGCCCTTCCAGATCCTTCTCAAGGCTCATACTCGCTATAAATACCCTTCATTCTTCACAGTATCGATTCAAGTAGAGTAGGAGTAGTGTAGTTTTAATTTCCTGAGTAGAGTTAATCATTTAAATTTTCAGTACTATTAATTTTAAAATTCTTGTATTTCAATTCAAATATTGTACTCCATTTTCAATTAATGAAAGTATTTTCAGTTTCAGTTTCTCATAAATCTCATATTACTGTTTTATAAGTTTTTCATAAAGTGTTTGAAAAACTTTACTCAGATCCTACTCAGTTCTACTCTCAACTTTCTCTTTGGTCAACTAAAGTCAACACGGCAGATTAGTCTCAGAATTGCTGGAATGGATTATGATTTGGTTTGATTATGTTCATTTTGGGTTGAGATCAGGGTATGATTGTGGTATTAAGTTTTGTTTGGCAAGCCATAGTGGTTGGACCCATTGTAAGTTTACTATTGAATCTGTTATAATTTTGCATCAGCTGATTTCATTTGCATATTAGCAGTAGTAGTTATTTGATTATCATTACTGTTACATAGGTCACTTAATATCATTAGATGTTAGTTATGGTTTAGTTTTGAGGATTTGCTGTGGAGATTTGCTTGTTATTAGGATATAGGAGTGTTTGGATATAAAGGATTATTTGAGACTGAGGTTAGCATAGTGAGTTAGTATCATTCATTGTAGATTTAAGTAGGTTTATTATAGTCATTTTAGTCTAAGTTTGCAAAATTTGCATTTACTATACAAGTCAAATTCATATTAAACCTGCTTTTATTTGCATATCTGATATAGTAGAATCTTCATAGCTTACATTTTGGGTGAAAACTCATATAAGTTAGCATAATTTGGTCATATTACATCTAAAATCATTAAATTTTAATCTGTTTTTGAAGATTGAATTTCAAATTAGTCAAAATCAGAGTTTATGTCTAAAAGTCAAAATTGAGTTTTCATGTTTTGTACAATTCTTTCTGAATTTGTAACTCACTCATTTCTGGTCTAAACTTAGTGAGTTTTTGGGATTTAAAACTTCTGTTGGTGGAGCTTATCAAGGATATTTTTAAATATTTTTGTGAATTTTCTAAAGCCACTAAATAAGCTCATTATTTTGCTTATAAGCGCCTGTTCATACACTCAGTGAATTCCGAGTGTGTAAACTTTTCGCATAGCTTATATAGGGTTCGTTATAGTTTGTCCAAGGCTTAATTTTGGTCCATAGTTTCTTTGCTAGGTCTATTCCAGGTTTCAACTTCTGTTTTTGATAAGTAGCTTATCTAGGCTGCTTATTATTGGACTACAAGTAGCATCATCAGGCTTGTTTAGTTCTTAAGTTAAAACTGAATCATGTGCTTGTAGTTTATAGTTCAGAGGTAGAATTCAGTTGTTCTAGGTTCATTTCACTAAATTGTAGCTTTATTACAGTCCTGGTAGTTTCTGGATCATAATTGCAGCTTGTAGCTTGTTATTAATAGCTTAATCTAGTTCAGTTGCATAGCAGCTTGCAGTTCCGGCACACTAGCATAGATTTTACCATTTTTCCTAGTTTCCTAATAATATTTTAGACTTTTCCTGAATTTTTCATAATTTTTAGTTACTGTTTACTATTTTTCTTGATTTAAATCAGTTTTTAAGGCTTATTTAGTACTTTTTAATACAAATAAATCAGAAAAGTTTCTAAAAAATAAGTTTTCAATTTTCATAGATTAAGATAAATATAAAAAGCAAAAAAAATAATTTTTCCAGATTTTTCCTAGTTTAAATTGTAATTTTTAGCTATTAAATTAGTTTTAAATAGTTTTTAATTCATAGAAAATAGAAAAAAGTTCAGAAAAATACAAAAATAGTTTTGAAAAGTCTTTTGAGTTATTTTAAATTTTTGAAAAATAGTTTCATAATTTTCACTTTTGTTTTTATAATTTTTAGTATTTTAGATTAGTTTTATTAGTTTAAATTAGTTTTTAATTCAAATAAATTCCAGAAAAATCATAAAAATTAGTTTTAATTCTTAGTTAATTTTCTAATATCATTTTTAGTTTAAAAGTAATTTTAGATCATATTTAGGATTTAGATTAGACGTAGTTGCATTTTATTTACGGTTCATTTTAGTTTTATTCGCGTATTTAGGATTCCCCGTAGTGTAATTTCCCTTTTATGTTTCCCTTGCCCCGTAGTTTAGAAAACTTCAAATTATCCCCTTTTCCCATTCAAATCCCGATAATCGCGACGTGAGTTGGAAATTCCATTCAACCCTCGTTCGGAACGATCTCGGTGCTCAAACCTAACACGTTTGAGTTACCCGTATACTACACACTTCTATTATTGATCTCTTCCCGGAGGAATCAATGGTGGATTCAGTAAGTGATGACAATAACTTACTGAATCCCTCAAACTTCTCTCCAACTACAAACATTGAAGACAAACTGAAACTGAAGACTGAAGACTATGAAGACTGAAGAATGGGCGGGACAAAACGATTATGCTTGAAGCGATAAAGACGGAGTACTTATCTTCAAGAAGTCAGCCTTCCCTAAAAGGCTCAGATCGATCGATATGAAGAAAGTGACTTGGTCCCTTTACCTAATATAGTATTTGTAAACAGAGACAAAATACATCATTATTTTGTCTTCGCAAATTGTCATTTGTCACTTAGGAAAGAGTTAAAACTAATACTTGTATAAATAGCATAAGAGATGGAGTGAAAGGTTAAGCTTGTGAATTGTAAAAGCACACATACACGCAAGCTATCTTTCACTCCTCCAAATACAACTTAATCCCACGAGATAGCTCGGTGGGTACTTGTAGTTGTGCTCAGACTTAGCCTGAGCTTAGAGAGGAGTTACAAACACTTTTTCATTTCAATCCCTAGTATCTTGTTCAAGTACTAGGGTAACGTATTCTTCTGATTCATTTCTAATAAGAATATGACGTTGAAAATTACTCTCGTGTTTTATTTATATCTTTTCAGTCATTGATTCACTATTAGTCTTGTTTACTTAACTAAAACTGTTTTTATACTATAGTGAATAGGGAACAATAGCGATGCGTATGAACAAGTTTAGGGACCAACGGTGTATTTTAGTCTTTAATTTATTATGATTTTAAAACTAAAATAATGAAAACTAATTATTAAAATTACTAAACGTTAATGAAAAATTACCAAAAATTTAGGGAAAGTACTATTCAATGAGCAGAATGTATGAAAAATAAGAACAAGATTCCAGCTTATCCAAATAAGCTGGGATAAGCAGTTTTGGAAACTGAAAGCTTAAATGGACACAAACCCTTATATAATAAATTGTGCACTAGGGAACATGTAAGTCCCTAGGGCGCCGATGGTGATGTTATGTGTTGTATAAAGGAGAGGTTCAGGGTTCGAGCCTGACTCACCCTTGAACTCCCTTTTTATTTATTTTTTTTCAACTTTTCTTTTACCAATCTTTAAAATAAGCTAAGCTAAGCAAAAGTTAAGTGGAAATGGCTATTTTTTTTTAAAGCCAGAAGAAGCTGTTTAAAAGCTGAAAAGCTAATATTAAGCTAAAAACAAAAATACTCAACTGTTAAAGATCTAAGAGCTATAAAAAGCTGGAGTTAAGACTTTTAAAAGCTATTATATATATATATACTAAAACCCGTTCCTGGGCACTGTAGCTACAGTGTATGCGCAGTTTTCAGTGTTGCCACTTTTAGCCCCTGAGGTTACTGCTCAATTGCAAAGTTAGTCTTTAACGTTCGTTAACTAACAGTCGAGGATTAAATTTGAAACGGAACAATAACTTGAGGGGCTATTTCTGTGCAAATATTAAGCAAAAACAGCCCCTGAGGTTACCCTTTTTTTCACCGTAAGTCCTTAAGGACTAACGTTGCAATAGGCGCTAATTTCAGGGACTAAAACGAAAATGTTATGCTACAGTTCGTAAAGTCGCGAGCGATTTCTGATAAACATCCAGTTTAAATAGTGCGTGCCTTGTTCATTCGCATTTTACACTTTTAGTCCCTCAAATTAGCTTCAAATCGTCTTGTTAGTCCCCGTTATCGACCTTTTGCAAATTTCGTCCTTAATAACAAAAAATATATATCTGAAAAAAAAAAAAACTTTAACAACTTCATTCCAGTAAATAAAATAATCGAGGGCAACGCACTCCCGCCGCAACGCGCGGGTTAACCCGCTAGTTAGCACTAATACTCTACTTTAGTGTATGAGAGTGAAGTTGGTTGTTTTGTGGTGGTGGTGAAGTAGTGGAGGAGGGGTGGTTTGAGGTGGTGGTGGAAGGTGGTTTTGGGGTGGCGTTTGGGGAGGTTGATGGAGGGGACGGTGGTGGATATGGCGTCCATGGTGGTTCTTTGGAGATAAGGGTGAGGGGTATTAATCTATATCTATTTATTTAACCAAGCTAGACCATCGAAAAAAAAACGAATATCTATATATACACATAAATTATATATATAGCTTCTACAAGATTATTCTAACTAACAATTTTAAGAGTTAACTACATTTTTGGTCCTTGTGGTTACCGATTCCACTTTTGGTCCATTTGTTTTAAAGTTGCGATTTTAGTCCAAAATGCATAGTTTGGTTCCACTTTTGGTCCATTTTTCTAACGAAGTTAGTTCAATTAGTTAAGTCGTTTGCAACGTTAGTCCTTTATAACGGTTGTTTGCAACGTTAGTCCTTTATACCAAAGATCTTTTGCAACATTTGCAACGTTAGTCCTTTCAGTTAGTTAGTACTTTAAAAAAAAATTCTAAAAAAAAAATTCAGAAAAAAAATTTAGAAAAAAAATTATAATTTTTTCTAAAATAAAATTCGAAAAAAATTTCGAAATATATTCTAAAAAGAAAACTTTTTTTTTTCCTAAAAAAATTCTAAAAAGAAACATTTTTTCAAAAATAACTTTTTTTTTCCGAATTTTTTTTTTTTTCAGAAAAAATTTCGAAATATATTCTAAAAAAAAATTTTTCGAAAAATTCTAAAAATATATTCTAAAAAAAAACTTTTTTTTTTCCAAAAAAAATTTCAAAATATATTCTAATTTTTTTTTTAAATGTATATACATTGAAAAAACGTTTTTTTAAATGTATATACATTTTTTCTAGAATATATTTCGAATTTTTTTTCAATGTATATACATTTTAAAAAAAACCTTTTTTCAATTTATATACATTTTTAAAAAAAGTTTTTTTTAGAATATATTTCGAATTTTTTTTGGGAAAAAAAAAGTTTTTTTTAGAATATATTTTTGGAATTTTTTCGAAAAAAAAAGTTTTTTTAGAATATATTTCGAAATTTTTAGGAAAAAAGTTTCTTTTAGAATTTTTTGGAAAAAAAGTTTTCTTTTAGAATATATTTGAAATTTTTTCAATGTATATACATTTTTAAAAAAACGTTTTTCAATGTATATACATTTTTAAAAAAAATTTAGAATATATTTTGAAATTTTTTTCGGAAAAAAAAAAGTTTTTTTAGAATATATTTTTAGAATTTTTTAGGAAAAAAAGTTTTTTTAGAATATATTTCGAAATTTTTTTCGGAAAAAAAAAAATTTCGGAAAAAAAAAGTTTTCTTTTTAGAATATGTTTCGAAATTTTTTTCGAATTTTATTTTAGAAAAAAAATTTATAATTTTTTTTTTCTAAATTTTTTTTCCGAATTTTTTTTTTTAGATATTTTTTTAAATGACTAACTAACTGAAAGGACTAACGTTGCAAATGTTGCAAAAGATCTTTGGTATAAAGGACTAACGTTGCAAACGACCGTTATAAATGACTAACGTTGCAAACGACTTAACTAACTGAACTAACTTCGTTAGAAAAATGGACCAAAAGTGGAACCAAACTATGCATTTTGGACTAAAATCGCAACTTTTTGAACAAATGGACCAAAAGTGGAATCCAGGTACAACCACAAGGACCAAAAATGTAGTTAACTCCAATTTTAAAGTCTCAAAATATATTAAAAAAAAAGAAAAAAAAAATTGTGATGCATATCCTCGTTAGTTAATTAACCTATTTATCTTAAAAAATTTCTTATGCCAAGTTGTTAAACCTTTTGGGTTCATTTTATTGATTAACTTGAGCACTATAACATAACTTTTGATTTGCCTCTTATAAACTTTTAGATCTTTATTTATAACTTCTAGATTATATTGTGATAATTACTTGAATTTTGTTTTATTGATTTTAACTAAAACCAAACCGAATTTTAATATGGCAAATAGTTTGGTCGGTTTGGGTTTATCCATTCTATAATTAGTTTGGTTTGGTTTTGATTTCGATTTTAAAAATTTTCAAACCAATGAACCCGGTCATTTAACGTACAAATCCGAAAACCAAACCATGAACACCCTTGTTGAAACCATAAGTAAGAATTAACGGTGTTTGGTTTATATTATAAAACTTACGGAGTATTTATGTTAATTTGTTTTAAAATTTATAAGATATAAGCTTAATATGATATAAGCACGTACTTTTTTTTCTGAAAATCTAACAAATAAACTTATGAAACATAAGTTGAAATTATATAAGCGCATAAATTGAAAAATAACCTTAACCAAGCACACTCAAAGTAGAAAAGAAAAAAGAGTTGCACTATCAAAATAAATTTCCCTAAAATAATATCCTTTATCTCATTTTGTCATTTTATCTTTTGCACTAAGAGCATCTGTAATGGGTCATTTGACAAAAAACTTTTTACTATTTGAAAAAGCTTTTTATAAGGTTTTTAGCATTGCATGAAATTACTTTTTAAATGACTGAATCAAAAACTTGGTATATGTCAAAGCAAAAGCTTTTTACTTGTAAGGATATAATAAATGTATCAAGTTATAACACCTTTATCATTTATTGTCATTAATTCTTCAAGTTTTTTTAAAGAGTAGATCCATTGTGGATGCTCTAACATGTAATGTTAGAGCATGAGCAATGTATCAACTCATAAAAGACTTGATGTATTTTATACAATTAAACGGTTTGGGTAAAAAGCTTTTGCAAAACTTACCACTTCAATGCAAAAAGCTTTTGCAATAACTTTTGCATCTTTAATGTTGGGTGTAAAATGAAAGTTTAATAAATACAAAAGCTTTTTGATAATAACTTTAAACGCTTGAATTTCTACAAGTGATTTTGTAAAAAGTAAACTGTTAACACAATGAAACAAGTCATTTGAATAACTTATTATAATAGTAAAAAGTCTTTCTTCAAGTTGATATTGCGGATGCTGTTACTGAAAACCGTCTGCCATAATGACGGACTAAAAAACGAGTGTTAAAAAGCTACCAGTGACTACATTTTTGCACGATTATCAAGCTTTATCTTAAAGCTAAAACTAGAAAAGAATGTCCTACCGTATTAAGACTTAAAAGTGAAAATGAATAATGTCTAGTGCGATCATAGGTACGTCCATAGTTTTGCATATTGTCATTTCATATCAATTTTTATAAGCTATGTTGTGAAGTATTAGACCCAAATATTCGATCTTTAAGGTCAGTCCTTTGAGCTTGACGCTAAAATGTGTTCTCATATCTTGTTTGATATATGTATACCTCTATTATTTAACACTTTATTGATTTTGAATTATATGCAAAAGTTACTAAGTTGTTATAACTTTTGTTTTAGATTAAAACATTTTGTAATTTAATTCATGACATAAATATCAGAATTCTTGTAAGAAAAAGCTGAAAACCCAAAGTAGTAAAGCCCAAATAAACCAAATGGACCTAAGAGCAAACTCCAAAATAGTAAACCATGGGCTGGTAGGAAAAAAAATGCAAAACGCCCATCAAATAAGTGACACTTGTTTATATCCACGAATTTTATTTGGGAGCTGTAAACGCAATCCCAAATATTTTGTTCACAGTTTAAATTTAAACTAGAGGTGCATTTCGTTTTTATTTATTTATTTATTTATTATTTTTTTTAAACCAAACCAGTTTAAAAACCAATTTCGTTTTTAGTCAAATAGTCAAAAATCGGTTTTAGGTAAAACTGGTAAGGTTTGAAATCGGTTTTGGGAGAGAAATGTCCGGTTTAAACCAAAAACCGGTTCAGTTTAAACCGGTTTTACTTAGAACCGGTTCGGTTTAAATCGGTTTTACCCAAAACCGGTTTTACTTAGAACCAGTTTGGTTTAAACCGGTTTTACCCAAAACCGGTTCTCTAACCGGTTGACAACAAATAATGCAAACCGATTTATACATTGGCGGTTCGGTTTTCCCTAAACCTTTTCAAAAACTATTTTTTGAGAAAATCGGTTTCGGCTTTTTTCCAGTTCGGTTGATGAATCAGTTTTTTTTGCATCTCTAGTTTAAACCGACGGATATATGGTTTCGATAAGTAAATAATTACTATTGTTCAGCTAAAAGAAATACTTCCTCCGTCTCAAATTTATTGTCATGAGAGAAAAATAATTAAGTTTAATAAAAATGGGGTTACTATAAATCTCAACACTCAAAGAGAATATTCTCCTAATATATTTTCTAGTTTTTACTAAAAATGGAAAATTGACAATATTTTTGAAATATCCTTAAATGAAAATATGGACAATTATATTGAGACGGAAGGATTAGTTCAACCAGATTGTAATATTTGAACTTTACATATATCAAATTTACAATATAAATTACGTGGTAGATTAAATTAAATCCAACCTAAGCGTGTTGATGCCTGTAATTATGGTACGAAAAGGCCTAGCCATATATATATTGTTTATGCACGAGTATTTAATTATTTATAAGGTAGATCCTATGATTATATTATTATAATTATTAGGTTAATATAAACCAATGTTGTTTTAGGACCACTTGATGGTGAATGTGATTGTGTGGATATTAAAGTTTTATTCTAACCCAGATTATAGCCTTTCCCGAATAATATTTTGTGTCTGTATAAAGTTTCATTCTAACCCAGATTATATTTTATATCATATGCTACTTACTAATCACTTTTTTATAAAATAGTAAGGTAACTAACACAGACTACATTGTTTTCTTTTTAAATTTTACTTAATTTGAAAGTTATGGTGAATGTGATTGTGTGGATATTAAAGAGTGATTAGTTGTTTATTTAAAGGTGTTTTGGCATAAATATTTTATTGACAGGTGATTCATTATCTGGTGAAAGTCGAACACACGTATGTCCATTGAAGTTATCGTTTAGCCACCCTTTTAGATTACGAAAACAATGATATTTCTTTAATCAGATTTAATTAGATGTTCTTAATTCTTTATATGTCGATTCTTTTGTTTAAGCCTGTCAATTAACTATTACTAGAAATAATTCACTTTTAGTTTTTAAATAACTTTATGGTTACAATATAATGCACGGTTTAGATAAGTTTGTGTAGATTAAAAAGCTTGTTTGAATGTTAGCTAGCAATAAAATATAAACTCTACCTCAAGATAAAAACAAAAAAATATTACTAATCAAAACCAACTAGAAACAAAAAAGATAACATTTTTATTTAAAAGAATATATAGTATTTTTATGTGATCCATCAAATTGTAGGGTTGCGGCTTGGCTTTAAAGCATCTGGAGACTTTACGGAGCATGCGTTCACATCGTGTGATTTTGATTATAAATTATGAAGTAAACTTTTGCTTAGGGGACAATTTAACAAATAATTTAACCATCATGCAGGGTTTTTCAATAAAAGTATGTGATTATTAGTTTAATAATATCTTAGTGTCTTTTATATTTATAAACAAAAAATATTAGCTTCTAACACAATTAATGTATTATTTTTAGGGAGGATCCTTTCAAGTTGTATATAACTTGAGAGGTCAAGTTAGATAATTGTGAATCATTAGATTTGATTCAATAACTCAAATTAAAATAAGTTTTTTTGAATTGAGTCATTGGATCAAATCTAATGACTCATAATTCTCTAATTTGATCAAGTTGTGTTATACAACTTGAGATGATCTCTCTATATTATCTTTTCGGATAGAGGACCGATTTTATCTACATCTTTATTATTGTATAATTTTTTTTTGAATCGTATCTCTACTAGCACTCATGCGCATCGCCATTTTTAGAAGAGTGCAGGTAGTGTCATTACACAAGATCATCGTTTGTCGAAGGGCACAAAATTTCATACACTTCTTTTATATATTTACCTATAATGAGATCTAAAGTTTAATTAGTTAATGCATTACTAATACATATTTATTTAATTTTGGGTTAATTACATAAAAATGCATCATACTTGCCACTTTTTGTCATTGTATGTAGCGAACTATTTTTTTTATCATTGTGACACCAACCTTTTTAGATCGTGCTATTGTATGTATTTTGTGACTATTTTTTCATGTAAAATGACCATTTTACCCTTCAAAATTTGAAAAATATAAGGGTAAAATGGTCACAAAATACATACAATAGCACGTTCTAAAAAGGTTGGTGTCACAATGATAAAAAAAAATAGTTCATTACATACAATGACAAAAAGTGGCAAGTATGATCAGGGACGGAGCCAGACATAAATATGACCGGGTGCACAAAAAATTTTGAACCATAATATAATAGAGTTAAAAAGTGGATTAAAACGAAGATTTCATTAAAACGATAAATAAATGAACATATTACCTTCTAATTAGTGATTCTACGATCTCCCATAGCAAAAAAACGCTTACGTACACCCTCATTTTTAACATTAATAAGTTCTTCTTTCTCTATAGCACAAGTTAAAGCGCCGTTAAAATAATCATCACCCATCCGATTATGCAAATCAGTTTTAATGAGCTTCATTTTAGAAAAACATCTTTCAACCGTAGCGGTAGCAACAGGCAAGACTAAAAGCCAACTTCAATAACCAATAAACCAAATGATGAGATGTATGTTTTTTCTTATCCACCATCTTCTCTGCAAGTTTGGAAATACTATCCAAGTTAGCGGAATCATTATCATTAGGCATGATTTGATAATCGGTGCCGAAGCCGAAGGAATATCAGTTGTGGATGTAGTTTGAGGTTCTTGTGAAGAATCAGTCGTGGCATTTTTTCTTGTAGTATCATTATCGTTATCAAGCGGAAGCTTTCTTTTTAGATAACTCCCAATCTTAGCCTACAATAAACAAACTACAAATTTTAGCCCACAATTTCATATCACTATTACATGATTATTAACCTAGTGCAAGAAAGACCAAAGAATGACTTAATATCCCAAATGATTAGACTCTTAATTTCAAACAACCAATTAAAATAGGGAAAACATTAAAAGATATAATGAAACAAATGAAAAGATATATGTTACGACTTCGAGAATCGAGTTATGAACCTGTTTCATATATGTGGTGACTTTCGATTCAATTGTGGATTTTGAAAATTGTTAGTATTATGAATAAAACTTGTTTAATTAATAAACCTTTTCATCTTTGGACAATTAGGCTTGCTTTTTAATTTATCAAAATTGTTTTATCTTTGGGCTTTTCTCAGCTTTTACAATATTTTATATTTATTTTTTAATTGTAAATATACCAATTAAATAATACTAGAGACATATTTTGATGCACCGGGTGCATTTAAGATACATTTTGAAAAAATCTATAATTTTTTTAAAAATTAACACTATATCGAAAAAATTCATGGGGTGCACGTGCACCCGCGGGCACCCCCTTGGCTCCGTCCCTGAGTATGATGCATGTTTATGCAAATTTCCCTTTAATTTTTTTGTTTAATGGAGCCTCTGTTCGGTAATGGCTAGCGGCCATCGAAATTTACGAAACGGCCCTGCTCGTACGGTAAATATATATTAGGGCTAATAATAAAAAAAAGTACTATACTTGCCACCCTTTCTTCTTCAGGGTAGCGAACAAATTTTTTTGCTTCTGCGGGTATTAAACTTTCAAATTCATCCTCTTTAGGGTATTTTGAAAAAAAGTCGGACATTTTTGCCCCTCTTACCCACAAGAGCAAATGATGGCAAGTATAATATTTTTTTTTTATCATTTGCCATAGTTTTTATTATGTTAAATTTTGGATATGTATTAAGATAATTTATTTAATGATTTATAATTGTGTTAAATCTATGATAAAAATGTTTTGTTTTAAGTTTACACTATTTACTTATTAATCTTATTTGTAATAATTTAATATATACTTAAAAAAGGGAAAATTAAAATCATTCGGACAATTATAAAAACAAACAACACTTTTTCATTCAGATTCGGACATTATAGCTACCTCTCAATAGTAAGATGTGGTAGTCGTTCAGATGCGGTAGTAAGATTCAGATGTGTAACATCTTAATCAAGCAAACACACCCTTAATCTAGTCATAGTATACTCTCTAGTCTATGCTTCAACAAGTGACGAACATAAATTTATATGCAAGTACTTCAGGTTGTGATATAATTCCTCCTAATTTAGCGGAAGCGTTAAACCTAATTCGGTTTAACGCTTGAAGCATTAAACAACTTGAAGTGAATTAGGGCAAATGATAAAACAAAACATTTTTATCATAGATTTAACACAATTATAAATCATTAAATAAATTATCTTAATACATATCCAAAATTTAACATAATAAAACTAGGGCAAATGATAAAAAAAAAAAAAAAATATTATACTTGCCATCATTTGCTCTTGTGGGTAAGAGGGGCAAAAATGTCATACTTTTTTGCAAAATACCCTAAAGAGGATGAATTTGAAAGTTTAATACTCGCAGAAGCAAAAAAATTTGTTCGCTACCCTGAAGAAGAAATGGTGGCAAGTATAGTATTTTTTTTTATTATTAGCCCTATATATTAATATTAATTTTGCCCACACTATTTGACATATGAGTAGCACACAAGACGAAGAACAAACCAACTCGACCGGTGACACATAAATCAGCTGTCGACTTAGAATCATAAAAACTAATGACCACGTTATTCAACTTTTTAGAACGTAAATCATGCTGGGCTTGACTGTTTATAGTGAAAATCCAACCTGGGTTGATGACGATGCCAAATTTTCAATATATTTTAGTCAAAGAGATGATAAATTCTAGATTGATGATCAACAAGTTAGTGTCAACTAATGTTACTGAGTCCTTTATAAGATGACATTGTTTCACATTTTGCCGGCAAGAAAGTTCACACATAATTTTGTCGACTTTAAGCTAAAAGTATATGTTTTCTTGCCGTATCAATCAATTACTTTGAAAACTTTAGTTTAGGCTAGCCCTAGTAAGGAACCACAATCCCCCTCATTTTCACCGTCACGTCAGCTTTCTCTCTCCAGCGACCTTTAGACGATTAGGTGCCCCAGTAAGGGCGACCAAGTTCAATTTAAAAAACCATTTTTAACACAAAATAAAATTTCATTAATAATTAAAACGTTACATAATAATTCAAATAAAATTAAAACATTACGACAATACAACGACTAAACTAGTTTTGATTCTGACGATGCCAAATGTCTTTCACCAAATCGGCTTTGAGGCTAAGATGAGTTCATTTGCATATCTCCTTGGTAATTTCCAACGCGATTCCACATGCATTCTTATGGGATCATAAGAACGGTCTTTCTCTCTTTGGAAAGAATACGGGAGATATCGCCGTCTGTTCGTCCTGAATTATCATATTATGTAATATGATACATGTGTACATTATATGCGATAGACGCTCTTTGTCAAACCCTCTAGCCGGATATTTAATCATTAGCCATCTCTTCTTTAGTACACCAAAAGCACGTTCCAGATCTTTTCTTCTTGCGCCGTGCATCGTCTTATACAATATTCGTTTGTGATCATTCGTCCCTGGATTTTTAATGGACTTCATAATAACCGACCATTACGGATATATCCCATCAGCAAGATAATATCCGTTTATAAGGCACGCCGTTAGCAACGAATTCCACATCCGGTGCTCTCCCCGTTTTGAGATCATTGAAAAGAGCGATGCGTAAAACATTTACGTCGTTATTCATCCCGGCGACACCAAAGAACGCATGCCAAACCCATAAATCTTGGGACGCGATCGCTTCCAATAAAATGAAAGGACTTTGCCCGTGATCACCCCTACAAAATTGAGCTTTTAAAGCATGTGGGCAATTCTCCCAGCACTCTTCCGCAAACATCATAAATTCGGTACTAACTTCGTTTTCATCATCCGATGACGAATCGGCAATGAATAGCTCGTAAGAATTAAAACTCATAGTGTGTAAAAGAATATAGAGAATGTGTGAAATGAGATTTGTGAGTTTAGTGTGTAAATATGTTGTGTATTTATAGGGTAGTTTTAGTTGTATATATATATATATATATATATATTTTAAGCTCAAACGTTTTTTTTTGTTTGGATTGCAACGTAAACATTTAAACGGTAATAACATGCTTTTGTCTCGATCGTGCATGCGATTCATTTGGTAAATTTAGCCGGCGATCGACTTGAGCCACAATAACCCCGATCGAATGAAATCGATCGCCACAGGGGACGATCGAGTGTGAATCGCCCTCATTGGGGCTAGCCTTATAGGTTTTAATGGGTTAGAACTGTTAACATTAGATAATTAAATTACATAATGTTAAAGAAAAGAAAAAAAAACTACATTTTCATTTTCTTGTTGTTTTGTGTGAGTTTAAAACACGCGTAAACGACTAAAAGTGTGTGAGCCTATGGGGCACACACGATAAACACGAGAGTACGTGTTGAACGTATAAATACTTGTATATATTACCCGATATGCATGTACTTGACCCGATCACTATGGACGACCCATGGGCTTGTTAGAGTTCTAAATTGGGTCGATTTGGATGTGCCTTGGGCCCTAGCTTCTTCCAAATGATCGGGCAAAGGATGTGTGGGTTTGTTTGGGTTTGTGAGTTGTCGACCAAATCTAGAATCCCTAGATTGGGTCGGTTCTAGTCACTATATAAACAAACACACCCTATCAACCATGGTACGTATAATATACTAATCCCTAAACCTTAGTCGATCAATCCTCCTGTTCTTGATTCCCAATCGCTTTTCCTCTATAAACCGATTAGGGTTTGGTTGATTCGATTTATCCCTAAACTTGCATTGTACTTTGATCCAAGTGGTATTAGGAAATTGGTTCTTGTTCTTGCATTCACAGTGCGACAAGCAACAACAACAACAAGGGGTTTTCTGTGTTCGTTTTCTCGGACAAAGAGCGAGAAGATATCGGACAACACTTGTCCGATATCGGTAACATAAAGGTTTGTTTCTCGGACAGCTGTAGATCGGCCAGAAAAAGAAAGAGACGTGGTCTTTGGGGTTTTCTTGTTCGAGTTGTTCAAGTGTTTTTCAAGGGGTTGATTGTTATACGTTCTCGACTAGCTCTTATTGAACGTATTTGTTTACGTGTGATACTCATAGAGGTATCTATCTTTGATACTAGGGTTTCTTTTGGTTTTCTTGTTCGTTCACTTACGTTCAATTGCAGCCAAAGGTTAGTTTCTTATTTACCTTTTATTATTTATTGTTTATTATTTACGTGTTAACCTAATTGCATAAACTAGATCCATATTCCGCTGCGTACCCGTTTGCGTTACTTGGTTAACTAGATTATAAAATCTCAACAGTGATATCAGAGCCATCTCGTTTTTGCGATTATAGGTTACACGCTTTAATAAACATGTTTAAAAGGCTGCATGAAATCTAATTAGTTATTCGTTTTATTTTTGTTTTGACAATTATATGCAATACTTGTCAATTATTAATAAAAAATAACAAGACACACACAAATTAAATTAAATTGTTATTTAGAATTAAGACTAAAATACACCGTTGGTCCCTAAACTTGTCACCGCGCATCGTAATGGGATAAACCTTGCATTTATCATCGTGGGGAGTCCAAAACTTGGTTTTTTAATGCCAAACTAGTCCGTTGACCACTAATGCCAAAGTCAATGTCTGATTTTTATCATGTAGTCGAGGGTATTTTAGTCCATACACATTTATACTTTTGTTTCGTTACATTTGATTTTGTCAGTTTCCTTGTATTTTCTTCTCTTCTTGTTTCTGGTACAAATCACCATGAACACCAACAAATCACCATGAACACCTACATTCCTGTATTTGTTGTATTGTACTTCATCTGCAATTAATAATGATTGTGCTGCAACTGATGTTATCTACAAATCATCATGAGCCTTGCTGAGCACCAATAAAGCATCAAATTTTCATGATCGAACATCACCAATATAATCACTCATCATATCCTTGCTATGTTTCATTGCTTTAGAGAGGAACCGAGGATCAATCCTAATAAACATACGCCTAAAGGTGAAGGCACCCTATCAATAATGATCAAATATCACTAGTAATTAACAGTTATTATGTTTGGCGACAGCACTGTCACTAGTTAAGCAATACTCATTGCTTGACTATTAATCAATTATTTATTATGTTTATTGATTAACGTAATTCTTGTCGCCGGCACATAGATCCATCATCACCTGAGTTGGATCGACAAATGGTCACAAACACGCGCGTGTACCCACAAACAAAAATGCTCGACATGTAGACCCAAAATCTTTCACTATGTATGTGACAAGCAAAATGAAGAAAGCACATTTATATGTCCTATAAGAGATGGCTGCATCGTAAATTGGATGAATGTTATAATGATGCATGTAGCCTATTTAAGTGTTCAAAGTTGTAAAAGCTCAAATTCATAGACTTAAATAAGAACTCAACATCATTATGTAATAAATTAATCTCAAAAAGGATCAACAAGTTAACTACTTAAGCACTAATGACAAAAACCACAAATAGGCCAAAATGACCATCTTTTTTTGACGAAACTCAATAGGACCCGCGACCTTTAGATCGCAAGATCAATACGACCAATAAACATTCCGACTTATCAAAAAGAGCAAAAGTTTTCCAAAAATAACTACCAAAAACAAATGAATTAGGCGGAAAAGTTATCAATTTCTTTGTGAGACTCCTTTAAACAAGAAAATCCCAACACCACCACACGCCAACGCTAATAGTAAAGGAACCACGACTCCATCAAGGTTTGATCTTTGAATTTTCTTGACTTCCCTTTCTTGACGAGACTTCTTTCCCATTTTATCACGAAAACTAGTTTTGAGAACATCCAATTGATACATAATTTTGAGTTGGCTTCTTGCAATTCCTGATATCTGCTAAATACATAATTCATTGTAAATCGAAATTCATACATCTATTTTTAACAACACGTATATTATTATTACCTCTTCATTTATAGGGGAATCTTTAGCTAACAAGTATTAAATGTAGGTGTTCATGGTGATTTGTAGGTGTTCATGGTGATTTGTACCAGAAACAAGAAGTGAAGAAAATACAAGGAATCTGATAAAATCAAATGTAAAGAAACAAAAGTATAAATGTGTATGGACTAAAATACCCTCGACTACATGACAAAAATCAGACATTGACTTTGGCATTAGTGGTCAAAGGACTAGTTTGGCAATTAAAAACCCAAGTTTTGGACTCCCCACGATGATAAATGCAAGGTTTGTCCCATTACTATGCGCAGTGACAAGTTTAGGGACTAACGGTGTATTTTAGTCTAGAATTAATTTGTTAATTGGAATTAAATTTGTTAATTAGAATTAAAGGTTAATTAGAATTAATTGTTAATTAGAATTATATTGAAAATTAGAATTACATATTGTTTATTAAATACGTAAAATAGCGTAATTAATTGTTAATTAAGTTTGTCATGCTTTTTATGTGTTTTTTCGGCCACAAGACCCACTCAATTGCTTTTTCTGATGTATGGGGCGATCTAGGTTTCGTACCTAGTGACGGTCTTTTGGTTCTCCTTTTGGGGAAGACTCGCGAGAGAACTCGGAACAATATGTGTTTATATATTGATGGTTATGTTTATATGTTTGTGATTCCTTATGTGCATTAATTGTAACTTGTTTTTGACACCTAATTGTATGCAATATGGAATAATACATATCGTAACCATAACATCAATATTGGTCTTTATTTACATGCCTAAATATCATGCTCATTGTGACGTGCTATTTGTTTCGTGGAAAATCGTTTTTGTTAAATAAAGTGACCTAAACTATTGAAACAAGTTTTTCATGAATTTAAAAACTAGACGCTATCGACACTTGGGATGTACGACTCACCCACTAGAACAAACTATAAAGCGGGTTTAAAGAGGTGCGCACAGTCACACCGAAAGGATTTCCGGTTATTGCTTATTGTGACACGGTCCTCTGCCTCCCTGTGAGTTCGATTGGAGGTACCGTGAACCATGATGATCACTACAGTGTCATTACCAAAAGTTTTTAAAATAAGTGTTACAAAGTTGTTTTGCATGCTTCTTTGTACACGAATTTTACCACATTTATGTGCATTCCTATTTGTTAATTTTAAGTCTATGCTATCCAACTATGAACACGTGCATTTGTATTGACTTCTCTGGTCAGACCTCAGGGCCTTTCCAACCCATGGTGATTATTTCGCTTAGGTCAGACCTTTGGTTATTTTTACACGTTCATACTTGGTCGACTTATTTCAAGTTGGCTTGGTTAAACCTTGAACCCGAGGCATAAGATGAGAACTAAACATGCTCATGAGATTATTACTTGTCTACTAATGTCTTGATCAGTCTCATAAATCTAAGAGTTGCATTTTGCAATTAACGCTCGTCGCTTACATCTTGTCCCACTTAGTTACGCATTGGTCAGACCTCTGGTAAATAAGTGGGAGTACAAGATGGATCTTAGTCTTAATTAGTAATTAATTGGGTAGTTAATTCTTTTAAGAATGTAATTATCAAAAATACTATTATTGAACTTTCTATGTTCTGAATAAATTGTGTTGATTGCAGCATAATTCGTAAACAAAATTGTTTTTTCTTTAAAATACAAACTTAGTCTCTTTTTCTGGTAAGAAGAGTGAGACTTATACCTATCTTTTCTCTTTAGTTGACAAACTAAGATACGATTACAAATTACTAAACTCATTTATGATCTTTAATTACCCTTTTATGGTTTAGAGTTAATTGAAAGATAGAATATTTTGTGTAACTGGAAACATTTTGTTTATAGATACCAAAATAAATGACATCCCGCACTTGTCACGATGTATGATGTTAATACAAATATCGTCATTAAACGTTATTTATATTTTATGATCTTTACCTAAGTTTTGTTAATGACAAAAGTAAATTTAATTTTTATAAAGCTTAAAGCTTGTCAAGTTTAATATATATTAAAACAATCTTTTCATCAAATAATATCTTCATCACTCAAGCATTTACATGTTGATTAATCATATTGTTGATATGCCTCTAAACCATAATGTATGTTAACATTTTTAGATCAAGCATGTTTTGGTTTCTTAAAAACAAAAACATTACATATGTATTTACATTTAACATATTTCTAAAAATAGAAAACAACACATGACATCATGTAGTGCATCATTGAAATCTCTAGAAGATTTCACTAGATATTTTGTGTAGATTTAGACTCTACATATCTTACACAATCTTGGATAGATATGGTTGACTTTGGTAAGATTTTGGTGATCTTGATGTCAGACCCTGGCGACACCAAATTAATACACGGACGGAACCCTTTTAAGGGTTCCGTGATCCGTGGTGCCTGCTGATCATTTTGGCTATAAATAGCAAAACCAAACCAAGTTGTTTCTCATTCATTTCTAGCATATTCACATACATTCCTTCTCTCTAACATTTCTAACTCAGTTTCATATCATTATAGTGATCCTCTTTTGTAGCAAAGAAGATCAAGGCATATTCAAGCTTCAACAAATAGTTGGAAGTCTTGTTTGTTTGTTGTTGTATGATCTAGTATTGATTCATACATCATTGTTGTACCAAACCATCATAATCTTGTGAGTGTGAGTGGTTAGTATTTTAGTCCTTAAAATACATTGTGTGTGGGATTGGTTGTACCCTTGGAAAAGAACTCGACATCTAGCTTAGTGTCGAAAATAGTGTGTAAGCGAAGTGTAAAGGTTTCTACGCCGGTGAAAGGAGCTTGTTGACTAGTGAAGTTAAACTCTCGAGTGTGAGACTCGGGGAATGGAGTAGGGCAAGGAAAAAGAGTCCTTGTAGATCGAACCACTATAAACAACTTGTCGTGGTTTCATTGTTTCTTTTCTTATTTACTCTTTATATATATTGCTTGCATATTGATTATCATTCACTAACATATCTAAGATCACTTTCAATTGATCTTTCAATAAGTTTCAAAACAAAGTTTTTAATCGGTAAACTATTCAACCCCCCTTCTAGTTTTCCACATATGAGTTTAAACCGCAAGGAGTAAAGAAATTACTAGAATATTCGCTAGGTAATTTTCTTGGACTCTTATTATTCCTAAAGTGCTAAATACCCTTGGGGCTATGTAGACGATAAAGGAGGAATTGCATGCTAAAGATTCAAGTTAAATGAAAGTATGAATGGCTAGTCCCTCATCTACAATAAGTAGGATTTCATATACTCTGTTCAATACCTAAGTACATTGCTACTCGTAGGCATTTGAAGAGAATGAGAAAGTGTATAAAATTGCTATATGCTTTCTACTGGAAATGTAACACTTACAATGTTGACAAATCCAGTAGGAGCAATTGCATTTTATTACTGAAATAACATTCTTGTAATGTTGTCAATTTCAGTGGGAGCTACGGGATTTATTTCCTTGTTAGTCACCCATATCATTTCAAACTTGCTTTGAAATAATTCATTACTTTCCGAATATGAACGACCATTGCTTAAAGGAAAATTGCATTTTATTTTATAAGATAACATGTTGCCTTCCTGCTGTCGCTCTCTGAAGCGTTATCTATAGAATAATAATCCACAATTACTTATTAAAGGTTATGGTTCTAAAGCTACTTTGCACAAAACAATCACATGTTGTTTGTTTTCATAATATGATGCTGTGCTTTACACAAGTGGGAGAAATCTCAAAGTGTGTGCAAGGAACAACAATATTATTGGAGAAAACTAATAATTCTACTAGGATTTAAACACGCTAGATGTTTATTGCCCTACTACATGTAAATAATAATTCTACTAGGACTTAAACACGTGAGATGTTTATTGCCCTATTACATTCTAATAATGATTCTGCTAGGACTTGAACACGCAAGATGTTTGTTGCCCTACTACATTCAATTGTCATGATATAAGTGTAAAGAACCTTCAACAATTGACTACATTTTTTAGTCAGCATAATTATGGTTATATGATAATGATCATAATTCTGAAGTATAAAATTCACTTGAAAATACTATAGAACTCAAGAGTTTGCGTTCATGATTACTTTTGTTAGTATCATTATGCTTACATGTTAAGACATAATTATAAAGTCCTTGAATTATTCAATGACTTATAACATAAAGTATGTATAGTAAAATTGTTATGTCTTCTAGTTAACACATAAACAAGAGGCCTTTGAATTATTCAAAGATTTATAATGTATTATTGACATGTTCTGTTTTCTTGTGAACACATGAACGTATAATTCTTGAACAGTTCTGTCTTCTTGTGAACACGTGAACATAAGGTTCTTGTATGATCTAGTGTTGATTCATACATTATTGTTGTACCAAACCATCATAATCTTGTGAGTGTGAGTGGTTAGTATTTTAGTCCTTAAAATACATTATGTGTGGGAGTGGTTGTACCCTTGGAAAAGAACTCGACATCTAGCTTAGTGTCGAAAATAGTGTGTAAGCGAAGTGTAAAGGTTTCTACGCCGGTGAAAGGAGCTTGTTGACTAGTGAAGTTAAACTCTCGAGTGTGAGACTCGGGGAGTGGAGTAGGGCAAGGAAAAAGAGTCCTTGTAGACCGAACCACTATAAACAACTTGTCATGGTTTGATTGTTTCTTTCCTTATTTACTCTTTATATATATTGCTTGCATATTGATTATCATTCACTAACATATCTAAGATCAATTTCAATTGATCTTTCTATAAGTTTCAAAACAAAGTTTTTAATCGGTAAACTATTCAACCCCCCTTCTAGTTTTCCACAATTGGTACCAGAGCCTCGTTGCTCAAGAATTTCTAAAATATATTGTATTTTATAGGGGCATTTACATACATCCCCACCCAAACTTCAATAATTACATATTTCCCCAAAGAATGCTTTAATACCATTGTACATCATGCATTAAAAACTTGTGTTTTGGGGAAATATGTAATTTTTGAAGTTTCCTTGGGTATATATGAAATTCCCCCTATTTTATAAACTTGAAACGATCCATGGATTCTGAAAACTTTAAAGAAGGGCAATCTATGCAAAGACCACCACTCTTTGAAACCAATGGATTTATATATTGGAAAAACGGTTTTGAAACATATGTAACATCAAAAGATATAGATATTTGGTTTGTTATAATTAAAGGAGACTTTAGTTCTACAACAAAAAGATATTTCTATTGATGATCAAAAGAAATTAATAGCCAAAAATAACGAAGCTAAAATGATGCTTTATAATATTTTACCTAAAAAAGAATATGAAAGAATTTTTATGTGCGAAACCGCTAAAGACATTTGGGAATCTTTGATTATTACACATCAAGGAAATTCACAAGTCAAGGATAACAAAATTGATCTTCTTGTTCAATAATATGAACAATTTGTTATCCCTGAAGATGAAACCATTGATTGTGTGTTGGGAATTATGCGAAGTAGAATTTATACCGTCAATTCTGCCAAAGGATTCTGCTGAAGTAGAAGCAGAATCTGCTGAAGAAGAGATTCTGCGGAAGTATAAAAGCCGTGCGTGTTTACTGGCGAAGGGTGGAAGCTGACTAGGATCTGCATGCGCTTTATTAATTACATGCTAACCCATCATTATTCTTGAACTGCCCGAGGTTAGCATGGGTTTTATTGTATCTTTGCTCAATATTGTTTAATGTTTACTCATAACATGTATGGGTTGAAACAAATGTTTAAATGCATGCTTGCATGCTTAGTCGTTTTAGTAGAAATAGTTTAGGGTTCCTTGTCTATAAAAGGAACTTGATAGTATGTTATAGTAAAAGGTTTTTTGTGAGAAACATAGAGTTTCAGCTAATAAAAGATCCATAGAGGATCTAAGTGTTCTTAGTTATTATAGCTTGTATTTACATTCCGCTAAAGAATACGAGTTGTAGAGAGTTTCTATTAGTTTGCTTATGATTACATAGGCAACACTAACTCCCTACCGTGCATCCTCTTCTGGTCATACAGCCTTTGTTGGGACATCTCACTCCAATATGATGATACATGCTCCTAGTCCAACTCACTTACCATCATCATCTTACACTCCCACTCCACCATATAACAATCGTCCCACTCCATAATACCCTCAAGCTAAAACTGGTAGTATATTGGAGGATGTTCTTCATTCATTTGTTGCTGATTATGATACTCAGCAGCATCTTGTCTATGAAGATTTTGAGCAGGTGGACCCACTTGATATGGAGGAGATGAAACTGAAATGGCAGGTGGCCATGCTTTCAGTATATATCAAAAGGTTTGAGGAGAAGTCAGGAAGAAAGTTTGGCTTCAAGGGAAAGGATCCAGCTCGTTTTGACAGGAGAAAGGTCAAGTGTTTCTCTTGTCACCAGATGGGTCATTTCTCAAGGGAATGCAAAGATAGGAAGAGTGGAGAGGGAGCTAACTACAATTCCTATCAGCAAAATCAGAAGGAAGCTAGAACTTCAGCAACTCTTGTCACCTTGGATGAACAGGTCAACTGGGCTGCACATGAACCTGTGAATGAGGAAGCTGTGATCAGAGAAGCTTGGATTGCTAGCAAGATGTACTTCAGAAGATAGGCATGATCAATTTGCCTTGATGGGACTTTCTCAGGTACACAACTGTATATTTGGTTGTAGTGAAAGATACAATGAACTTAAAGAAGCTTATGATACTATGAAACCTAAATACAATGAATGCTATGTTGATAATGAAGCTTATAAACTTTCGTTAAAAACATTAGAAAGACAAAAGGTTTGGTTTCAAAAGAATCAGATAGCTTATGAAGAAAAGATAAAGGGGTTACAATTTGATCTAGAGCTTAAAGAGAAACTAGCTGAGGAAGTAGCTAGACATAAACAACGGTTAATATCAGGTGACAATCTAGCTAGAGAAATCTATAGTAGTCAACCAGTGACCTCTGGAATAGGTTTAGGGTTTCAAAAGTATGTAGGATTGGAAGCTAGGAATGATGGGCGTAAATCTACACCAGCAGGCTTAGCAAATTTTGTTAAAGTAGGTGATTTGCATGCTGTCCCTGGACCTATTAGAGGTGAATTCATGCCCACTGACCTGTCCATTACTGTTGACTTTGATGGATCTCATCATCTGTATGGAAAAAAGTCAAAAGACTTACCAGACCCCGATGCTTCATCTAATGACTTTGTCTCTTGCTCTGACAGTGACAATTCATCGGATTAAGGGTCTACTTCTTGTGCCAGCTGTGTTTCAAGTGATAAGTCAGACCTTCCCAAGCCCTCACCTGAGCCTACACCCAAGCCTGCACCAAAGTCTATCTAGAAGCCTTCTAGGGTAGCTGCTGAGGAATCAACTTCCAAGACAGTTTCCTCTGAAGACTTGTCCTTTAAATCTTTGCATAATAAGTCTGTTAAAAACAATTCCTTTAATGTTTCTGGTTTAAGTACTTCTACATGTAATAGAACATCTTCTTCGTTGAATAAATCTTCCAAAAGGAAGACATGTTTTGTATGTGGAAGTAAATTTCATTTAATTAAGGATTATGATTTATATGAGCAGAGATTGGGTGTATGTGCTACTCAGCAGAAGCCTAGACCAGTATGGACCAATGTTAATAATATTCCACCATATGTCCCACAAACTACTAATACTGATTCTCCTTGGAGGAGATCAGTTGATAGACCTTATGTGCAACCTACAAGCCCATACTTTAAACATGGTTATTGGCCTGCATATGTTGACTCTATGAATAATGGGAAAGGATTTTGGGGTACTGCTGTCAAGACCTCAGCAGGTTGTTCTTGGAATAATAAGGGACCTAAATTTCAATGGAAACCCAAGAACAATGGTGGATCTTTCTCTTCTGATAGACCTAAATCTTATGATCCACAAGGCAGGTTCAAGTCAGCAATGACTTGAGCCTCCTTTGTATACTAACATTCTTTTGTATATATTGTTTGTTACTATAGGATCATCCTCTTAAGCATAAAGATATTGGTATTGTTGATAGTGGTTGTTCAAGAAGCATGTCTGGAAATAGAGATATGATGCACAATTTTGTTCCTATAGAAGGAGGAGGCAATGTGACTTTTGGTGGAAGTGATGGTAGAATCATTGGGAAAGGCACCATCAAGACACCTTCACTGAATTTTGAGAATGTGTACTATGTTAGGGAACTTCAGCACTTCAACTTGTTCTCTGTCTCACAAATTTGTGACACCAAGAACAAGGTACTCTTATCTGAATATGAATGTCTTGTGCTTTCAAAAGAGTTCAAACTTCCAGAAGATACTTCAATTCTGCTGAGAGTTCCTCGAACTCACAATCTATACACATTCAACCTCAATGAAGTTCATCCTGAAAGTGACCTCACTTGTTTGGTGGCTAAAGCATCCCTGGATGAGTCAAACAAATGGCATAGGAGAATGGCTCATGTGAATTTCAAAACCATAAACAAACTCTCTAAAATGGGTCTTGTTGAAGGTCTTCCCTCCAAAGTTTTCTCAAATGATCATAATTGTGTTGCATGCAACAAAGGGAAGCAACACAGAGCTTCCTACAAAGCTGTCACTGCTGTGAGCATTATCTCTGAGCCTCTTCAACTGTTACATATGGACCTTTTTGGTCCAACTCAAGTCAGAAGCATCGATCACAAATATTTTTGTCTGGTGATCACTGATGGCTATAGCAGATTTTGTTGGGTGTTCTTTCTAAAGACTAAAGATGAAACATCTCCAGTGCTGAAAGACTTCATCACCCTCGTTGAAAATCAGTTGAACAAGAAGGTTAAGGGAATTCGGTGTGACAATGGAACAGAGTTCAAGAATGCTATTCTTATAGAACTCTGTAGGTCTAAAGGGATAAAGAGGGATTATAGCAATCCAAGAACCCCACAACAAAATTGGGTAGCTGAAAGAAAGAATAGGACCTTGATAGAGGCTGCAAGATCTATGCTTGCAGACTCTAAATTGCCCACTATGTTGCGAATTTGAATTTGTTGGCACAGCTTGCTATGTACTAAACAGAGTCTCCATTACTAGACATCACCTCAAAACACCATATGAACTTCTCTTTCGGAAGGTTCCAGCCATTCATTACCTCAAACCTTTTGGTTGTCAAGTGACCATTCTAAACACCAGTGATCCGTTGGGGAAGTTTGATGAGAAAGCTGATGAGGGTTATATTGTGGGTTATTCAGCTCATAGCAAGGCTTACAGAGTGTACAATTTATCTACCAAGAAGATAGAGGAGACTTTGAACCTGAGATACATGGAAGATAAGCCCAATGTTCAAGGACAGGGTCATGGGTGGTCTTTTGACCTTGACTTCTTAACTGATTATTTGGGTTATACTAGACATATGGCTAACAAAAGTGCAGGTTCTCAAGAGTCTCCCTCTAACAATGTAGGTACCTTGGATGCTGACTCTGAAAGTGAATTTGAAGATGATGAACAACCTATACTTGTGCCTTCTTTCTCCCCTAATAATATTACAGGTAACACCTCGAGAGATACTTCTGATGAGAGTGAAGATGAATCACATTATGCTGAGGACCTTGCTAGGCTTCAGACTCAAGAGTTTGCAGCCAAGCTTGAAGCTAAGAAGGTGACTGGGGAGCTTGCAAATGAGGCTGTCAGTGGAAACCTGGTTTCTGCTGACACTGATACAGTCTCTCCCATCATCATTAAATCTGCTGAAGGCTCGGCTATTTCTACTCCTATACCTTCTAAAGTGTCCACAGACTTTGGTGCACCCTATACTCGCTTTCCAAGACCTTTAGATCTTGGAAATCATCAACCCAAATCTGGCATTTTCACCTCACCTTCCTATGACACAACTTTTGTACCAACTGTGTCTAATCTTGAACCTTCCATTGAAGTCAACCCCACTGCTACTAAAAGAATCAACATGACTCACCCTCAATCCAATATTATTGGTGACATTCTAGCACCTGTTAGAACTCGAAGTGCTATCTCTAGTCCTAAATTTGGACAAGTTGCTTTTCTCTCTTATGTCTCAAATCAGCAAAGAGACAATCACACAGACTTCAAGCATTGTCTGTTTGCTTGTTTTCTTTCTCAAGTAGAACCAACCAGTGTCACTCAAGCTCTTAATGACTCAAGTTGGATTGAAGCAATGCAAGAAGAAATGCAACAGTTTCAAAACCAACAAGTTTGGATCTTGGTACCACTACCTGATGGCAAATATGCTATTGGAACTAAATGGATTCTGAAGAACAAAAGAGATGCAAGGGGTGTGGTTATTAAAAACAAAGCAAGATTAGTAGCTCAAGGTTACAGGCAAGAGGAAGGGATTGATTATGATGAAGTGTTTGCACCCGTTGCTAGAGTTGAGGCTATTCGAATTTTCTTGGCCTATGCATCTTACATGGGCTTCATGGTGTATCAGATGGATGTTAAAGGTGCTTTTCTGTATGGTGAGATAGAAGAGGAGGTTTATGTCACTTAACCCAAAGGATTTGAAGACCCAGATCATCCTAATCATGTTTACAAGGTGGTTAAAGCTCTCTATGGACTTCATCAGGAACCAAGAGCATGGTATGCTAGGCTTTCATCATTTCTGCTGAAACATGGCTATAGAAGAGGTGCCATTGATAAGACTCTTTTTCTGAAGAAGAACTCGACAGACATCATACTTGAGCAAGTATATGTGGATGACATCATTTTTGGATCCACTAAAGAAGCTTGGTGCAGGGAATTTGAGGAGCTGATGAAGGGAGAATTTCAGATGAGTGCTATGGGGAAGCTTACTTTCTTTTTTGGTCTCCAAGTTCAGCAGAAACAAGATGGGATATTTATCAGTCAAGATAAATATGTGAGGGACATTTTGAAGAAATTTGGTATGGAAGGTGTGAGGACTGCCACAACACCTTATGAAGCTCCAAAAACAAAAACCAACAACGAACCAGATTTACCTGTGAATGTTCATTTATACAGGTCTATGATTGGTTCATTGATGTATCTAACAGCTTCAAGGCCTGATATTACGTTTGTTGTGAGTGTTTGCTCTCGACATCAAGTTACTCCACTTACTTCCCATCTCAATGCAGTCAAGAAGATCTTTAAGTACCTCAAAGGTCAACCTCATTTAGGCCTGTGGTACCCAAAAGAGTCTCCTTTTAAATTGGAAGCATATAGTGATAGTGATTATGCTGGTGCAAATCTGGATAGGAGATCCACAACTGGAGGCTGCCAATTCCTTGGAAAGAGATTGATTTCTTGGCAGTGCAAGAAACAAACCATTGTGGCTACCTCAACTACTGAAGCATAGTATGTTGCTGCTGCAAATTGCTGTGGACAGGTCCTTTGGATTCAAAATCAATTGCTGGATTATGGGTGTAACTTCATGAACACAACGCTTTTTATTGATAATCAAAGTACCATATGCATTGTCAAAAATCCAGTTTTTCACAGTAGAACCAAACATATTGAAATCAGGCACCACTTTATAAGAGATGCATATGAAAAACATTTGATAAAAGTGGCTAAAATTCATACAGATGACAATGTGGCAGATCCGTTAACAAAAGCTTTTGATGGACCAAGGTTTCAACACCTTGTGGTCAATATTGGAATGCTTAATCCTTAACTGCAAAGTTTAAGGGGACGCATAGGTCTCAGGGGAGGCATATGCCTCAGGGGAGGCATATGCCTCAGGGGAGGATTTTGTTGTATTTATGTACAGTCTTTTGTGATGTTTATTTTATTTGTTTTGTTTGATAAAAAAAAAAAAACTCACTTTCTCTTGCAGGTTTGTTGTATATAGTTGATGGTTTTTTTAACTCACCAGATATACCTTGTGTATATCAAAGAGTTGGCTAGTCCAAAGGGTACAGCTTTGGTAAAGACACATCAAATCTGTTGATAGCTGTAATGATTTGGTCAAAATCATAGGGTCTGCAACCACCCATGCTTAATTGCTGAGTGTTGTATGGTCATCAATTCACCATGGCATATTCCTTTTTGGAATCCAAGAATTGGCTAGCCCACAAGTATATGGCTTGTGGTAAAGGTAACTGTATCCATATTTGGTTATCAATTCACCAATTCTAAGAATCGACTAGTCCTGAGCAAACGGCTACAGGTAAAGACACATCAAATCCGTTTATATAGTGTCTGCTTTGCTAATAAATCAGATGGTTATCAATGTACCATAGTTTTCGAACTTAAACATTTGGCTACTCCAGTAGTGATGGCTATTGGTAAAGAGACATCAAATCCATTATTTTCAATGATTCACCTCTCACAGGAGTTAACACACCTGGATGTGATGAGAATAGTTTGAAACTGATATGTATTGATGTACATTATGTCATTTGTTGCTGCAAAGACCTGGCGTTTCAAAGTTTGGTCATCATAGAGATGAAATTGTTTCTGGTTCTTTGCCACTGATGTTTGAGAACAATCCTCTAGTACTGCAGTCTCTAAGATCTATCAAGGTTAGGAAACTAGAACTTATCCAAGTCAAATTCCAGTTTAGGGGAGGATTGTTGGGAATTATGCGAAGTAGGATTTCTACCGTCAATTCTGCTGAAGTAGAAGAAGAATCTGCTGAAGAAGAGATTCTGCTGAAGTATAAAAGCCGTGCCGTGTTTCTGCTGAAGGGTGGAAGCTGACTAGGATCTGCATGCGCTTTATTAATTACATGCTAACCCATCATTATTCTTGAACTGCCCGAGGTTAGCATGGGTTTTATTGTACTGCTCAATATTGTTTAATGTTTACTCATAACATGTATGGGTTGAAACAAATGTTTGAATGCATGCTTGCATGCTTAGTCGTTTTAGTAGAAATAGTTTAGGGTTCCTTGTCTATAAAAGGAACTTGATAGTATGTTATAGTAAAAGGTTTTTTGTGAGAAACATAGAGTTTCAGCTAATAAAAGATCCATAAAGGATCTAAGTGTTCTTAGTTATTATAGCTTGTATTTACATTCCGCTAAAGAATACGAGTTGTAGAGAGTTTCTATTAGTTTGCTTATGATTACATAGGCAACACTAACGATCTACGAGTGCTTAAGATCTGTCAAGGTCATTGTGTTCTCATCATTGTGGTTTTGCTCGCTTTAATACTATTATTACATCTCTTAAAGTACATGATGAATCTTTTCGTAGTAAAAACTTTGTCATGAAATTTCTTAGAGCACTACATCCGAAGTGGAGAGCTAAAGTAACGGCTATTGAGGAATCAAAAGATCTCTCAAAAAAGTCACTTGACGAGCTAATCGGGAACCTCAAAGTGCACGAAATGGTGATGGAGAAAGATTCGGAAATCATCAAAGGAAAAAGAGAGAAAGTCAAATCCGTTGCTCTAAAGGCAAGAACGGAAGCAAGTGATGATGACGAATCTTGCTCCGGTAGTGAAGATGAGGAGTATGCTATGGCCGTTAGAGATTTCAAAAAGTTCTTTAGAAGAAGAGGAAAGTTCGTAAGACAACCCTGAGAAGAAAAGAAGTCATTCCGAAAAGACCGTTATGACAAAAAGGGAAAAGATGAAAGAAAGTGTTTTAGATGCGGTGATACAAGTCATCTAATAGGAGATTGTCCCAAGCCACCTAAAAGCAAAACTCAATGAGCTTTGGTAAGTGGTGCTTGGAGTGATAGTGAGGATGATGAAGAATCAAGCAAGGATGATATCGCTCTAATGGCACATGAATCAAGCGAGGTACATTCCGACTCATCTTATTCTTCTATTGATGATGACACTTTGCAAAAACAATATAATCAATTATGTGAGTTTAGTTTAAAAATCATAACTAAAAATAAAATTTTAAAGACTAAAAAGGAATTTTTAGAAAATGAAGTCTATGAGTTAAAAGAAAAGGCAAAACGATTGGAAAAGGGGAAAGCAAATGACGATGATTGAAAATCATGTCAAGAGCTTAGTCTTGAAATAGAAAAACTAAAGCTCACACAAGAAGTTCTCATCGAATATAACTCTAAATTTAAAAGGTTTAACAAAAATATTGCTTGTGCCGATGAAATAGTTAGAATTCAAAAAACACTAGGAAATATGAATGGACTAGGATTTAATGAGGTATTAATTCCAAAGAGTGAAACCAAAACGGCTGAAAAAGACAAACAAACTGTCAAAACTGTTGCAGTACAGCTCGGACCAGACGGACCCAAAAATAGGGTTCCGTCCGTTGTAAATTTTGGTGCCGTGGGGACTGCAGCAGGACAGAATGTTTGCAATACGGACCGTAGTGAATTTGTCAAAGTAACAAAGAAAACCAAGGATAATGTTAAATTAAAACCTGCTGTTATATTAGGAGTAGGACTTGCTAGAAATGAATTTAGATCTAAAACTATTCAACAACGGTCTAAAACACCTATTGCCAAACGCCCCTTTCCCAAGAGCAACCACAACATACAACCCAACTATCAACATAACGGTTGGAATCAAAACTTCCCTAGAACATATCAAACTCCAAATTACATACCATGGAACCCTTACCCATAATTTCCATATTTGAACCAAGTATATGGTATGTTTATCCCAAACGGACCCATGAGATATTGGGGACCAAACGCTTGAGTTATTTGTGTCATATGTATGCTTGAAAGTTGGATTAGAACTTGATGAATGGATAAAAGATAGTGGATGCTCATGACACATGACGGGCAACAAAAGCCTCTTCTCAACATACCAAGAGTATGACGGAGGTAATGTCACTTTTGGTAGCAATCTCAAAAGCAAATTCATTGGCAAGGTACGATCGCTCATAACTCCCTAACTATTGAAAATGTTGCTCATGTCGATAGGTTATGATTTAATCTACTTATTATTAGCCAATTATGTGATAAAAAGTATAAAGTACTATTTGAAGAAAATGGTAGTAAAATACTAAAAGATGGTATCACCATAGCTAAAGGAGTTAGGAAAAATAACATATAAGTCATGAAAATAGATAAAACATCTAATGACAAACTTTGTCTAACAACCTTAGATGATAACTCAACTCTTTGGCATAGACGCTTAGGTCACGCTAATATGAGGCTTATCCAAAACCTATCTTCAAAAGAGTTAGTTAGAAATTTACCAAAACTTAAATATGACCAACATTTTTGCGACGCTTGCAAAATTGGTAAACAAACTCATAGTAGCCATAAGGCTAAAAACATAGTGTCCACATCTAAGTGTCTAGAACTTTTGCATATGGACTTGTTTGGTCCATCCGCTATAAGAAGCTATGGAGGCAACTTATACACTTTAGTTATAGTAGATGATTACTCAAGGTTTGCTTGGACATTATTTTTGAAAACTAAAAATGAAGCTTTTGATAAATTTGAAATTCTTAGCAAGAAAATTCAAAATCAACTAGGTGTTAACATTGTGTCGATCCGAACGGATCATGGTCGTGAATTTGACAATGAAACACAATTTGGAAACTTTTGTGATTCAAATGGTATAACACATAACTTCTCGGCTCCTCGAACACCTCAATCTAATGGAGTTGTTGCACGTAAAAATAGAACCATTCAAGAAATGAGTAGAACAATGCTTAATGAACAAAACATACCTTAAAAGTTTTGGTGTAACGCCGTTGACACTTCTACATACATTTTAAATAGAGTTTAATATAAAGGCAAAAAGCCAACCTTAGGATATTTTAGAGTGTTTGCTTGTAAATGTTTCATCCTTAATACTAAAGACTATCTCACCAAGTTTGACCCAAAGTCTTATGAAGGTGTATTTCTTGGTTACTCACAAACTAGTAAAGCTTACATTGTCTTAAACAAAGAAACAATGATAGTCGAGGAATCGTTGAACATAAAATTTGACGAAAGTCAACCTCCCTCTAAGACATCACCTTTGGTAGATGATGACTTAGTTGAAAGTCAACTTGTAGAAAGTCAAGAAATAATTGAAAATGACAAGGAAGATGAACCATTAAATAATGAAATTATAAACATCAAAGAATCCAAAAGTCATCCTTTAGAAAAGGTCATAGGACAACTGAATCAAAGAACGTTAAGATCACAAGCCCAAAATCAAAGCAATTACTTTTGCTTTGTATCAACCATCGAACCGAAAAACATAAACGAAGTAATAAAAGATGAATCTTGGGTAATTGCTATGCAAGAAGAGCTAAACCAATTTGTTAGAAATAATGTTTGGAAGTTGGTTCCAAAACCTAAAGATCAAACTATAATTTGAACAAAATGGGTTTTTAGAAATAAAATGGACGAAAATGGTATAGTGTCTAGAAACAAAGCTAGGCTTGTCGCACAAGGTTATAATCAACAAGAAGGGATTGATTACGATGAAACTAGAGGTGGCAAAACGGGCGGGCCGGGCGGGCACGGGCACGGGCTAAAACGGGCACGGGCTAGAATGGGCACGGGCTTAAAAGGGCACGGGCTAAACGGGCACGGGCCAAACGGGCACATGTTATACAAATTGCTTAATAAAAGACCTAAAACGACTAAATAAATTCCTTAAACCTAATATCTTATTTATATTAACAAAAAAAAAATATATTATATAAAAAAATCTTTAAAACGATCGTTAATGTTCAACAATTGAGAGAAAAAAAAGTGCCCGTTTATGCCCATTTAAGTTTTCAATGGGCTGTATGTGCCCATTTCAAAATAAGAAGGGGGCTAAATGTGCCCAAATCTTTTAAAAATGTGCCCATTTAGCCCATCTTTTTGCTTCTGGGCACATTTTGCCACCTCTAGATGAAACTTATGCACCCGTAGCTAGACTCGAGTCTATTAGAATCTTACTTGCATGTGCATGTGCTTATGACTTTAAATTATTTCAAATGGATGTTAAGAGTGCATTTCTTAATGGGTTTATTAATGAAGAAGTATATGTTGCTAAACCTCCCGGTTTTACCGACTTTGAGAAACCACATCATGTCTTCAAACTCAAGAAAGCATTATACGGACTTAAGCAAGCACCAAAAGCTTGGTACGATCGACTTAAGACTTTTATAGTTGAAAACAAATATACCATGGGATTAGTAGATAATACTCTTTTTACCAAGAAAAAGGAATCACACATTATCATAGTTCAAATATACGTTGATGACATCATAGTCGGATCAACTTGTCAAGAGCTATGTGATGATTTTTCTAAAATCATGCACAATGAGTTTGAGATGAGTATGATGGGTGAGTTAAACTTCTTTCTAGGACTTCAAAGTAAACAACTAGAAGATGGCATATTCTTTAACCAATCTAAATACATAAAAGATATGCTTAATAAATTTGGTCTTGAAGACTCAAAACCAACTAAGACACCCATGTCCTCGGACACTAAACTCACCAAGGATGAGGAAGGTGAATCGGTAGATAGCACTAAATATAGAGGAATGATCGGTAGCCTACTCTATCTCAAGGCTAGTAGACCCGACATTATGTTTAGTGTTTGTCTATGTGCTCGCTTTCAAGAAAATCCCAAGGCATCACACTTAGAAGCATTAAAAAGGATATTTAGATACATTAAGGGAACGACATGTTTCGGACTATGGTATCCCAAAGGAACGGGTGTAGAAACTATAGTGTATGCCGACTCGGACCATGCCAGTGACTATGTCGATAGAAAAAGTACAAGTGGTATTTGTACTTTTGTTGGACATTGTCTCACCTTATGGTTTGCCAAGAAACAAACGGCTCTAGCTATCTCAACTACTGAATCCGAATACGTCTCAGCCGGAAAAGCATGCCAACAAGCTCTTTGGATGAAGCAAGTTCTCGTGGATTACAGAATTCATCTCAACGATATCTCTATACTTTGCGACAACAAAGGAGCTATTTATCTCAGCAAAAATCCCGTCCAACATGCTCGTACGAAGCATATTGAAATCCGCCATCACTTTCTTCGCGACAATGTTCAAAAAGGAAACATCTCAATTGAGAAAGTATCCTCCGAAGACAACATTGCCGACATCCTAACTAAGCCTCTCAAACGAGAACCATATAATCTTCTTAGACTTGGTTTAGGGCTAATGGAACCAAACATGTAGTTAAAACTTAGTCTAAACCTTAGAACAAACAAAACAAAACATATTAGCTTAAGTCTGCTACTGTTCCCACGACACCAAAGGACAACACGGACGGGACCAAATTTTTGGTGCCGTCTGGTCCGTGGTGACAACAGGAGCAAAAATACCACTTACAAAACATCTTCTTCCTCACAACCCACTTTACCAAAACGTATCAACAACACACCTACCTCATTGTTGAGACTTTCTCACCCATTAATCACTGAAGATAACATCATTGTAAGTATCCTAACTACATTACTTCTCTTAATTCTGAGTCTAGGATTCTAATTTATGCACAATATCATTACATGGGAATTATGTATATTCTTGTACAAAACATGGATTCAATTGGCAAATTGTATAACTAGTCATTGAAATTAGGTACTACATTGTCACATTGCATAAACTAATCATGTTTCCCACTTATTAAAAGATAATTATTATAAGGCCTTATTCTAATCAAACAAAAATCCCATGTCAAATTTTTGAAAATCTTCTCACTTGTAGGAAAACAAATTTTCATTGTTAATACAAATAGAAACGTAAATTTTCATCACTTGCATAATGCTCTTGAATACTAAAGGTAATGCATAACTAATATGCATTCCCGGGTATATTCAAATGAAGCCACATTGAATTAGGAGCGTTTGGGTTATCTCATGCCTTTTGCCAAACACCCCCATTAAAAACCATTTTATGCATAAAATGAGTCGAGATAACCGCAACTCCAAATTGTTTTCATATAGGCACACACTAGAATCAAAACGCTAAGTTTTTTTTTTTTTTTTTTTAACATGAAAATTCTTGCTCATAGGAACAACCATGGTAGCCGCAAAATTCTATGATCACAAGGATACTCTTAGCTACATCCCTAAACACCACAAAACCAAGGGCCTCACCAAAGAACAAGTCGAAATCTTAAAGAGTCTAGAGCAAAGGTACTTCCATGAGGGTAGGACCATTCATTCCTCCTTTGTCGACGGAACTAATCTCCGTCAAGAGCTTGCCACTATCAACTTCGATTGTCTACTCGACATCGATGAACCCATTTGTCCTAGGTTTGTCTTAGAATTCTATGCTAGTGTTGTCTCTTTCACTGATGAGGACAATCAAATGGCTCTTAGTTTTAGGATCAATCAAACTGACGACACCATCTCCCTAGACCAATTTGCTCAAGTGCTAGGAATTCCTAACCGTGGTACATGTGTTTACTCGGATAAGTGGTCACTCACTATCCTTGATGCAATCAATGACCGCTCTCTTCCCTACTAAACTCCTTTGGCGGATAAGGACATCATCCGTGAGCACCTTTTTAATGAAAGGGCGGATCCAACCCGTGTCATCCGAAAGGGAAAGGAAGTAAACCGAGATCCATATGGTATGGAGCTCAATGAGCTTAAGCCCGAATTCAAAAAGTGGGAGGAACTCCTTAGAGCCAATGTCATTAGCACTATAGGAAATAGAGACCATATCAATGCTTGCCTTTGTCACATGCTCTACAACTTGTCCACTCATCAACCATTCAGCTTAGCCTACTACATTGCTAGGAGAATGGTAGATATTCCTACTCAAGGATCCGTTGCTCTTCCTTACGGGATGCTACTCACCCGTCTCTATAGAGCATTTGCACCCATTCCACCAAGCCCAAAAGGGGTGAAGCTAGACTATGCTCTCATCCCTCTCATATTTGTGCCCTTGAGTGACGAGCGAGTTGCTAAGACTAAAGGAAAAAGGGCAAAACCTCCAACTCCTTCATCATCATCATCAAATAGCTCCGAAGACGGTCTTCCAAATTCTCGACTTCCACCTCAACAATACTATGCGTCTCTTCCCGAGATTGAGAATGAATCGGCGGAGTTCAAGCAAACCAAGGGGATGTTCAAGTGCCTTGGAAGGATGATGACAAAAATCTACAAGAAATTGGATAAGTGAGGTTTTAAAGGAGTGTTTGGAACAAGACAAAAACAATGGTGTATGATACTATTTGGTTGTTTTTACTTTGTAGGACGATAAAATAACTTAAAACAATGTTGTATGCTAACCGGTTTATGCAGGGGGATAGCACAAGTGGGTTATCAAATTTTACCCATTTTCACTTTTATGTGAAAATCGTTAGCCCTTGGTCAAAGTCTATGCTCCACTATGTTTGTATATGTGTTATCGACTTTTCCTAACTAGAAATAATTAATGTCATATGTTTTAAGCAAAATTTCAGGTTTCGAAAAAGTCCTCGACGGTTAAAAAATGGGTCTGTGATGAAATCTGATCACCACGGACCAGACAACACCAATTTTTTGGTTCCGTCTATTGCAATTTTTGGTACCGCCAAACCTGTACAGGCGGACCAGGCGGCACCAAAATGAGGATTCCGCCTGTGTAAAAAATTGGTGTCGTGGATCCTTCAGGCAACTTTCTAAATTTCGCTTATTTTAATATTCCAAATTTCCATAACTTGCTTCTAGGATAGTTTTTACTATTTTTTACCCATATTAGGACTAGTTTAACACACTTAGGCATATAGGATATCCATTTCCCACCAAAATTCAAAAATTCCAAACCCATGGAACCCTTTTTCATAAAGGAAGAAACCAAAAATTTGGTTCCTTGCAATCTGTGGGTGATCTGATTCTAAAGATCCCACAATCATTAGAACACATTTATTGCATATCTTTGTCTCTTCACTCCATCCTGACTTGGGTGATATGACTATCATTAAAAACCACTTCTAAATCATTAGGAACCTCATCTCTTCTATGGTTTAACATCAAATCAAACACATTTCTCCATAATTTCATAATCCTATAAATTAAGAGCTTCTAAGATGATCATCCTCACACTTTCTCAAATCTTCTCATCTACTAGGAAAACCTTAAGCTAAAATGACTAAGTCTTCTCCATCAACCAAGCCTTGCAAGAGAATGGCTAGAATGAGCGTAAGACCATGTTACTTTGTCAACATAAGCTGCTCTTCCGATTCCTCACCCTTAACCATCTCATCTCCCATAAGAGATGAGAACTTCCTCACTTTGGCTACTCCTACACCACCTCCAAAATCACCTATCATTGTCACTACTCCACCACCAACAAAGACTCATATCACTAGCTCACTACCCCCGGCTCCTATCCAAACATCCAAGTCACCATCACCTCCTAAATCTCCAACACTCATCCCATTAGAGCTATTCTCTACACCACCTACATCTCCAAACCCATTTTTGGAGAACTTGCCTCCTAGGCCCAATCATCCACCACCACTACCATCCTTTGGTACTATTGAGCGAATAGCTCATGAGTCTCCACGTCCATCATTTGACCCAAACGCCCCGTTAGGGCGTAGACCTCTCATTTTCCATCCTATTCACAAGGAAATGCATGGTCCTTTGTATGGGGATCAACCACTACCTCCAACATCCATGCCTCCTCATATAGAGGACATTGAGGAATTCATGTGGTATGATCACCCCACTAAAGAGGAGATTGAAGCCGAGCTAAATCATCTCCACTACTTTTCCAATATGGTGGACTCTCACCTTAGTGAGACCATGCAAATGCAAAGTGCTTTGCTAGCCTCAATAATCACCACTCCAACCACCAACACCAACAACTCCACCACTCCACCACCACAAAATCATGAACCATACTACCCTTCTAGACACGGTTGCTCAAATAGTGAGCGGACCGCCCACATTACCGAAAGGACCCGGGTGATGGTCCATAAGCTTCAAGATGAAATGAGGTTCATCCTCAATCACATCCTAGAGCGCATCAATGCTCTTGCTCATCCACCACCTCAATAGGAGATTCCTAGTCTATTTTTTTAATATCTTTATTTTTCTAGGATTTTCTTTGTATTTTTTTATTTTTCTAGGATCATTTTTTTCTTTCTTCTAGAATTTCATTCATGCACTAACACTTCATTGTGTTCCCTTTTCATGATTTTCATATCATGAAAAATTTTAACAAATGAATGGTGTTTCTTATATTGTTTTTGATTGTTACATGGTGATTGAAAATGCTTGTAATGATGCTTATTACTAACATCTTTTTTTGTAGCTTTTTCACAATCCATGTATCTTTCTCTTGGCACCCAATTTAGGGGGAGCATTTGCCAAGGGGGAGATAATGGCTCGGGCTCATTACATATTCCGTCTCGCATCTTCTTTTTATTGAGACAAAAAGGGGGAGAATTATTATAGAACTTGGACGAATTTGACTTTCTATAAAAGTCAATTGCATACTTTGACTTTCAGAAAAGACAACATCACACTTTAACTAATGAAGACTTTGACTTTCAAATAAAGTCAACTGTATACTTTGACTTTCTGAAAAGTCAACATCATGTCTAAATTATACATACTAGCATTATCATCTTTATCTAAAACTTTCAAGTTCTAAAATTAATTTCATATTTTTATAACTCTTGTACAAACTCTACATCTTTCATAAAAATAAAATTTATGTTTTGTCCTTAACAAAAAGGGGGAGATTGTTAATACAAATATTGTCATTAAACGTTATTTATATTTTATGATTTTACCTAAGTTTTGTTAACGACAAAAGTAAATTTATTTTTTATAAAGCTTAAAGCTTGTCAAGTTTAATAGATATTAAAACAAGCTTTTCATCAAATAATATCTTCATCACTCAAGCATTTACATGTTGATTAATCATATTGTTGATATGCCTCTAAACCATAATGTATGTTAACATTTTTAGATCAAGCATGTTTTGGTTTCTTAAAAACAAAAACATTACATATGTATTTACATTTAACATATTTCTAAAAATAGAAAACAACACATGACATCATGTAGTGCATCATTGAAATCTCTAGAAGATTTCACTAGATATTTTGTGTAGATTTAGACTCTACATATCTTACACAATCTTAGATAGATATGGTTGACTTTGGTAATATTTTGGTGATCTTGTTGTCAGACCCCGGCGGCACCAAATTAATACACGGGTGGAACCCTTTTAAGGGTTCCGTGGTCCGTGGTCCGTGGTGCCTGCTGATCATTTTGGCTATAAATAGCAAAGCCAAACCAAGTTGTTTCTCATTCCTTTCTAGAATATTCACATACATTCATTCTCTCTAACATTTCTAACTCAGTTTCATATCATTATAGTGATCCTCTTTTGTAGCAAAGAAGATCAAGGCATATTCAAGCTTCAACAAATAGTTGGAAGTCTTGTTTGTTTGTTGTTGTATGATCTAGTGTTGATTCATACATCATTGTTGTACCAAACCATCATAATCTTGTGAGTGTGAGTGGTTAGTATTTTAGTCCTTAAAATACATTATGTGTGGGAGTGGTTGTACCCTTGGAAAAGAACTCAACATCTAGCTTAGTGTCGAAAATAGTGTGTAAGCGAAGTGTAAAGGTTTCTCCGCCGGTGAAAGGAGCTTGTTGACTAGTGAAGTTAAACTCTCGAGTGTGAGACTCGGGGAGTGGAGTAGGGCAAGGAAAAAGAGTCCTTGTAGACCGAACCACTATAAACAACTTGTCGTGGTTTGATTGTTTCTTTCCTTATTTAATCTTTATATATATTGCTTGCATATTGATTATCATTCACTAACATATCCAAGATCAATTTCAATTGATCTTTCAATAAGTTTCAAAATAAAGTTTTTAATCGGTAAACTATTCAACCCCCTTCTAGTTTTCCACATATGAGTTTAAACCGCAAGGAGTAAAGAAATTACTAGAATATTCGCTAGGCAATTTTCTTGGACTCTTATTATTCCTAAAGTGCTAAATACCCTTGGGGCTATGTAGACGATAAAGGAGGAATTGCATGCTAAAGATTCAAGTTAAATGAAAGTGTGAATGGTTAGTCCCTCATCTACAATAAGTAGGATTTCATATACTCTGTTCAATACCTAAGTACATTGCTACACGTAGGCATTTGAAGAGAATGAGAAAGTGTATAAAACTGCTATATGCTTTCTACTGGAAATGTAACACTTACAATGTTGACAAATCCTGTAGGAGCAATTGCATTTTATTACTGAAATAACATTCTTGTAATGTTGTCAATTTCAGTGGGAGCTACGGGATTTATTTCCTTGTTAGTCACCCATATCATTTCAAACTTGCTTTGAAATAATTCATTACTTTCCGAATATGAACGACCATTGCTTAAAGGAAAATTGCATTTTATTTTATAAGATAACATGTTGCCTTCCTGCTGTCGCTCTCTGAAGCGTTATCTATAGAATAATAATCCACAATTACTTATTAAAGGTTATGGTTCTAAAACTACTTATAATATCTATGACATTATCATATTGTTTACACAAAACAATCACATATTGTTTGTTTTCATAATATGATGTTGTGCTTTACACAAGTGGGAGAAATCTCAAAGTGTGTGCAAGGAACAACAATATTATAGGAGAAAATTAATAATTCTACTAGGATTTAAACACGCTAGATGTTTATTGCCCTACTACATGTAAATAAGAATTCTACTAGGACTTAAACACGTGAGATGTTTATTGCCCTATTACATTCTAATAATGATTCTGCTAGGACTTGAACACGCAAGATGTTTGTTGCCCTACTACATTCAATTGTCCTGATTAGAAACTTCAACAATTGACTACATTTTTTAGTCAGCATAATTATGGTTATATGGTAATGATAGCATGCACTTGGTTCATAAATACTCAATATGCAATTTGGCTCGACCCAATTGATAAGTATTTAGTCCAAATAGAATTAAGTTATCTATGAAATTCTGATATAGTTTCACAATTCTAATACTCATAGAATACTACTTCATTATGGTATGCTTAATGCATTGAGTCAAACCTTACTCATATTGTTTGGTTCATGATAGCTTTAATTGCTCTACCTCCAAAACTTATCAAGGTTAGAAAATTGCGTGTGTCATGGATGCACTCAATATAGTTCAAACCAAGAAGGTATTCAAGATAACCCATAACTGAAAACCATAATTCATTAGGGATTTTTGGTTTTTCCACTCAAACCAATCGAATCATAAACCCTTTTGGATTGTTGATTTTTCTATACTTCCTAGCTTGAAGATTGTAGTTTTGGTGTTCTTTCTAGCTTGATGAAACACAAAATTGTTGCTAGAACTTTTGGTTAAAGAGTGATACTAAATTAGAGTTTTTCTATAAACCCTAATTAGAGTTGTTGGAAGGAATTCCATTATGTCTTGATTTAAGTTATGAATTTGTTAATATCTTATGAAGCATCTTATTAACAAATCTAGAGATGAGAACTTAAAATGTATTTTGTGGTTCCCCATAAAGAATAATTTATTGCTACCTAAATACTTAGTATTTAGAGAATTGTTTCTACTTACAAAAGTAAGTGGGAGCATATACAAATCTCGAAGTTATTTGAGAACAAAATACTTAGCCTTTTAAAATTCGCTTATTAATGTCATACTAAGATTAAACATGAAAATGTCGACCGAAGTATAATGTTACTCTCATTCAAAAATCTGAAAGGATGCCTCATCACTTGGAGTGATATTTTTAATATCAATGTTGATGGATATAAGTTAGAAGATTATTGTAAATCAGCTAACTACTAAAATATATTATCACATCTTGAATCTGATAAATGTATTAGAACTATGAATGATAAGATGCAGTCCTTAAAAGGCAAATCAAGTTTTGAGCTTGTTATTTTGCCTAACAGTTAACCTATGAGGTTGGAATGAGTTTCTTTTGAAGAAAGGCTCACAAGGACAAAATTGTATACATATTAATGCATGGCATTTAATAAGAAGTTTTTAATCATACTTAAGCTATTGACTGTGATTAAATTTTCTTATATAATACACGCATTAATTATATAAAGATATTTAATTGTCATACATGTGACTTGTATGTGGAATATGACAATTAGATTTTATAACTCTTTCTTTACGATTACATTTTGCGAGGATGGTGTGTAATCAAAAGGGGTTATGAATCTATATAATCTTTATGTAGTATACAAATTTAAGCAATCCAAGTTTGGATTGGATCATGCATGTATGAGCTGAGATCTTGAATTTAATTACAATATGATTCTGATTGAATTAAGATAACTCTTGAGTACATCTGACATTAAGTGGGAGCACAAAATGCTTTTCCTTAAAATTTATATGTTGAAGATATCATTCTATTTAAGCTAGATATTGATCCTTAAGCTTGGTATGAAACTTCATTTGGAATTTAGGGAATAAAACAAACAACCTTGAAATAAATGTTTATATGGAATAAACAAATGCGGAAAATTAAGTCTGACACAAATGCAATATATCATTCAAGCAAGTCATAATGGTATATTTCACTTGGAATAATTTATTACATGGATGGAAACTTTATGTTTTTAAACTAAGGATTTATCATGTATATAATATATTGTATATAGGACTAGTTGTTGCTTTTGTACAAGAACAAGATGAGCTGACAACAAAAATATCTAATTGAGAGTGTTTAGATTATTGTTAATACTGATATTTAAGAATTATAAAGCATAGTGTTGTATAAGTACAATTGATGCTAGAGGATTATTAATACTAGTTGTAGCAGGATATCATCTTTTATGATAAATCTGCTAACTAGTTATGCTCAACATAGAGCATTGTTGCATTACACATTAAGAAATAAGAATACTTTACACTTTTAGAAACTGTAAAGATGACTGTCAGTATGTCGTTGATTTCTAATACCTCATGCAAGGTAGGGCGACATCTCCATACTATAACTCTTGCAATAGTATGAGCATATGAGATAAGACACTCATCTTATATTTCAAATCCCTCACTATATGTGAAATTTGAAACAAGTATTCGGAAAGTTTACTCAGATGACTATTTAGTTTTTCTTTTAAAGAAAAGTTGAGAATGTTGGAAACATTAGGCTTCAACTTACTAAATTAGTTTCATGCATATCTGTTTTAGTATTTGGATAATTGGGACTAAAAGACAACTTTTACCTTATGATGAATAAAGATACTTGGTATTTTTCATTCATTCATATAATAATTTTTATCCTATATTTGCATGTTTAATCCTTGAATGATTTTATTGTTCTAAATATGTCCATTGTCGGTTAATAATATGGGATATTGTTATGTAAGGAAAATGTGAGTGTTGGTTATATTCTAACGAGAATGTGGATTGTTCCCGCCAAATTCATGTGTATTCACTAGAGATGCATATTGGATACCCCAACTTTCAAACATTTACTTTTGGATCCTTGTCATAAGTAAAATATTGAAAATGGTTTGTTAAGGTCGTCCTTAGACTTGAGATACAAGCAAGTTCTGTTATGTGTGGATATCATTTTTTGTAAGTATACACAAAACGCTATCTGAATAAGGTAGTTATTGATACGCTTACACAGCGCGTTCGGGGTCAAAGGAACTTCCTTTTCGTCGAGCAAGTTTTTCAACACCCTAGGTAGTGAACCTAATCGTTGTAGTGTAGTATTAGGGTAAGCCACGGGAATTGATATCGTTCTCTAGGGGAATAGGAATGCTAGTGAGAAGTTACTACGCTAAGGTTGGGGTTGAGGAAGATTATTTTTTATCTTTTTATGTTTTTTAGGAAATGGAAATGTACGAATCTCAGGGTTTGAATTTGGGGGGTTGGTATTTCTACCGATTACTTCTACTATCTAATTATCTAATTAACTAAGGTGAGGCTAGTCTATGTCTATTGTTGTGTGCTCGTATGATGATTAAAAATGTATTTACTTAGGCTTTATTACTCCCTATTTATCTCCTATTGATGGTTGAATTGTCACGTCCTTATTCTTAATTGCGTTGTGTCTCTAAGGTTGTAGGGTATGCGTTTATCCCTAACTCTTTGAAGCTACCAAAGGTTAATGACTACAAAATCTCTAGGATTTATAAACTTTAACTCTAAGGTATTCTTTGGATGTATAGCCTACAATTACTCTAGGTGATTATAAACTAAGGTTCAACAAAGATTAATCAAGCATTAACAACACAACGAATGACCTATCACAATACTAGGTCAATCACAATTAAGATAAGAGACAACCAATCAATATTCAATAACTAAGTTTCATATTACCTAAGCAAACACACAAGTAAACTAGCCGGACATGGGGAACATGCAAGCATACACACAATCAATTGAAGACATAATTAAATTAATGAAGTAAAACACTTATCTTGATGTAAGATAGGGTATGGAACCCTAAAATACTGTACAAGACAGCCTTGGTTCGGTTTAGGTTTTTACTCCACAAAACTACACACTAAAAACTAAAAAATTCGGTTTCTATATATAAGGTTACAACTGCGACGGCGTCACCCTTTAGTTTGTGACGCCGTCGGGTCGCCGTCATTAGGGTTTCGTCTTGGCCACATTAGCATTGCGACGGCGTCACCTTATGACTGTGACGCCGTCTCCTTCAATCTCTGACGTCGTCTGGTTCAAATCTAGGCCGTCTGAGCTGCGACGCCCTACTCTTTTAACGCCTGATGCCGTCACTTGTAAATAAGCAATTTGGCTACTGAGTCGTCACAAAATTTGTTCCGACGGCGTCACAAGTATAACCTGACTCCGTCCCTTTTCAATTCGGCAGCTTGAGTGTCTCGATTCTTGACTTTGGCCATTTTCTTCGTATATTCGCTCCTTTTCGTCCGAATAAGTGTCATTCCAGCAATTTGCCTTCAAGAGACCTAAAAAGTGAAAAGGAACGATATTAAGTACTAACGGATACAAAAGTGTTCAAATAAGGGCTTAAATGACCCCTCAAAAAGGTACATTTTAAAACCTTATCAGTTATAAAGGCTCTATTTCGGAGTGATGTGAAGCAGCATCCACAACACTTGTAGTCAATAAAGGATTTGTTACTCCACTTGATATGTGCAGAAAGATACCATGGTGCCTCTCCATATTTAATCAGATAATTGTTTGGCCAAACCCAAAGGGTAATGCAAGATGATTCTTGATTACATTTGGTATATCTGAATTAAAATCTATAACGAGATTCTAAATGGTTACTATATGGAATGAGTTCGGATCCATATCCATGGTTTAATGGTATCTATAACAAAGGATGATTAAAAGCAAGACATTAATAACCATGTTACTGAGAAATTTTTGAAACTATTATCTCAGACACTTTTAGTTAAAAAGCGAGTGAGAGCGTTGCTAGGCGTTTCTGTCGTTAGTTTTGTGTGCCATTCGATACACCAACTCCCAAGTGGGAGCTGTTGGTTTGTGGGAGTTTAAAACACGCGTAAACCACTAAAAGTGTGTGAGTCTATGGGGGCACACACGATAAACACGAGAGTACGTGTCGAACGTATAAATACTTGTATATATTACCCGATATGTGTACTCGACCAGATCACTATGGACGACCCATGGGCTTGTTAGAGTTCTAAATTGGGTCGGTTTGGATGTGCCTTGGGCCCTAGCTTCTTCCAAACGATCGGGCAAAGGATGTGTGGGTTTGTTTGGGTTTGTGGGTTGTCGACCAAGTCTAGAATCCCTAGATTGGGTCGGTTCTAGTAACTATATAAACAAACACACCCTATCAACTATGGTACGTATAATATACTAATCCCTAAACCTTAGTCGATCAATCCTCCTGTTCTTGATTCCCAATAGCTTTTCCTCTATAAACCGATTAGGGTTTGGTTGATTCGATTTATCCCTAAACTTGAATTGTACTTTGATCCAAGTGGTATTAGGAAATTGGTTCTTGTTCTTGCATTCGTGGTCGACAAGCAGCAACAACAACAAGGGGTTTTCTGTGTTCGTTTTTCTCGGACAAAGAAGCAGAAGATATCGGACAACACTTGTCCGATATCGGGTAACATAGGCTGTTTCTCGGACAGCTGTAGATCGGGCAGAAAAAGAAAGAGACGTGGTCTTTGGGGTTTTCTTGTTCGAGTTGTTCAAGTGTTTTTCAAGGGGTTGATTGTTATACGTTCTCGACTAGCTCTTATCAAACGTATTTGTTTATGTGTTTGTGTGTGATACTCATAGAGGTATCTATCTTTGATACTAGGGTTTCTTTTGGTTTTCTTGTTCGTTCACTTGCGTTCAATTGTCGCCAAAGGTTAGTTTTCTTATTTTCTTTTATTATTTATTGTTTATTATTTACGTGTTAACCTAATTGTATAAACTAGATCCATATTCTGCTGCGTACTCGTTTGCGTTACTTGGTTAACTAGAATATAAAATCTCAACATTTCTAAGGTTGAGCATAATAGACTGCGCATCAAACCGAACTGAGAAACCTGCAGACCGACCGTACCAAACCATATCGAATATTTTTATTCTAATCATTGGTCCACCATTTTCCTCATATTCGGTATTTGGTCCGATTCGATCTTACATACAACCGGCTATCATGCTTTGTTGAACTGGACCGAAGTGACGAATATTACATTGTAGTTTTGTTAATAACGAGTACTATTAATGTGTAGCTCATTTAGGTACATTCGTGACCTTTTCAAGTAAGTTTGAGTTGAATCTATATCTATCTATAATATATAAAGATTGAGTTTCAAGTCATAAATATTGGTATTAATAATTATAAAATTATAGTTTGTGATAATCTATTTATGTTAATCTCGTTAAAGTGAAGTCATTACGAGAATTGCATTAGTTTCTTCTTTTATCATGTTTACTCTTTACTCTGAGCTTCCCCGACCCCCCGAATCACATAAATCAACAATATCTTCGATCCTACAATTAATAATATATAAATATTGAGTTTCAAGCCATGTATGTTAGTATAAATAATACCCACCAAGAGGAACATAAATCAAGTGAGAGTTGGTAATGAACATATTGAATTAAGACGCATTCGCTGTCGTTTCGAGCAAACGCACTTCATTAAAGTCTCCCATAACAACAACCTCACTATTCCAACGATTAATAATCTCTGTCATGTATGCACATAGATGTCTTTTATGAGGCATGTCTTGGGGGGAATAAACCGACATGAACAACAAATTCGAATCGGTAGCTAACTAATTACCTTCAACATAAAGACAATGATTAGTACAATATAGTTTCCTTTTTTGAAAGATCGTTTTATCCCAAACACATAAGATACCACCTGATTTACTACGCGTTGAGCTAGTAGCAAAATCAAAAAGCATGTTACCCCAAAAAGCTTTCACCACGAAAACATCAAATGAGACCATCTTAGCCTCTTGAAGAGATAAAAAGTTCACTTGATTAGAATGGCAAAGCGTTTTCACCTATTGTTTTTTCTTCTTTTCACCCAACTCTTGAACTTTAATAGATAGACAATTCATTTAAACTATTATGATCTCGCATGCTAGTGATAATTCTTCTATAATCTTCTCCACACCCTTTCATGCCGAAATCCATTGCTTTGCCAATGTTAATAAACTCTTGAAAGCATTCAAGGATAGAGAAACCAATAATTGATTTTGGAGATGGATCTAAAGAGCCAACGTGATCGTGTTTGGAACCACCAGGATACATGCTCTTAGGAACACTTTCTATGGTGCCATCATCTACCGTGCTGGTATTTGTTTTCTCCAAATCATATAAATTAGTATGTTCTCCCATATCTCATTTTGAGGCAGTTAGATTTTCATGCTTATGTGCCAAATCCATTTAAACAACAAAGCACAACTAAGAGCAAACAAACTACTAACCCCTAACCCGCCATATTGCTTATGCGCCATAACTTTAGGCCAACAAACCCAAGTCATTTTACGCTCATCCATCTCCACCCTCAAGAAGAAAGAATTATGTAATCGTTCAAGATGAACAGACTTCGTCCATGGCTTTAAACAACGACATACAATACGATTGGAGGGATCCTAAAACCTATTTTAAAAAGGTAAGTCTACCCCATTAATAATGATTTAGCTTTCCATTTGGAAAGCTTGATTGTAACCTTTTGAATAACCTCATTCCAAAAATTGATACGTGATGCAGGTTTTACTGATCAGGTTTTAATATTTATAATGTCTCGTTATACCTATGGTCTACCCTAATGCACTAACGGGCAGTGTACCCGGTCGTGTGTAGTGTAGTATTCGGTAAAACCGAGGTCGTCCCAAGAGCTAAGTGTGTTGGATTGATACTAAGTCTAGGTGTCACAGATTTTAAGAATGGTTTAATTAATTAACTACTAACGCAAATAAAGGCAAAGATGTGATCAAATAGAGGAGAGTGGTGCTAACCTAGTTATTCATCCTAGCTAGTAATGTCTACATCTAATTACTTCCAATTACTTCAGGTGGGGTCAAAGTCGAGAGGACAGCATTTGGTCAATTCGCCCTAACCTATCAGCAAGGATGCCACCACTGGATAAGTCAGGTGTCCCCTCATAAGTCCAGTTTTTCCTGGTCCCCTAAGCCGAGTCATTAAGTTCCGCTACATGCTACACTTATAATAGTGAGTGCCCGGGCGTTAGCAACTTAAACACTCACCCCCTATTTCTTAAGTTCATCCAAACGGTAGGTGATCAGTTGGTCAAATCGCATAAGTAGAAAGGGTCGTCAGTTGGTCATATCTTACCCTTCCCGTCTCAGTCTGCTCACTTAGGGTCAGTTGGTCATATCTCCTAAGCAACTTTCCTCTACCGCCTTTCAAAACTACCTAAACAAGGGTAGCTACCAATAAACTATGCATGCATACACTTAGAAATAATTATATGGAAGTAATGTAAACGCAAACAAAACAGTTAAGGAATCATAACTAGGCCAGCACCAAGAGGTGCTTAGCCGCTCATATTAACCATACAAATCAATTCAATATTTAATGTTACGAAATACATGAATCAAAAGTAAAGAAAAGATAAAATGCTAATGCTTATCGTAGGGGAGTGATTTCTCCCTTGGAGATAGCTCCGTATGCTCCTCTAGACCTGCCTTTGGCTTTTTCCCACGTTCTTTGGTTGTGGTGTGTGAAATGGGATGCTTTGAAATGCTGGAAATCGTGGGGTATTTATAGGTCAGATCTTGGTTACGCCTTCACTAATAGAATAGTTATGCCGTAATCATCTAATTCTTCGTAAATTGCACTAGATCTGCTGGTTACGGCGTAACCTTAGAAGTGGTTAGGCCGTATTCTTTAATAATTCTTGGTTACGTCGTAGTTTATGCACGAGTTACGGCGTAGTTATCAGCGGCGCGGATCCTCATTTGACCTAATATAGTTACGTCGTAATCTTTAGAGAGAGTTACGCCGTAATCTCCTGATAAGTTGGCTTTCTGAGTCACGCTTTAGTTACGGAGTAATGTGAGAGATGAGTTATGCCGTAACTTCTTCAAAGTGAGCATACTATGATAAATCTTTAATAATTCTCCAATTCCGCATCTCTTTGGCTCCAATGCTCGTAATTTACCTGAAAGTGGAATATAATGGAAAACAAGCGTAAATCCATATAAATGATATAAATTACAAGTATTATCGGGGGAAATTGACACTTAATATTCTGGATAATTTGATGTTATCAAATATCCCCCCACTTGAACTCTACTTGCCCTCAAGTAGACCTTATTAGAAAGATTCCTAAAAAGATATCTCCCATAACCTGGAAAATATAAGTTTACAAATCCCTTATGCTAGAATAAAACAAAGCCGAACACCTCACGAATTGGGAACGAAACACTCAAATTTTTCAACTATTCTTAGTGTCAATTTCGGGGTGATCACTCAATCACACAGTCATAGCATGTATTTTATCATAAGCTTGGCGGTTACACAAATATCCACCATTAGAGTTAAGGGCTAAACAATTTCGAAGGCAATATGGGTAGACACGACAAAGGTTAAGGGTTACTCGTCATTACTAACATGTCACGGCGAGGTGGACAAAATCAATGATACATGACCAAATCCATGGCCAAGACACCAAAGATTGCTCGCTGCATCACCTAGACACGCTTCATGACTAAAGGGTAGGATAAGACATGGGATATATAAATGGTGTAAAATAAAAATCAAGTAGATAGTCTAAATCTATAACCAAGTCATCACCACTTACCGTCCGCCCAAAGTTCAAGCTTTGAAGTTAAGAAACCGGATCATGAAATACTAGGTAGATGTGTCATTAGAGGACGTTATGATGGGCACACTACCTTTTCTTCAACTATTGGCGCAATTACTAACTCCAATCTTCAAATATGACCGAGGTGGCCTCCTCGATACTAAATCTATAAAGCTCATAACATCGCACTTTACAATAAACTAAATAACATAACTTACCTTCTTTTTTTTTTTTTTTTGCGAATCACTTTTTTTTCAACATAAACCTAACAACTAAACATAACATCCCCCCCACTTGAGATGAACAATGGGAATTCGGGGGGTCTTCAATGATCTTTAAGAATATGTCGTCGACGAAAGCGTGATTCCCGAACCTTTCCACTTGAACCTTGAACTTAGGCAAATGATGACTTCCCAATCACAAATAAAGACTACAAGGTAGGCTAAGGTGTATAGGTGTATCGAAACAATATATTGGGTTAACAAAATGAAAGGAATGACTCAGATGGGTGTATCTAGGGGTATCTTGCACTAAAGTAGAGTGCAACAAAAGGGTTTCACATGGGGGTCGAGAAGTAGAGGTGACTAATCGATAGACACAAGGCTATTTGGGTAATAATCCTATAATACTGCCTTCTTAAAATGAAAAGTCCAAATACATCGACCTAACTCAACATACCTCGTCTATGGCTCGAAATGATGCAAAGGCCAAGTTCTAAAGTTTACAAGCTACCGACACACACATAATTTGGTGGTTTTGGGGTAAAATATTGGAAACGGATAAGGCTAATCTCACCATATAATATTAAGGGTTGTATGTGCTCGGCTAAGGTCTAATCTAGTTAGGTTAAGAAAAACATGTCAAAATTTTAAAAATGGCATAATTTTTCAAAATAAACTAGAAAAACGAGGGCAAAATAAAGTTCAAGAGACAATTATACTCCCGTCCTCCCACTTGAATTGTACAAAGTCCCTTTTGTACTAAGCGTTAAATAAAGGTGAAGAGAAAAGTAGAATTAGAGCGAAAACTTCCCGGAAATTTTCTCCAAAAATAAAGAAGGCCCACGAAAAAGAGTCGTGCCTTCGTATAAGCATCAACGAGCAAACTTCAATCCCTGAAATCACACTACCGACAAGCATAATTCTAAAAGGAAAAAATGAGAAATGAAAAACAAACCTAACTCACTTTCGTAGGAATCACGGTTGCATTTAGCATATGCAACAAGCCTTTTAAACCACTTGGTGTCCCAGGTGGACGAGTGAAGTCTCATGAGGGTTTACAGGGAACACACCCACACAGTTCATTTTAAAATGAAAGAAGTAAAGCAGAGGATAGTTACGTCATAATTTCTTATAAGGAGTTACGCCGTAACTAGGAAAAACCTGGCATACGCTGCAAGAGTGTAGCTACGGCGGTACCACTGAGATGGGATTACGCCGTAATTGGTAGTGCATCCAAAATTCTGCTGCAAGGGGTTTGTTACGGCGTAACCACTGAGATGAGTTACGCCGTAACTATAGTCAGATCAGCATGCTGCAGCAGCAATCACTCTACGTTTCCTGCAAAAATGGTTAAAAACACAAAACCCAACAGAAATGAAAATAAATCAAAAGAAAGGGATAAATTGGGTTGTCTCCCGAAAGAGCACTTTTCTTTATTTACGAGTCTTTAAGTTAGACTCAAAGCCTCAGGGCTTTATGGTGGCATTTAAACTTGGCCAACTTCCTCCTTTGCTTTTTTTTTCGAAGAAGGCTGGTCCCAAACACGTGGAGAAACAAACCGAGTCATGGAGTATCTTTTCTGTAGAAAATTAGCTTGTGCCCACTCGTAACGAAATTTAGCCTCTTCTTCCCATTTTATTTTAACAACTACAAACTTTACTCGTAACCAATTTTCAAATGAGATTCCCTTGTATCCTACTTCACTTCTTTTTTCTTCGTCAAAACATGCCCATTCCTTTCGTTTGAGCCAGTCAGGATCGGGGAATTCTCCTCCATCGCAAATCTTGCGGTTGGGGTCGTATGTAGGCCATGCCATGGTGAACTCATCAGACATCATAGCTGGTTCACAAAAATGAATGGTCCAATCAATCTAGGTGAACCATTCGTTAAGAATATTATGCCCTTGCAACCACTTTTTCCTAATAAGCTTTTCGTCTTCCCAGCACCACCAAACTTCCGCGGCCTCTTTTATTATTTGAATGAGATATTGCCCTCCTCCATTGCATCCTTTTTTAAAAGGAGAACACGTAGGCAATGTTACTTTGGTCCCATCAATCAAACAAATATCAGGAGCACAACAGTGAATTTTTCCCGTAACAACGTAACTAGGCATAGAAGGTGGGATCTCTTTCTCATTGCTGTCATTGTCACTTGATTCGGTCCCCTGTAAAGGCCAAAATATGAAGGAGGAAACCTATCAGAATAATCCAATTTATCCTGCGGTGAGTCTTTGGTTGTTCTAGTTTCATCCGGTTCATGGCACAAAGTCTTGTCCAATTTGAATTCTATTCTATCGCCATAGTGCCCCAATGAGTCCAAGAATGGTTTACCAAGAATCAAACGTTCTTTTATATTTCTCTCCATGTCGATAACCATGAATTCGGGGGCAGAGACAAATCTATCAACCTTAACACAAGTACCACCTGTAATTCCTAACGGAGTAGCCCTGGTCTTATTCGCCATTTCAATCACTATATCCATTTTCCAAAGATGGATTAATTTGAGTTTCAAGAATATGGAAAGTGGCATGATATTTATGCTAGATCCAAAGTCTACTATCCCTAAGATATCATAATTCCCAACTGAACATGGAATAACTAACCCGTTTGCGCTAATATCTTTAACTGAAAAGGAACTGATTTCTGACCTGGTTATACATTCTGGAACATAGTTACGCCGTAACTCGGGGAAATAGTTACGGCATAACTGCTCCTGGTTGTCGGCAATCGCTTTTTCCAAATTATATTTGCACTCCTCACCCTTACTTTGCGAATTATTATCAGCAAAAACGGCATTGCACACTACCATAGGTTTGGTCCCCTCAGGTTCAATGTTACTTATCTCTATTTCTGCACTGACTTTTTCCACCATGGCTTCAAGGTTTTTTAGGGTTTCGTCGTGCCTTGAAAGATTCTTATTTGTGTTTTCCTGGAAATCCCTTAGCCATTTATCTTGTTCTTTTTGCTTCTGGGCTGAATTTTCAGGGAACTTTTTTATGGTTTCTTCAAGGTTGGGCTTTCTTTCTCCATAAGGCCCACGGTTGTAATTTCCACGATACCCGTTACTATTCTGATAATCTCCGTAAAACGGTCAATTTTCTCCATATTTAGCTTCTTCGATTATGTTTTCTTCGTTAATGTGAGGAGAATTCTTGGTGAGATGTCCTCCCCCACAGCTTTCACACCCCACTTGGATGGCATGAACGATTTCTCTGACTTTTAGCATATCTCGACTTAGATTTTCAATTTTGCTAGCGATGGCTGCAATTCCGTCATGTTAGGTCACCATATTGTAACACAAGCATCAATATGTAAGAAATAGGTAAAGAAGTGAGCGGATGAACACACACAATCACATATGTATGATACAAAGGAAAAGTTATGCGTGGAGTGTATTGCAAAGTGAACAACCAACCTTTTAAGGAAGGTTTACAAGTCTTTATATAGGGAAAGGAACTAGGGCAACACACAAGTTCCCTTCCTTTCCTTATTGGATATGGGCCAAGGCTTATGGGCTTTTTACATAAGCCTTGCCTTTAATACAAATATAAAAGCCTAATTAAGCAACCTATTACATGTTAATTACAAACACTTGAAATATAGTTTAGGAGTGATTCCAACAATCTCCCCCTAAGTGTTGGTAATTAATATCTTAAGTAATATTGAAACATTGTAGGTGCTGATGTAATAGTTGCTTTGACGTATTTTGACATTCTTCTTTCTTGTGAGAAGAAGTGCCTTGATTCTAACAATCTCCCCAGTGTGAGGATCTTGTTTTCTTTGAAGTTTTCAGCTTTGACATCTTCGTTTATCTTAGTTCTTTGTTCTGGTGTGGATTTGGTGATGTTATGTTGTGGTAATTTGGATCAGGTCCGCTTCGTTGCTCAGGTGTCTCCACGTCCTTCTCCAACATGCTCACACGTTCTTTAACATTGGGTTTCAGTGTTGATGTAGTTCTCTTTAGTCTTTAAACTTTGTAGATTCTTTGGCTTTAACGAAGAATCATTCTGACTTTTGTGTTGCCTTTTGAGAGAACTTCAATTTGTGTTGCTGTTGGTATGAGCATGTGGAGAATCTGCACGATCATCTCCCAGGAGCATCCATAAGAAGAAAACATAAGAATTGGTTAGTGATAAACACCAATCGATCATTGTAGTTGTTTCTTAAAGAGTTAACCACTACGATTGTTCTTCTAATGAATGTCTTGATTCCATTCACCTTGGTCAGGCGAATCAGTCGTCCGAATCCCATAAGGGACAGTTGGCATTACATTGAACAAGTTCAAGTAATGACCCACATTTTCAGGACTCGATTCTTTAAAGGAATCTCCTTAGCGGGATTTCCAGCACTTACAAGTTCGAACGGCGTGTTAGCGGCACAGCATAGTGTGAAAACACATCTCTAATTCTAGCAGGCTGTTCTAAAACCTAATGGAGTCGCTTCAAGTAGGATAACACGATGTCAAGTACACCTATAGTTTAGGGTCAGCCGAGGTACAAGCATCACCCCACCATGTAGACCGTTTGAGACAACACTAAGCGTAACCCACAAGGAGTTACCGGGTGACTCATTGTCGTGGTCGTTTGATGTTGACCCCGGAGTTTCCATTCAATCACTAAGGATCACTTGTGAACCCCCATAAATGTTCTCGACAGATTTCTAAGATATGTGTAGGACTCTAGAATAGTATCACTTGCGTTCTTATTGTTGAACGACAAGTGATGAAATGTTGAGTGTTCCTAAGAGATCTTTTGATGAATCTCGTAGCTTTAGACTCAATAGCGCTTTTCCAAGGAGACTAGAGAGAAGGTCTCCTTCTTCAATACCATCAATCTCTAAGAGAAAGCCGATAGTTTACGCAGGGTTCCCTATGAGAATGAAACAAGCTTCTGTTGAGAGAAACTTGAGTGGCTAAGAAGGTTTAGTGCATACGTCACTGGGTCCATGAAGAATTTGATCTTCAATACCGGTGTCATGTAGTGACATCCAGTAGCATATGTATTGAACCCTGCCCTAAGTTGAATAATTTGGAGGGCTATTTCTTTTCACCCTTTTCTTTACTTTTCTTTTTAATTCTTCAACTCCTTCTTTCTCCGATTCTCATTTTCTCCTTTTATAATCATACCTAAGAACTTCTAATTCTAACTATTGGTAGTGTCCTTGGGTAGATCCCTCCTGGCCGGATCATAGGATAAGTTATTCCTAACCTTAGTCACCTTATAACTCAATGACTAACCTATGTTGCCATAAAACCATTTTCTTGAAAAATCTCTCAAAGTGTTTATGAGTAAAACATTTTGTACCACTGTGAGAGTTTTATATTTTGCGAATACTCCCCTCCACACGCTGCTTAAGTGTTTTGACAGAATTTGCACGGTGAGAGAAGAGCGCACTGAATTGATCAACTCAAGATAGACAATTCCCGCGGAGACCTGCTACGCTTGCATAGTTAAAGAGTTACATTGTCAGCTTTTAAGTGACAACTAGCTCTAATAACTACCTTGAAGGTGTGGACAAACCTCAAAGGTTTCAAACCCGTCAAAGTTCATGTCTATCAAGAGTTTCTCGAAGGTACAATCTACTCGGATAAGTCTTGGAAGACACATCTTTTCGATGTATGACGCCTGGATCTCATCAATTCATGGGTTAAGTCTTAGCACGATGATTCAATCACAATTTTCACAACATATTTGTATCACACAATTTTCTCCCCCTAAAAAATGGCATATAAATGTTATTTTTGATGAAATTTTGATATCGAATATGTCCATTTCGAGTTTTGTGGGAAGTTTGCACGAAGAACAATTTGTGAACAAAGATTTTAGCAAGTACTCCCCCTCAACAAGTAATATTAACTTTTGAGGTTTTGAAAAACATAAGGAGAAGTACTTGTTCTTTTGAGCAAAACTTTGAAAATGAAAGTTTTGATAAGTTTTTCTCAAAAGTAAGAAGCTTTCGCTCCTTTTATAGGATTGGGTAATCAAGCTGCACTACGTGGTCCTTTCATTACAAATACGGTTGTATCATATGTTATTCGTGCACAAGCCATAGTTAATAATAAAGATCAACACATCCAAATATTAATCAAGAAAATAATCAAGGAGTACTGTGCAACCGGCCTATAACGGAGTTCTTTCTCGGACGTTGATAGCTCGTTAGAGATACTGGTCGTCCATCCACGGCTCTCCAAAGTCCTTATCGATTCGCGACGAAACAACCTTTCATCAATCCTTGTGATGAATTTCTTCACATCCCTCTTTTCCCTCAAATTCCATCGCTTTTGTGACCCGATGCCTTCATGAATCTCTTTTAACCGATATGCTAACCCGTCCCAAACCTTCTTCAAAGTGTGATCACAAAACTTGTGAAGCTCATTACATGCCATGAAACGCTTTATGGTGAAGTTCAATCGGTAGACTATGCAAAATTTGGTTTCTTGAGAATGGTGTATCGAGCCGGCTGGTTGATATCGGGAATTTTTAGTAGTTTTGTGAGATTAACACGTTTTTGGTATGATTCCACGGCAAGTTGAAGGTCTTCAACACGTTCTCGATAACGATGCTTCGATGAATATCAGAATGACTTGATGTACCGGAGCTAGATATTGGTGGATAAGTCTCGCATTCGACCTTGTACCTTAGCAAGATACATATCTTCAATGTCATTGAGTGACAATCTCGGAAAATCCGCCGTAAAAGTCATATTCCTGTTCGCTTGGCTTGACTACGATTTTCTCGTGAATGAGTAGTCCCACGTAGACATGCTAACATGCATTATGGCAATGATCCGCTGGTCACCGTGATACCTCATTGTTAGATTTGAGTACCGGCAGCCTTCGTTGTAGATTCTTCTTCGCTCGTGCCGTTGATGAATTCCATACGCATCGAGGTCATAATTAACCACATTATCAACGAACATTCGCGGTGGCTTCTTCCTCGATGGCAACATTATTGGAGAAGACTATCCGGGATGGGGAAGGTGAGTGAGGTAGCGTATTTTTTGCTAACATCGCTACCGTGTTGAAGAAATTCCGCATCATTGTTGAAGAAGTATTGGTAGGGAATCCGTTGTTGATCAGGTCGACCAATTGTGGGTAGTGGCTTGGTCCGCCAGTAAAGTGAGCCTTGTCGTCCTGGTGAAGTCGATGTTTGATTTAGGGTTGAGCCAATCAATATTGTTGACATGGCTCGCTTTATGTTGTCGAGATGATATTCGACTACAATGGCACTGTCAGAGTTGTCCTTAAGGTTGAAAAGCCCTATTGATTCGTTTAACTCGCTTCCATATTCTTCACCTTAAACTTTTCTTGAATAATCTTGATGTGCTCCATGGTTTGACCATCTACTTGGCCTTCCGGTAATTGAGGGGTTGCATCAACAAGCTTTGAAACCATTCGTGACTGGCAGTCATCTTCATCTAACCAAGATACAACCGATGTTGACTTTTTCACGTGGCTTGGAGGATGATGTTGGTTGCTTAGTTGATGTAGAAGAAGGGGTTGTTGTTGGGGCTCAGGAATCTCTTCGTCATCACCACCGGTGTATTCGAAATGATCACCGTTTTCTCCGTGGTGGAGACTCAGAGTCCGAGGTTTGTCGAAGTAGAGGACGGCGTGTGAAGATCCGGTGGTGGTCGCCTTTGGGATGGTGGAGGCATAGAAGAGGACGCCATATTTCTTTTTGCTTGGCTCGCACCTCATTCCGTATATCGTCATCTCTTGGTCGCTAGCTCTTCGTGACTCTTTACGCATGTGTGAGTTGATATTCCAAAGAATGCCTCAAAGAGTTTAGCTTCTCGTCAAGTGAATGTTGCATATCGTTTCGACATTTGAATAACCAACTTGGATATCATTCCGCATCACCCAGAAGATCGGAATGTGTTTGATTTCCATGACCACGGGGTTTTAGACATGGTGCTTGACCAATGACATGAGGTACCGGATAGAGTTGTCGGCAAACATCTCTCTTGTGAATCCGGACGGTCAGAAGGAACTTGTGAGTGTAGTCCTTAATCGTCTTATCCATTTCACCCTGTATGTCTCAATTGAGAAACTGCTGGATCTGTTCTCTTTCATCCGAAAACTCGTTCATTACGTCTTGAAGTAAGTTTAGTTTGTCGTCCAGGTGATTGAATTTCTTGTTCACGCGAGTTTCCTTACTTGCCTGACAGCTTTGACAATTTTGGTCTTAGCACGTGATGCCCAAGTGTTGGTCGGTTTCCTGACTGATTTGGAGTTTGACCTTGTGGTAGCATCTTTGGATGGTGGTAGAGATGAATGAGATGATGAGTCTGAAGATGATGAGTCATGAGAAGGCTCGTTTTTGGTGGCTCAAGTTTCTTCCGGGTTGTGTTCGGATTATCTAGAATATAATCATCGCTTCTTTGCAGCTTTAGCTTCTTCACCTCTAGCCTCTTCTTTTGCTTTAGCTTGAGCTTCCTCTTCTTTTCCCTAGCCTTCCCTCAATGTCTTCATCGCTTTATGTTTTCATCCTTCTCCTTTTCTTCTACTTCAAAATCAAAGATGATTTCATCTTCTTGTCGCTGTTGTTCGTTGATTCGTGAGTGGTGGTACCGCCCCTTATCGGGTTGATTAACCGCGATCGAAAACTGGTGTGGTTAGTGCACCACCACTTGAACCTCCGTGGTCACGAGTTTGTTAAGTGTTTTGTGGTGTCTTTTCTCTCTTCCTTTGGTTCTTCATCCGAACTCACCTCTTCTCAGATGCTCTTTAACGAGTTTTACTTGTCCGATTTGGGACTAGTTGGTTTGTCGCAATCTTTAGTGATGTTGTATCATCAGATATCGCACTAGTAGTGAACCTCCCTCACCGCCTCTGAGTCTTCGCTCCCTCTAATTTAGGTGCGGTTTAAGAGTTGGAATGGCACCCTTAGTTGGAACTTTTTCGAGGATTCTCTTCGGATACTTCAGTGGCACTCCCGCTGCTTGATACACTTCCAAAGATTGCCTCATCTTCCGTCTTTGACCGGTATGGCGGAATACTTTTCATCCAAGAATCCGACTTTGCCTAATGTCACTGCTTCTTGGTAAGGTGAATACGATTGGAGACCTTTAATGTCATCAGTGAGTAGGTAGTCAGTCAGTACTACACCTTGTTTCTTTGTTGATGAGTCTTTAAATCTAACAACATTTAATGTAGCCTCAAACAACGCAATGATGGTTGGGGGTCAAGTCTCAAGGAATGTCCGAGATTATCCCCGAGTATCGGATCAACAACTTTGTGTATCCGATGAAAGGAAACTTTGTGCCGTTACTTAAGGTTAGACATCATGTCTTCCAGCATCGACTTGCATAGTCGATGTGCATCTTGTTGACCATGCCCCGTAAGATTTGTAGGTGCATTAGTTTTGGATGTTCATGACCGATGTCTCTTCCTAAAAAAAAGACTTGGCGCATCATGATAAAGTTCTCCTACCGAGGAATATTCTTTAAGTCGACCAAGAATGCTTGGTAATGATTCCTGCACTTCATCATAGCCAATATCTACCATAATTGTAGTGTAGCCTCTTCATTGGAATAGGCACATACCGAAAGGGTGGATAGCGTGGAGCGTAAGAATTGCTCGTAAATCGAATGCTGACGGTGGACTTGTTTATCATTGAGAGTCACCGTAATAAAGATCTTGACCATCTATTTTCATTGTGTGCGAACCGATGAATATAAATTTCTGGTACAGTTGCTGTGTTTGTGAGCATGTTGTTGTAGGGATGAGTCTTAAGAATATCCAATGCAATTCGGCAAGAGGATTCAGAGCAGGTGAAGTTATCAAAATCAACTCTGAGGTTGTTCTTGCCAAGCTTCATACTATAACCAGTAGGGAAGAAGTCTTCCATTGTGAGCACATTTGGTGCGTTAACATTTTCCATGGTGATGTCCATATCGTGATCTGAAAGATATTGAGCCAAAAGAACCAACATATCGAAAGACATTATGTTAGTCAAAATTTGATTTTATTGTCCAATTATTGAATATGTTACATTAATGAATGTTACGAGTCCAATGTCACTTGGTTCAACACCAAAGTAGTCGATAAGTTTCATGAGTATGTTAATTTTGAATTTTAAAGTCCAAATTTTCACTCATTCACACAACATTTAACCATTATAGCTTATTAGTGACATTTTGGTCTTGTGACGCATGAGTAATTTATTTACAAGTTTGTACGCGTAACAATTCATAAGTAAAGTTAAAGTTTTGGCTTAAGCGTAGAATGTAAGCTTATGCGTAAACATTGTGTAACCATACGCGCAGATTCCAAGCTTATGCGTAGGAGTCCCTCTTTACGCCAAAAGGCTCTTGGCATAAGGCTTACACGCTGCGTGTGCATGTGGGAGCTTGGCGCGTAAGGTTTACCGTAAGAGTGAACCTTATGCGTAAGACTCCAAGTTTATGCATATCCTTCACGTGATAGCGTAGTCCTTTGTATACCCTACACGTAGAGTTACGTAAGATTTCTCTTACGTGTAAACATCTACGCAAGGTAATCCTAAGCGTAGAATCCAATTTTACCCTTGATTCTGATTTTGCACGAGAAAACCCAAATAAATCATTCATTTCGCTAACATTTTTATTCAACCTCTTTCAAAATCACATGTTATCACAAGTTGAGAATGGTTACGCGTAAAGTTAGCATATGCGTAAAGTTAAACCCTAAGGATTCAAATCCTACGCCTAAACAATCTAACAATGTAATTACAACCAAATGATTTCTGGGATGTCTTAGGAGCCATATTAGATGAATGAAACAAGTTTTAACATATAAAACCACCAGAATCAAAAGTACCCATTTATACGAATACTTAAACCCTAAAAATCTAATTATGCAGTTTTGATGTTTCTGGGTTGGATTCAATGGTGTATTTGGTTAATTAAACATGTAACAACCATCTCACAAGCTTCTAATTAGACAGAAACACTCACAAATGAGAACCCCCAAATTCACGCATAAACCCTAAATCTTGAAAAATGATTAAAAGCGTCATTGATTTAGATGTTGAAACCATTTAAGGATTGATATTAGATACATTTTAACACTCCTATTTCACAACAAACAACCAAACGTGATCACATGTTCATACGCTTATGCGTAAAACATATAATCACGCCTAGAGTAAAATCCAACCGTTGGATTTGTATACCATTGAAAACCTATGTTTGGAATTACTCAAGAAAACTTAAACCACTTACAAATTTGAAGTTTATAACACGGATTGGAAGATGAAATTTTGAGCGTGGATGAGGTGGTTGGATAATTAAATGTGTGAAATAAATGAGTAAGTAAATTAGGTGAGGTGTTATTGTTAAAAAGTAGTTTCAAACTTTAACAATAATAGTCCCTCCACCTCAACCATTTTCATCCACAGCCCATAACTTCCATTTTGGTTAAGCAAGAAGTGAAAGTTGGGAAAGAAACCTGACGACACTCCCCTTTGACTTTAAAAATAGAGAAATTTTACAAATTTGGGTCCGAGGAGTGTCAAGAAACAAGAAACGTATCCACCATTATCAAAGATACAGCCAAAACTAGGTAACATGCAAGTACAAGGTTTTATGAAACAGAAAATATTTACATTCTCCCTCAACACTCGACAAAAAATATTGAAATGTTTGAAAGAGTAAAGTGTTGACAGAAGATTTGTACTTGCCATGTTGAAAGAAATTTAGATAGAAGAATATTTTTGTATTTTATAAATTTTATATTTTTGTATTTTGTTTTTAATAAAATATTTACAAAAGAGGTTTTGGTGTTTGACTTGTTTAAAGAATGTGTCAAAAGTTCATCCAGTTCCTCCTGAGTCAAACAACTCATACCAATCCGGTGGACCAACTCAAAACCTAAGGGCTAAGGCTTTGGTGAGAAGGTCCGCCATTGATATTCAAGTATCCACAAAATATAATTCAATCGGTACTCTTTTCCACATGCTTCTTGATGAAATGATATCGAAGATCGATGTGCTTAGACTTCGAATGTTGGATGGAGTTGACGAGATCGCATAGCACTTCGATTGTTGTACATCGGATTTTGTCAACACGTAACCATAGTCTTTGAGATGTGTTCTCATCCAAATGACTTGAGCACAACATGCCGACATGGCTACATATTCTGCCTTGAGGATATTGATGTACAATCTCGCTTCTTCGATTGCCATGACACTAGTTTATCACCAAGAAATTGTAGAGCTCTCAAGTACTTTTCCGAAATCTAAGCAACCTGCGTGATCGTCTAAAAGCAATTAGTTCAAAACCAAAATCCTTCTGATACCGTGATTCCCAAATTAATGGTTCCCTTGATATATCTGAGGATTATTTTAGCCTCGTAGGCGAGTTTCGATTGGTCTTGATCGATAACGGAGCAAAGATATACAAAGAAAGACAATGTCGCCCATCGGTCGTTAGATACATGAGAGACCCAATAATAATACGGTATTTGGTAGGGTCAACTAATTTCCCATGCAAATCGGCCCAGCTTTGGTATGTGCCATTGGTGTGGCATAGGTATCATAGTTATGCATTCCATGTTTGTTTAAAATTTCAAGAGCATATTTGACCGACTCGTGAAAATACCACGGGTGATTGATGAACTTGCAGCCCTAGAAAGAACGTAAGTTCACCCATCATGGACATTTCAAAATGTTTTTACATAAGTTTTGAAAAGTACTTTTATGTGTTAACCCAAAAATGATGTCATCCACATAAATTTGAACAATTAAAATATGTTCCCGTGATATTGATGAACAAAGTGTTGGGTCGACCGATCCTTTGACAAAATTGTGAGATATGAGAAAGGATGAAAACTTATCATACCACCAGGGCTTGTTTGAGACCCAGATAGATCCTTGTTCGTTTGTAGACGTGATTAGGGAACTCGATCAAAAAATCCTTCCGGGTCGACTAACATAGACCGCTTCCTTGATCATTCAAAAGCATTTTGACATCCATCCGAATACCGTGATGTTCATGTGAGCCGCGAATGCCGGAAAAACCGCATGACCTCAAGTCTAGCAACTGTGCGAATGATTCCTCGTAGTCAATCCCCTTCTTGTCTATAACCCTTAGCCACCGGACGACTTATTTCGATAACCGTATTCTCGCCCAACTTGTTTTTCCAAATCCATTTCACAAGTAATCTGGAAGTTTTGCATTTATCAACATCGTTCTTGCAGATTCCACTAACGTGCGGTTTAGTCTTTCAACAACTCCGTTTTGTTCTGGTGTTCGTGCAATGGATGTTTGATGTTCAATTCCAACTTTCTCATAATAAGAACGTAGAGTTTGATTAACAAATTCAGCCTTTGTCCGCTCGATTTTACCGACCGTGTTCGAGTGAACTTGAATTTTCGCGGAGAAAGGTGATGATCATCTAGGAGCTTGATCTTTACTTGAAGAATAAAACCCAAAGTCCATCTTGAGTAGTCATCGACAATTACCAAAATGTAGCGTTTGCCATTAATTGTCTGCACACGCATCGAACCACAAATCCATGTGAAGAAGATGAAGCACATGTTGAGAGTTGTGTTCCACCTTTGAAGGAAAGTGAGCACGAGTGCTTTTCCCTAGTTCACAAGCTGAGCATAGATGATCTTTAGAATACCGAAATCTTGGGAGACCTTCAACAAGTTTGAAACGTGAAAGGTTGGTTATGGTTTGAAAGTTTAGATGTGAGAGACGACGGTGCCATAGCCGTGATTTAGTAGATGTTGCCTTAGAAAGTAGAAAGTTGGGAGATGAAGCAATCATGTCTTGCATGGAGATGTGTACACTTGACTTGCGCGTTGACTGGACATAAGATCATTTCCTTGTAGATCACTTAATGAAACAAGTTTCTCCATAAAAGCAACTTCCAAATCTTCATCACAAAATTGACCGAACAAAAGAGATTGTGACCGACCTTCCACATAATAAACTTCTAATTTCGATGTTTCCATTGATGTAATCTCCGGCCCATGATTGTCGCATGTGTCCGGGAACATCCACTATCAACAACCCGTAGGATGATATGTATCACCCAGCGTCACAGCATCGATTACTGTGTGGAATAGAAGTAGAGGTGGAACCCAAAGAGTTAGAGGGTTCGACATAGCTTATAGTTGAACACACATGTTTATGATTTTAGGAATCCATTTAAATCCAAGTGTATTTTGTAACCATTTCTCGCCATCTCCAACTAGTCTTAGCTTTGGTCTTAGTGAATGCACTAGGTGATAAGTTCTTCCTAGGAGGTTAAGGGGGTTCTATGGGTACATCAATGATCGAAAGGAATACTAGAGGTGGTTTACCTAGCACAGACTTATAAGCATTAGTGAGCCTAGAGGTATTCCATTTTCTGTTATTCCACTTACGAGATAAGATAGCATTAACAACACATTTATCATGACAACCAAAAAACATGCTTTTGCGACAACCAACACAAGAAGCTTCAAAAATAACATTTAAAGTACTTAAAGGTTCAGCATTCGTTACATCACTTTTTCCATTACATTTTTCAGACGCAATATCTAAAGTGGGAGTAACATGAGTTTTATTCAAATTCCTAAGGTGTTCTTTCTACTGGGAGGTCTTTATTGTTCTTTTCTTACGCCGCAACTTCTATTCATCCTTGTGGTGCTCTTAAGTCGTGAAGTGCCGTTGGGAAAAGAGGCAACTATTCATGTTTCATTGGAAGGAAGCACATTAGTATCTTGTGGTTTGTCATTAGGTGTTCTAGTGTCAATTTTAAACATTCTAGGTGCAAGTCCATTAGTGTTACTAGACTTATCTTTATCATACTTTCTTAGCTTTGCTTTCAACTCAACAATAGTGTGCAACAAATCTTGATTTTCAAGCTTAATGTTTGCATTAACATGTAAAACATCTTTAGTGTGTGCAAGATAATTATGAAGTTCTTGTGAAGCTTTTTCACGAGTCTGTTTGAGCAAATCAAATATGACACCATATTCTGTTTTTACTTTGGCTATTTCTTGTTCATATTTTGAAATTTGACATTTTAAAGACTCATTTTCATCATCCAGCTATTCTATTTTAGGATCAACAGATTTTGAACGCAACTGGTTGATTTTGTTTTGCAAAGCAAGTTCTCTATGTTGACAATCCTTTTGTTAGGTTCCCATTTATGTAACACAAGCATCAATATGAGGAAATAGAGAAGAGAATAGATCGGATGAACACCCAAACACAAAACACGAATATAAGAGGAAAAGTTATGCGTAGGAAATGAGTAAGAGTGAACAACCAACCCTCAAGTGAGGGTTTACATGGGTATTTATAGGAAGGAACTAAGGCAACATGCAAGTTCCCTTCCTTTCCCTTATTGGGCTGGATAGGCTCATGGGCTTTCTACAGGAGCCTAACCTTGATTACTAACATTAAAAGCCATAATTAAGCTAACTATTACATATTAATTACTAGCACTTGAATTCTAGTTTAGGAGTGATTCCAAAAATCTCCCCCTAAGTGTTAGTGATTGATAAATTGATCTTTAAACATTCTAGGTGCTGATGTAATAGTAGCTTTGACGTCTTCCGACATTCTTCTTTCTTGTGAGAAGAAGTGCCTTGATTCGAACAATCTCCCCAGTGTAGAGAAATTGTTTCCTTTGAAGTATTTTGCTTTGACGTCACCATTTTCTTTGTTCTTTGTGATGGTAGTGATAGTAAGTTGTGGTTGTCTGCATCGTCCCGTTGTCTGTTCCAACGCTCTTTCTCCAACATGCTCATACGCTCTTTAACGCTGGATTATAGTGCATCGATGTAGTTCTCTAAGTCTTTAAACTTTGTAGATTCTTTGATGACGAAGAATCATTCTGACTTTGTTGCCTGAGAGAACTTAATTTGTGTTGTTGTTGGTATGGCATGTGGAGAGTGCACACGATCTTTCCACCCGCAAGCATCCATAAGAAGAAAACATAAAACATGGTTTAGAAATAAACCAGCGCTTACAAGTTTGAACTTTGAGTGTGTTAACAGCATAGTGTGAAAACACAACTCTCATTCTCACAAAGGTTGTTCCTGAACTGGAGTCCCACAAGTGAGATAGCGCGATGTACCGAAGTACACCTACAGTTCAGATGAGTCGCTGAGGTACACCGAAGCATCACCCCATGACTGTAGACCATTTGAGAAACACTAAGCGTAATCCACGGGGAGTTACCGAAGTGACCTGCTGTCAGGGCTGTTTGATGTTGACCCTGGCAGGAGTTTCCATTCAATCACCGAGAATCATATGTGTGAACCTCTCATAAATGTTCTCGATAGATTGCTAAGATCTGTGAAGGACTCGATAATGAATCACTTGCGTTCTTATTGTTGAACGACAAGCGATGATTTGTCAAGTGTACCTAAGAGATCTTTTGATGAATCTCGTGGCTCTAAACTCAATAGTGCGCTTTGGTTTTCCTAAGCGGAGACTAGGGAGAGGGTCTCCTTCTTCAATACCAGCAATATCTAAGAGAGAGCCAAGAGTTTACGTAGGGTTCCCTATGAGAATGAAACAAGCTTCTGTTGAGAGAAACTTGAGTGGCTAAGAAGGTTTAGTGCATGCGTCACTGGGTCCATGATGACTTTGATCTTCAATACCGGTGTCATCAAGTGACAACCAGCAGCATATGAATTGAACCCGGTGTCTGCCCTAAGTTGAATAATCTGGAGGGCTATTTCTTTTCACCATTTTCTTTGCATTTCTTTTTAATTCTTCAACTCCTTCTTTCTCCGATTCTCATTTTCTCCTTTTTTTTATACTCATACCTAAGGACTTCTAATTCTAACTATTGGTGGTGTCCTTGGGTAGATC
>OU343223.1:49153865-49207862 GCA_910596185.1 Chrysanthemum makinoi | reverse complement strand
GCAATGTTTTGGAAGTGATTTTGAGGGTATTTATGTGGACGTTTGATTATAGTAAGACACTATAGATGCACATCATTTTGACCTTGGCATCGCTTGCTATAAATAGTGCTGCTAACTTGCTGTCACATGTAAGGTAAACATGTTTGTTTGATGGTTCATGGTTTTAGGATAAGAAACTATTGTTTTCCTTCTTTTACCTGTGCGGTGGCAGATTGTATATGGAAAAAATATAGGTCTGATCACCCAGTCAATTATTTTTTGCAATCTTGCTTTCTTTTCATTCATTGTCTGTCCAATGACAACTATGAGGACTTAGATGTGGGTAACTGGAATAGTGGAGTCATGGTTTTTATGCAAGAATAAAGTTTAAATGGTTCTTGCTCGTCGATAGACCATAACTCCAATATCATTGAATTTTGGGTTCGAGTTGCTTCTTTAAATTTTCGTTTGAGTCTGTTCACTTGTTTTGCAACCGTGAAACATAACACGATATTGATTGGATCTGCTGTTGGTTACGTCTAGCGCAAATTCGCCTCGAAATTCTAGTTCCTTTCGTAGGCATGTATGCTTTAAGTTAACTGGATAGACATTCAAATATTTGTTTTGTATTTGCGTATATGAAGTCCATAATGAAGTCCATAAAAGGTTTGGTTCTTTTCTATGCTGCATGGATAACTAATTGATTAATCGATGTAAATATATATATTGCAATTGTATAATAAAGGTTTTGAGTAGTCGTGTTTAAGTTAATTTTTTTTCAAGAGTATTATTCCAAATTCAGTGGATGTTTTGTCAACTTTTTATAATCAAACATATAAAGACAATTTATACGTATGTTATAACAAATAAAATCATGTTCAACATATATCATGTTCAACACTTATTTTTGTTCATTATCCAAAGTAACTTGAAAAGTCAAATAGCCAAAGTAACTTCTTAATTAATTTCACATTAAGTTAAACCACGACATTATTTTCTACACTCGAGTTCGAGTAAACCTTGACTACTTTGCAGCCTTACTTAGTTACTAGTCTACTTATCACATCACAAAAGTGATTATCGGTGTTTTTCCATATACGAAACGCAATCTCCAACACCTAACCTAACAATAACAATGTTACATGCAATAGTATATCATTATTTACAAAACCTTACTTCGGCTCATCATATAATTTCACCTAGTTAATGGTAACAGCATATATGTCACATTGAATGAGACAAATAGATTTAACTGGATGAGATGATTAAACAAAATTGTTTTCAACAATACACATGTCATCTTGGTTTACAAAACATACAACATTCGTTTACAATAGATGATGCTCGATTACCTACTACCAACTACTACAGTTTCAACAAAGAAAGTACAAAATACATTTGCAACTACTATTACAGTTTCAACTATCAAAGTACCAAACTACTACCAAAGTACCAAAGTTTTGCCAAACTACAAAATACATTTGCAACTACCAGTTGAGTTATTTGAACTTGTACATCAATGAGTTATTTCTACCAACTACTACGACTTCTCACCTTTCGAGCCACATTTCAACCCCAGCTTCAATCAGTTTGTGCCAAAGGTAGTTCAATCTTGTACTTCCAAAAGAAATCTACCAAACGCTCCCTATATGCCAAAGCTGCCAAAGTAGTATTACCGACCGCCAATGGAAGATTATTCGACAACCTATACAAGTTTATCATCACCCGGATACATTTGTCACCATAAAGAGGGCCTTGCCTTGGCACATTATCCGCATACCGGAAGGTGATGGAGTAATGTTTTGGATCAATGCCCTTCTTTTCCATTACTTCGGTTTGTTGTAAAAACTTAGGAATTTTATATTCAAAACATCTCCTCATATTGATCCACCATTCTCGATTTTCAACTAGAGGCCGGAGAGGCAGTCATAGATTGTTATGACACCGGAGCGTAGATGGAGTTCTCCCAGAACCCAATGTACATTATGTTCATTGATTGGAAAATAGACCTACAATATTGGTGAACAAACATAAGACAACAAAAACGATATTGTATTTAAAATTTTGTATCCAAGGGCTCATATTTGCTCCAAAGAAGCACACTCAGCTCCCAAGCTCCATTTGTCTCTCCAAAGAAACTCACACAAGGGGTTGTTTGGGTCAAGGCTGTCAAAGGGTGAAATAATTGTTTTTAACCCTTTTTACTTACCTAGTCAAACTTCTTTTAGGATTCTTAGGTTAGTGTGAATGTTAGAGAAAGGTTGCATAAGTTTTGGTAGGATTTGGTAAGAAAAAGAGCTTAACTGTTTTTTCTGCAGCAGGACAACAGATTACTGCTGTTATGGGTCCTTTTTCTTAGTCTAATTGGTACTCAAATTGTGCAAACTTTGTTTTTATTAAATCCTTGTATGCCCATCTAATTTTAGTTTCAGTTTAGTGCACTATAATCAAGCCTAGCATAGTATAAAGTAGAGTTAAAAATATATTTTTGCACAAATTCCTGTTCTGCATCAGTAAGTTACTTTTTTAGGATGGCCCTAAAACACACACCAACAACTTATTTTTAATCTGTGTAGATGCCCTTTCCATCACCAAGTTACTTTTTTAGGATTACCACTACTCTAACTTTGTTGTTGTAGTTTGATTTTTGTTTTGAAAGTCTTTTTTAAACTAGAAAATAAGCTCCAAAAAAAACCTCACATTACCTTATTTAGGAATTTTCTTACACTACTAGAAAATGACTTTTCAACCATATACAGTAACAGCTTATGTGTGATCATCGTGAAAACTAAAGGTTTGTTATTATGGTCATGCCTGATTGTGATCTAAGAAATACTGTTGGTAAGAATCATGGAGCTAAAAAATGGACTTGCCATTGCCCAATCAGCATCGGCAGGTCTAAAATGCCATAGAAACATTATCCATAGATCAAGGTGCTGCCAAAAAAATAAAAATAAAAATAAAAATAAAAAAGTAGTTAACATTATCCATAAATCTTAAAAATTGTTAACATGAAATTTACCGTATCAGAAAGCCATCCATTTCTATACTTCCTGATGCCCAACAACCTTTCCCAAAAATTATGATATGCATATATGCCATCTCCTCCCCATGGAAAATAAAATCTCATGTCCTCCTTTTCATTCAAAAAATCCATAATTTCTTTTGGCACAATCACTCTTAATTGTCGCGAACCAGTAGGACGAGTTAGATCCTGCAGATATATCATACAGAATTGTCTAGTCCAAAGTACTTAACCAACGTTACAAAATCTGAAATAAATAATAAGTAAAATAAGTTACCTCATTCCACGGGGGAATCACTTCACCACCATGTGAAACCAACGGCTGAAAACGCTTTACACATTTCTTCTTTCTAGCACGGACTTTAGGCTTTTGTGGAGTGGTTGAAGGCTGGTTCATGTACGGTCTTGAAGATACACGCTCGCTCTAGTCTCTCGGGCAAAATTAACCGGTATCTTTTTAATAGATGCCTGCCCGTCACCATAACAGTAGATATCAACTAATTTCTCATTATCGTCATTGCTAGGGGTACAATCTGGATCATTCATTGCTGATTTATCCTGATCATCATTCCTAGGAACAGCATCGGGATGCTTCGTTGCTAATTTCTCCACATCATCATTACTAGGAACAGAATCTCGATCCTTCATTGAAGGAGATTGCAAATCATTGTCTTTTTCCTATATTAAAAAAATTAGAATAAAAAGATTGGGTTATTTGATTTTAAAACCAAAAAACTTAATGTTAAATTTACCTTTTCAGGAGTATTAAATACATATATTTGCATAAGAGTCTCCACTGCCATTAAATCTTGTTCCTGAAGCGGATTACCCGTATTCTTCAATGCCCCTTCTTCCTCTTGTTCCTCTACTACCTGTAGAAATACAAGTAATCAAGCCATTCTATTTAAGTAAACTGATATATGATCAAATAAACATGTTTCGGTGTGTCAAACGGTGAATATGGTTAAAACTGACTACTTGATTCCACCGTTATAATATTCCATTTCCTTTGGATCATGTTGAATATCCATGTCAGGATGCAATTTGACATCATTATCAAATGCATTTGAGGGCTGCATAAGAAGTATAAATAAAATATAACGTTATTGTATGACGAGTGTTATGTAATAATATCCATAGTCTCGTTATGTAATAATATTACCTTTTCTTCATTTGCATTGTCAGGTTCAAGAGAGGGCTGCATACATATAAATAAGAGAAAGAAACAAAATTAAAGTAATATTACCTTTTCTTCATTTGCGATGGGCTCCACATTATCGTTAAAGCTGATCTCAACCTTTCCACTTGTGGGCTCCACACTATCATTAAACCTGTTCTCGACCTTTACACTAGTGGGCTCAAAAGTCTCGTTCACAGAGGGCTCCAACGTCTCGTTCACGAGAGGTGCAAAAATTCAACTAATCTTAGCCCTTAACAACCTTCTTGTAATAATATACGCCATGTTGATAAAGAAACAAAATTCAAGAACTTACCTTTTCTTGATTTGCGATATTAACAACATTTGGTTCATGATCATGTACACTACAAGGCTCCATAGTCTCGTTAGTGCCATTCTTAACATGTTGCTCAAGTGTCTTTGCTAAACGTCTCCCAAAGACTGATTCAATATACTCAATCTTCTTTATAAGCTCACCTCGAGGTTGAAGGTTCGATAATCTACTAGAGGATTGCAAAAATAAGGTAATATATAATAATCTTATTTACACATTCAATGTAAAAATAAAAATTTTGTTTATAAACAACAAACCTTTGAGTCTTGCTCAACTTCACTAGGATTATCGGATACACTCGACATGCATAAAAGATGCATCCTTGGGAGGTTTCACATATTTCTCAAGTGCACTTAAACGACTCCCAAATGCACGCTCAATATCCTCAACCTTCTTTGCAAGTGCTGGGTCATCCAATCCTTCATAGCTATGCACCTCAGTGCGAACATGTATCTCACGGTGAACCTCACGGTGAACCTCTGTGTGAACATGTGTACGCGGAATAACCTTCCTCTTTTTTAAAGGTCTATGAGATGCATCTTCTGTTGACCCATTCTTGAAATAATCTAAACTACATGTCCACCATGATGTATTGATCTCCTTTTCGGTGGGGACAAGTGTATTAATTGACTCTCTAGAATATAATAGCCTCTCACAATCAGCTTTTGTAAATGTTATACCATTACTCCAAGAAACACAACGGGGTACAACATCATCGTCTTTGTGCCACCAATTTGTAGCATTCGGAAAAGTTCCAATAACCAGGATCTGTAAAGTTTTTAAAAGCATTAATGTTAAATAAATAAACTAACTTAATGGCTAGTTGTAAACTAAATTAATGTCCAATAACCAGGATCTGTAAAGTTTTAAAACCAGATCTGTAACAAGTTGTATATGCCAAGCGTAACAAAGATATATAAAACTTCGATTACAAGTTTAAGCTTAATATGAACATGTTGTGTTTCAGCAACTATTAGTCAAGCATCTGTTTCTAATCTAAGAGTTTAGGATGAGAAAACATCGAAATCTGTACTTCAAAAGTCGACAAAATTGCGTCCTGCATTATGTTATTAGATTGATATAAACGTCACAATAAATGAGGTATTCTATTCCATATGACCACATATTCTGATAACAATGCAGTTTCACTATAGAGTTGATTAAAACCAAACTTAAAAGTAGATTTGGGGAGTCAAACATAGCATTTAGATACTAAAGGCTGGGTTGGGTCAACATTTATGGTATGGGTGGGTTGGGTCAACATTTACACTGCAATGACATAAATGAGACAAGCAATAAATGAGAAAAGCTTGCAAACCTTAAAGACGAAAACAAATCCGTTCAAAGAATATTGAGGCTTGTATTTTTTCCCGTGTGTTGCAAATTTTTTCAAAATATCCTTACGGTGTCTTGAATCAACATTATACACCCTAAGGTGAAGCTCTTGCCAAATATATTGTCCCCAAGGGAAAGCATCAAAAGCAGACAAATCATCCACTAGAGCCAAAATCTCATAGGGTATAACGTGCCTAAGCTCGTTAGCCATGAATACATACTCTAAAGCCGACAGACAAACACGGACTGAATCATCATGAGATAGCTTTTTAAAATCCTTATCCGTCTCAAGAAGTGCTTTAAGATCGTCACCCTTTATTCTTGGTAGAGTAGGAAATACCTGGTTATGGAAATTTGAGACGCTGTTACTCAAATGGTCTAAAGAAGGATTTCCAAATTTGAAACCGGTTAACAAACAAAATCCCCTCCTACCAAACTCTAATGTATTGTGACCAATATCGAAAATAAAAGGCATATCAGTAGTAGCATCTTTGATATCCCTTTGGTGTTGAAGCAAAAAGTTCAGGACAAGATTATCATGGTCCTCCGTTCTAATATCCAACCAAGGGCCAAAAACACTACTTTTAAACTTGTTATACCTTTCCTTTTTTCACCAACTTCTTTGCTATTGTTTTCAGAAGGTGTAGCTTAGTTCTCAAACTAACCTTCGAATCATAAACCTAGGTTAACAAAAACAAAATATTAAAAATAAAACTAATTTATACATGATACTAGCTACAAGATTATTAGGTCTTCATGGGTATATTGTGTTCTTGGTAAAAAAATACAAGATACCAACTATTTTCAACCAAAATTGATATACCCAAAAGACTTGATCATTAAAGTACAATCTGATCTGTAACAATCCCAAACCTAACTAAAGGATTAAACATTTATTACATCTAAATATGATACTTACATCAACACGATGAAATGATGAATCCATTGGACATAAACAAAAATCCTATCTACTCAATCGGTGACAATATATGTTGTTTTGTGTTTGTGTTTTTGTTTAAGTTTGAGAATGATAATCATATTTGGATTGATAATCATGTATCGATTAATTCTTGTGTATGATCCGATGGTTATTGCATTCGATCAGGTTTCCATGTACATTAGAAAAGAAAGAAGGAGGTACACCGGTAAAAAGTAGTTTTGTACTTTTTTTTTAAATTTTTTTTTACTTTTTGTACTTTTTGCACGTGGATAAATGCAAGTCGAGTAAAAGTAGGTTGAGTAGCCGTCGGTTGCGCAAATTTGGTGGTTATTTGGGTAGATTAAAAAGTAAAAAGTGTACTTTCATGACACGTGTCACATTTTTGGTGGAGCTGCGCAGTCGAGTGGCTGCGCATGACCATTTTGGAGATTGAGGGAAAATTTGACCACAAAGAGGACTACTGATGAGTGTCTAAATACTCATCATTTTTGTACCATTTAGAATGTCAAAAACATCTGAAAACACTCAGAAATACATCAAAATGATGAAAATATCACAAACAAGTGTTTTATGTGTTTTAAATGCAAAAATATCAAAATCAGATGAAAACGTATCAAGTTTGCATAATTGGCGTTTAGTCCCCAAGTTACAAAAGATGTCAAATATAGTCCTTGGATTTATTAAAAATGGAAAATATTCAAATATAATCCTTGTACTATTAAAGAATGGCAGGAATGGTCCTTATTATAATTTTGGAAAAGTGACAGGTTTGGTCCCTCATGTTTGGCCAAATTACAAAATTAGTCCTTGTGCTTAATTAATACCAAACTGACCCCCTTTGTGTATTTTGATCCCCAGCCAAAACAAAAGAACCCCTGTCATTATCCACTTGACCCCCCATTATGAACCCTTCTCTATTAATACCACCAGTCAACCAAAGTCAAAACCGAGAACACTGTACCTCTCCTCACACTTGCCCAAAACCGGTGACCCATCAAACCACCATGGTTTCTCACCACCACCTTTCCACCTCACTCTAAAACTATATACCAACCCCCCTCCACCTCTACATACACCCAAAAATCATTAAATGCATATAACACCTTTCAAAGACTTTTCCTAAAATTCCACATGGGCGTATATGATGAGTTATGAAGATCCAATGGCTCAAGATAGGTGGGAATGTTTCAGAGGTCGACAAGGATTCTAAGAGGTTAATAAATATCAAGAAAGAAGCAGAGAAGGATAGTTAAGTAGTGTAATCTTATTTTTACTTATGTCGTTTTTTAAGTTTTTAAATTTTCCATTGTAAGGTTAAGCTTTTCAATACTTTGTAATCATATTCCAGTGTGTTATAAACCGTTTTCAGTTATCAATTTCATGTTCTAAGTATAAAGTCAGTTTATGCCATTTTTAAGCTAAAATTCTCAAATCATCTTATTTTTGTTATTAGTGTTGTCAAAGAACTCATAAGCTCATATAATTTCATTATATAGCTTCGAGAGCTTTAGTAAGTCTAAAACTTTATTTAGTATCAAAGAACAGAAAATTCACAAAAATCAAGAAAAATAGTGAGAAAATAAAAAATCTATGGGCTGAAGTTCAATGGCTGAAGCAGGTTGGAAATTGGATTGTTTTTGGTTTAGAGCTTAGTGGTAAGCATATAGGAGTGATCTTATGTTCTCAGTTCTCATCTTTGTGCCTAAACTCACTTTGTAAGCTATTTCTTTGAAATTTGCAATTCATAGTATTAGTGTTTAAATGTTGCTAATTACAAGTTTTATCTTATCTCATTATAGTTAATCGAAGTTAATTTATAGCTTTTATGGTTTAAAAAGTTGTTTTACTACAATAAGCTTCATAACAGTTTTGTATAAGGGTGTTTGGATTAGCCTAGTTAATTGTGTTAGAGGGCATCTGTGTTATTACTTGTTGTTGTTTCATATCACCTTAGTGTTTAATAGCTCAGTTCTAGTATAAAATTTAGTCCTTGTTTCATAAAAAGTCAAAATCATCTTGATTATGTCCTATATTCATAACTGTTAGAAATTTATGTTTCATAATCATGCATACTAGTGTAAAAGTTGTTTATATAGCCTAAATAAGTCTTATAGTTGCTTAATACATCAAATTAGATCATCTAGGATCATTAGAAGTTCATCAAAGTCAAACTGGTTCATTATTTAAAAAGTCAAAATTTCCTAGAAGCGGTTTTTGAATAAACTTTACAATTTCACTGTGATCTTATCATTAGGATTTAGGACTTAAGCCTTTGGGATATTAAAGTTTAACTGCTTAACTAAATTAGAAAAATAGTAGTTCACTCCTAATCAGCTTATTAAGTGCTTTTCACTTAGCTTCTTTTGACCCCTTTTTACGAAAAGCGCCTGCAAACCTTGAATAAGCTTGAGCTTATTTGAAGCTTATTTGGTGCTTAATTTTAAGTAATTGTGCTTTCTTAGTTATTATATTAGCTTATTTAAAGGTGTTTAGCTTATTTTCATTTACTCTTTTGCTTATTTCTAGCTTATTAGCATTTTGGCTTAAATCTTGTGCTTATTCACTTTTTGCCAATTGTTAGAAACATAAGCTCAAACTGAGCTTATTAGTAGTTTTTGTGAAAAGTTATAGTTTTAAAATTTGCTTAATATCATGTGCTTAATTAGTTTGTAAAATAAAAAAAATTGCAAAAAGCGGGCTGCACAAATTCGAACTTAGGACTGGTGTATGCCTTCCCACGCTTCACAACAACACACTCAACCGAAGCGCCTTGGGTCTTTTATGCGTTATATCCTCCCACATCAATCTATTTAACATAGTTTTAGCCCGTTTGGTTAATAAGCACTCTTTGCTTATTAACTGCTTATCAGCTCAACCTGTGGGACCCACTATATTTTTCCTACATTCCTCTAGGTCTCTAGTACTTTTGTAATTTTTTGATTTTTCTTTTACGTTAAGTAGTTTTTATAAATTAATTAGTTTAAAATAGTATTTAATTCATAATAAAAAATATAAAAGTAAAAAAAATATAAATCTTTTTTCTAAAAACTTCTTTTGTCATATAGTACGTAAGAAAATTGTTTTTACACTTGTAGGATTTTTATTTCATAAAATTTACGTTTTTACTTGCGCACTCGCATAATTTTTATAAATAACGTACGTTTTCATTTTAAGTCACATTTTTAGATAACTTATTTTTACGTTTTAATTAAAATAGTTTATTTAGGTTATTTTGTTTTATAAATCATAGAAAAACATCATTTTAAATATAGTGATAGCGTTTATTTAATATATTTTAGCTTTTTAATTTTCTTTAATTTGCATTTAAGTCATTTGTAATTTATAAACTTTTTTTTTAGGTATAATTATCCATCAAAATCCTTACTGATCACTATCCTTAGTGATTACTCGCCATCTGATAGTTTTGAAACACCATTGAGTCTCCGTGGGACTTAACGACCCGGGAATCCACTATATTCTCCTGATCTTAATTGCATTTGCTTTCTAAGCTGTTTTAAGTTTATTACGGTTAGCCATTCACAAGTGGTCAGCTTGTGTGATTAAACTTGACGGTTCGGGATCAATCAAATTTTGGCGTCGGGGAGGCTTTAAGCGTGTTTTAAGCATTCTCGGATCATTTCTTGCACATATACCACCGTTTGTAGCAGTTTTTAAAGTTATAAAAAAAAAAGTTCATTAACACTTTTCCTAAAGTGTTAACAACACCAAAAAAATTTCATTCTTTGTTTTTATAACATGTTTTTCAAAAATCCAAAAATATTCATCTTTATCCTCTTACCCTTTTTGATTCTTTATCCTTTTACCCTCTATCAATTTGATTCTAACTTCTTCTATTCTCATGGAATCTCTCGACTCTGACGAATTCAGGAACGAAGTTGAAAAACTTCATACTTTATCACAAATATCAAGAATTCGTGTTGTTCGTAATGATCCATTAATTCTGCGTAGGGAAATGGAACGAGAAACCGGGGTGACAAAGGACCAGGTACTTCCCTCTGATAATGGAGGTGCTAAATACGTCCAACCTACGGTTATCCAAAGATCTAACCCCTCAATTGCTCCTAAGTCGTCTAAAATTGATCCTAAACTTTCACAATTTACGGTAAAAAGCAAGCATGCAGAATTTAGACCGGTGACTAGCAAGAATGACTTGCCTAATCTTCAAGTTTCTCAAGAACAAGAACCGGAGACCATAACGGAAGTGGTGGAATTTGCTAGCTCTCAGAGCACACCACTTGTCCCACCTCCGGATTTTTCAAAATGTTCTTTGAGACTTAATAGTCATTCGGATCACCATGTTGGTTTTGTTGATTCTTTGAATGAACCAATTCCTTCTCATAACTCTCAAATGGAATTGTTTATTCCTTGTGTCGGTTGTGGTGAGCCTCTTTTTGGTTCACCATGTCATTTGGTATGCGTGTGTACAGTGTGCTAATGATATTCATAACGGGAGTTGTTTGTTTTGTGGTTCGAGGAATTCATTTGATTATGATCCTAATCGGAACTCATTTAACGACCCTTCAAACTTTTCAATTACCCACCACGGCCGACTTATCTTCATATAATCAACATAACTGTTGTGAATTTTGTGGAGATCCTCACCAAGGATTTGAGTGTCAATCCGGAAACACGTTTGTCTATGAACAGTTTTCGGTGATGCTCGAGACTTTGGTCATGACCAATATCTATATAATTCACCGATCCGGACTCAACAGATTTCTTGTTGTGAAGCTGTGGAGGTCCCCATTTCACTCGATTGTCAAACAGGGATTCCATTTCCTTGTAACAATTACGACTATCCATATCACGACCAACCTCCACGGTGCCAAATGAATCAAACTCCTCAAAGAAACCCAACAAGACACTTATCTAGAGCTTCGAGTCGTGAAAAGAACTGAGGAGTTGAGTAAAACAGCATTTCAAAATGCTCCCATTTTTTCTTGTGTGTATTGTGGGGGTCCTCATGATTATCAATGTCAACCTTCCGGTTTTGACAAATCTCCACTCCCACAATGTCCCGTCATTCAAAATTCACGTGAGAAATCCATGGAAGAATTGCTAGGAAGAAGCGGTACGCTAAAATAAATTCCCAAATTTCCTTTGAAAAATCTATTAGGGAATCAATTGCAAAAGAAAAAGCAGCTAGATCTAGCTCTCAATTTAGTTTTATTCGATGACGGTGATGATGAGGATGCGCTTGGTATCCTACAATTTTATAAAGATTCATCAAGTTCATCAGTTGATATCCCAGAAGTTGAGATTCATTCTCAAACAAGCTGCTATCACACCAAGCTCCCACTCACTCTCGAACATGGGGGCGAGCATCTTGACACTTGTTCTGAAAAGGAATCGGACGAATTCATAAAGTCTAGTGTTGAGGACCTTGTCCTAATCCCGAGAGAGTCACAGGGAACTTCTGATCATATGTGTGATTCTCTTTCCCTTCTTGAGTGTTCAAAAGATCATTTTGAGACTTTCTCCGATTTTAGCGATGATTGTAAATCTTATGGGGACATTGAGAATGTTGAGGCATCACTTTCACATTTTGATGTTGATCCTCTTCTTGAGGAGTTCACCGATGAACTCACTCACATCATTCCACTTTCATCGGAAAGTGATGATGATCTCTTTGATTTCAAAGCCAACCTAGGAGAAATTGAAAGTCTCCTTTGTAATGATCGTTCACTCACTTCTCACCCTAACAGTCCAATAGATAATGTTAATCACTTTGTTCCTGAAGCGTTCAAAACAACTCTCACTAATCCTCTATTTGAATTCGACTCTGAATTCACTTTAATTTCGGAGAATCCACTCTTTGATACTCAGATTGAGGATAGTGATGAGTCTACAGTGGAACAAGAGTTCACAGACTTACATTACGTGAATAATTCTCTTTACGAGGAGTTATCCTTTGAACTCACTCATATCATATCTCCACCTGAGTATGATAACTTCCACTTTGATCTTGACAAAATGATCTTTGTGTTCCGGAGGGAAATGTTCTCAACCATGAGAACTTGCTTGATATCAAAATCCCATCCCTCCCGCCCAGAATATGTCTTGATCAAATGAGCTTAAATGATGAGATTCATGATCTAGAAATCATGAATTCTCCTTCTGATGATGATGAGTTAGTCATGATGTTTATCATGACTTTCTTTCTCTTCTTCACCTATCCTGTGGCTTCTCCTGTTCTTCACTCCTTCGGGAATGAAGACATTATTTTTGACCCCGGCATTTTCATTTATCATTTGTAAGCCGGTTCTATGTATATCTCATCGGTGTGGAACTTTCGCGTACTTCAATGTTTATACAAACATTTTGAATGAAAGTCCGATGGAGATTGTCTCTTCCACTTACTTCCCCATGAACAAATGAATTCGGGGTCGAGTCAAGCTAGCGACTCGATAATCAAAAACAATAGCACACACCACATGGGTTTTTGATTACGCAAACACAGAATGCCAAAACCGTCAAGTTATCTCACATAAGCTAGCCACATGTGAATGACTAACCGTAAGAAACTTAAAACAGTTCAGACACTGATTTGCTGATAATGAAGGCTTAAGGGTATGTGTGTACGGATAAAACCTCAATATCGATATCAAAAATAATCACGAAGATAGATTCAAAATTCCTTTAGGAAAAAGAATATCAAACCAAATCCCGTGTATGATCATTGATACGGATTAGTCAACCCGAATCGTTTCCCAACGAGGCGTGAATTATACGTCGTTATTGGTTTGGAATTTAATGCTCGATGTTTTGGATTAATGATTTCGATTTATTAAACTACGGGAATGGGGAAAGTAATTAAGGGAATCTATTTTACGGGAAATCCTAAGTGCGAATTTAACTAAAACGTAATTAACGAAACGTAATTAAAATGCAACTACGTCTATATTATATCTAAAAATGCCTAAAATTACTTTTACTCTAGAAATGTAATGTGAAAACTATTTATGAATTAAAACTATTTTTAGGATTTTTCTTGATTTTTTTAGAATTAAAGACTAATTTTTAACTTTAAAAACTAATTTAAAATACTAAAAATTATAAAAATCAAAGAGAAAAATATAAAAATATTTTTATAAAATCTAAATAATCCTAAGAGAATTTTCAAAACTATTTGTTTTTATTTTTCTAATTATTTTCAATTTTCTACTAATTTAAAACTATTTAAAACTAATTTAAATTGTGAAAAATACCAAATAAAAGGGGAAAAATAGGGAAAAATATTTTTTATGCTTTTTATATTTTTCTTAAACTGGGAAAATTGAAAATTTATTTTTTGGAACTTTTTCTGATTTAATTGCAATAAAAGCTATTAAAAAAGTCTAAAAACTGTTTTAATTTGGGAAAAATACTAAACAGTGATGAAAAATTATGAAAAATTCAGTGAAAGTCTAAAATATTATTCTAATTTTAAGAAAAATGTAAAAACTATGGCTTATGTGTAAGATTTAGAACCTGTAGTGCAAACTACTTAAAGAATTAAGCTCTAAAATAAGCTAATGAGTGCAATAAGCTACCTAATGAGTACAGAAGCTAACTTATGCTAAAGAGACCTAAAATCAACTAATTAAAGCTACTCCTAACCACTAAAAAGCAATCTACCAAGTATTGAGCTAATTAACTACTATGGCCAAACAGACCTTAACCCCTATTTTTAAGCTTATCTACAGGCTTTTCTAGTGAGCTTGTGGAAAAACTGGAAATTAGGTTCTCTAGTCAACCAACCAAAGATCACCTGGACCAAATTTCAGCCAAGGAGAAGCTAAATTGAAGATTTGATAGCTTCTGTAAGAAGCCTGTGCACAACTCAGTTATGACTGAGTGTGCACAGGACAAAACTAGTCTGATTTAGAAGCTTATTTGGAGCTTATGAATTATCACAAAAATTCCACAAAAATGGTTTTTCAAAACTTGACCAGTTGAAGAAACTTATCCAAAAAAATTCAATGGATTTGGACCAGAAATGAGACTATTAAAAATCTATAAAGTTTTGTGAAAACACACTTTTCAACTTTTGACTTTTTATCAAAAATTGTAATTTTGACTTATTTGAGATTTGATCCTAAAAAACAGATTTATAATGATGATTTATGAAGTAATGAGATCAAATATTGTTACCCTATGTGGATCTACACCTAATATGCAAACTACCTTATACGAATACTTTCAGACATGCAAATGAAAACAGGAGAATTATGATTTTGACTATAGATGAATGAAAGCTCATATTTATGGCCTAAATCTACTGAGTATACCTAAATGCAAATATCTAAATCACTCCTATCCCATTTAGTGACCTCAATCTCAGATCTGCAAGTCAATCCAAACACACCTTACTATATTTGAAATGCAATATCACAACTGCTAGATCAGCCTAAACTTAACATTATATCTAGCTCAAATTCACCTAAATACAACAATATTGCACAGATTCAAACAACATAATTAAAATATAGCAGATTTAAACAAGGACAGATTTCAAAACTTACAAGTTGTCCTAGCCACTATGGCTTGAATTCAATGAAACAGTGAACCACTAACCTAGACTATTATCAACCCAAATAAATCAAACTCAACCCAATTCCAGCTCAGAATCAACCCACTTCCTTGATCAAAACAGTAAATCAGAACCAAATATTGTAGCAGCTGCAGTTTTGATTGTAATTTATTTTGAGAGTAGAACTGAGTAGAGACAAACTTAACCCACTATAAGCTATAAAGAGCTTATGTAAGCTTAATCAAACAAACAATCCAGCTTAATGAAGCTCTAAAAATGATTTTGACATTTTTTTTTTCAAGTATTTTCTATATTTTTTTGAGATTTTTGTTTAAAAGAACAAGTAAGCTGAAAATGATTTGTGATAAGCTAACTTGAGAAAATGAAATACTAACAAGCTATTTAGAACAATAAATCAGTAATTGAGATTGCTTAAAAAAAATGAAATTACTTTTATTAATAAGACTTGTGATTACAAAGGAAACTGAAATTTAGAAAATACAGAAATGAAAACTAAATATTAAACACTAATAAGCTACTGACAATCTACTCAAATTCTACCCCCCTAACAAGTGAAATAAGAGGTGCCTTTTATAGGCGAGCTAAGGCCTTGGAAGGATCTGGAATGCATCCATCTGTGCTTCTTTGAGTGTATTTAGAGCCATTGATCATATCTCCACCTCATCTCTTCAATCAGGACCATTAGATCAAAATAGCCACGTCTCTTGCACCAATCAGAGGCCAGGAAAAGGAATGTTGCACATGGATTGATGACCTGGCACTGTGCACATGTCAGGTGTGTCAGTGATTGTACGGATTTGCCCCTCAATTTGGTTAATTTGGCTGATTGTTGTCGAGGGTGTTTTAGGGTTCTTCGCTGGAAATGAATTGGGGGTGGATTTGGGCGCGTGAGATTTTTTTATAATATTTCGAGTTAAGTTTGACCGGGTCTGGGCGTTGACTCGGGTTAAAAAGGGTATACGGGTTGGATATATTGAGTTGGATGGTTTTTGGTTAATGGACCGGGTTTAGTTATTTTGGGCCGTGGGTTTGGATTAGGATTTTGGATCATAAATAGTTAATATTAGATTTGGACTAATATTGTGATCCATTTAGCAACTTAGGGACTAAGCATGTATAAACTGAAACTGCAGGGACCAAAACTGTATTTTCTGAAAATCTCTTTCAAGGGCCAATCTCGTCATTCAGAAATAATCCAAGGGCTAATTTTTACAATTCCAAAATCTTGAGGGATCACTTTTGCCAAATGCTCAAAGATGAGGGACTGATCTTGACAATTCTTCAAACTTGATTGTATCTTCTAAAAATCATCCTCAGAGAATAAAATCTTCATAAATGCACAATCTCGACCTTCCTGCTCAGCTTAAGCTCTCTTAATCTCTCGTGCTCGGATTTACGTCTGATTTGGCTTCTTTTTGAGTGTTTTTACATATCCGTACCTGCACAAGCACAAACTCAAGAAAGCAACAAATATCAGCAATAAACGGCTCTTTCTTGGTTATTTTGGGTCAAATTTGATAATGAAAAGATATGTGTTTAAGCACATATCAAAATACCCCAGACGAGACCATTGTCGTGTCCTCACGCAATGCATTCAACTCACGCTTCTAAAACCAAGGATTTCAATCTCTTTCTACTAAACCTATGAAGAAGTAGCAAAGATCCCTCAATAGAGATTAAGAAAGCCTTAATTCTAAAAACGCCCCGTTTACCTTTTAATTCACATGTATAGATATTACGGTTAAGCACATTCCGGTTATGAGTGACGGTTTGTTGAACTTTCATGTCGATCAATAACTCCAACATTTTTCAATCAACACGTTAGGATCACAGAGTAAGAAACACAACACAGCGTGAAGTGACCATACGGATAGAATACATCGTCCCTGATTTTTCACAAGTCCCAAACTAAGCGTAAAACCGAAATCATTGTTAAATACGACTCTAGATGCTAACACTACCCATGGAAGTTACTTGTGTAAATACCTTTTGTTCCCATTTTCCTATTTTCCTCTAGATTTTTTATTTTTGTGAGAAATGAATTTCTTCAAATTTCTCGTTTCGATAACTTTTATTCCGATAAAGATACAAAGCTAAGTCGATAATTAGTTATCCGCCTTCCCTCAAGAACCATTGTCCCAAAAATGAGGTCCACATCAAAGAATTTTTATTCACTTATACTTTTGACTTTTTTCTCATTTTTCATACATTTTTTTTTTTTTTTTTTTTTTTACAATTATACTTTTACTTATATGAGCTATGAACTACGGAGCTTCACGGGGTAATTCCAAGACTATAGGCTTCATGAAATGAGGATCCCGGCTGGCTAGGCTAAGACCTCACTCAATCCGGGCTAAAGATCCAAGGGTCCGATCTCGACACCGCAGCTCATAACTTTACTTATTACTATTTCACTTATCACTTATTGCTTATTTATTACGGATCCTTGATGTGTACCCAATTTTTAAAACAAAGATTCTTTTAAGAAGATAAAGAACTAACTATAGCCAAAAACTCAACATCTCTAATTATTTATTAGCAGATATGGGGTGAAATAATTTTGTGGGAACAAAAAGCCATAAGTACCTTCGATGGGCTCTAAAGAGAACCAACTACTCCACGCTTAGCATCTAAACTCATAAGTAACTCTATCATTTCTCGATCTCCGCAAATTTAAAATCCCAAATAATGAGATCCGCGGATGCTTAGCCGATAATTTTTAGATTATCTATGGTTAAGGGAACAAGCTAGGGCTCAACACGCCCGGTCAAGTCAGAATTCTATTCCTACTCTCACCAGTGAAAAGTCAACAAGGTGTCAAAACATATGTTAACTTAGCTAATGCTTCGTCTAATGAAATCAAGTTATGCATATTTAAAGTCACTCAGGGAAACTTGCAAAATCTTGGCCTTGTGAGCTAGAATTCGCATTTTATAGCTTTTTGTCTAAGAGACTAGCAAACTTTTCAATCAAAAAGACTTAACAAAAGCTTAAATTTTTTTTAAATTTTGCTCATTTTTAGCACAATTTTTTTTTCATTTTCTAAGGAAAAACGGGGTTGCGAGAGAACATGACAAAAATAAAGCAAGTGCGGTCAAATCAAATCGAAGATTACCCTACCCCAGACTAGAACGAAACATTGTCCTCAATGTTTAAAGCAAGGGTATCAACGAAAATCTAAAAGCCGTTTATTAAGTATGCTCAAAGATAAACGTTAGTCGATAAGATTAGGATATCGGATTTCCATCAGCATCGATCATGAAACTCGAGTGGAGAAAAGACAAACATCGAGCACGAGAGTCTTCATATCGGGAACATCCTAAACACAACATCACAAACAACCAAACACGAGAAATCGAAGAGGCAGACCCTTGAGTCACTTATTAGAAAATAGAAAAAGATAGATGGATAAGTATGGGGTGCCTCCCACGAAGCGCCATCTCGTATTTCTTAAACGAGTCGCTAGCGACTCGTCCCAATTCATTTGTCCTTGGGGAAGAAAATGGTAGAGATACCGTGGTCAAAAGCGTGTCCTCATTCCCGAAAGAATGAGACTGGGTGGGTTGGGAGGGAAAGAAAATGTCGGGCTCCAGCACATAAAGAATGACTCCTCCCAAACTCACATAAGGCATATGAAAGATCGATCCATCATCCGGTGGTTTTGCGGGCGGACGAAGGGATGAAGGATCGATAAGAGAATACTCCAAAGAAATCGGGAGCTCATGGTATAGAAAGGTGTTACTCAAAGGCTCATCAACGAAGGCATCCAAGAGAGGATCCTTATCTCGAATAACATTTTTAGCATTAAACTCCTCAACACGTATCCCGGGGTTGAAAATCTTGTCCTCGGAGAGGAAGGAGATCAAAGTGTCATCTATGTGAAAATCCTCACGAGGAGAGGATTCACTCTCGGCTAAATAATATTGGACCTCAGGATCAACAAGTTCATCTTGCGACAACTTCACTTCCTTATCTTTCTTCGGAAAAAACGGATCATCGTATTTTTCTTCATCCTCAGAGAAAATCGAGTCGGTAGAAGCAAGTTCATCGGTGAACTCCTCACTTTTTTCGTCAAAGAGTTGATTTTCAAAATTTTGAGTATATTCAGAACGAATTGAACAAGGGATTCGTGAATGACGTTTTGAAAGATTCTTGATTGAAAGATATCTCAAAAGAAGGTTCCATGATTTCAGAAGAAGGAGTGGGATTGCCACTCAAAGGAAGGTTGATTTTCTTAGAAATCGAAGGTGGGACAAGTGGTGTGCTCTCAGAGCTAGCAGTTTCCACCACTACCGTTGTAGACTCCTTTTCTTGTTTCTTTTTCCGTTCGGCTTGTATTGTTGACATACTCTTGATCGTAAACCTTGAAAGATCAATTTGAGACGTTTTAGGTTCAACTTTCTTCACATCATTCGGATCAGATGGTAAAATGGGATCACCACTTTCTTGAGAAAAATCAATCACACCGATGCTATGAATCGAATGATCATCGGGTGGAGGTTTTGACGTTTTTCGGCATAAAACACTATTTTTCATTTCCTTTTCTGATCGTTAACGTTCCTTGGTAATGATCCACAATGACTTTCGCTGTTCTCAAGAATGGTCTTCCTAAAGTGAGAGGGACTCGGGCGTCGACCTCTATATCAACTACGGCGAAATCCACGGGAAAATGGAATTTATCCACTCGTACCATAACATCGTTGACTACACCGACCGTGTGAGCAATTGTTCGATTAGCTAATTCGATAGTCATACGAGTCGGTATAAGAGTCTTTAATCCAAGCTCATGATATATCGCAAGAGGCATGAGACTTATGCTCGCACCTGAATCGGTTAGGGCATTACATTCCTTAATATGATTTAAGGAGCAAGGAAGGAGAAATTTCCCGGGATCACCAAGCTTCTCGGGAGCTTGGTTCGAGGAAGAATTAAACGGTGTAGGCTCAGGTGAAATCTTTGAAATTTGTTCCAATTTCTCTTCATAAATCATTTCGGCAGCTTTAATCATATCAGTCGTAAGTTTGAACTTGGTTCCGGAAACAACTTTCATTTTGTCGAATCGTGATTGAACAGATTTGCTCGGTGTAAGGTTAGAACTCGACATTATGACAGAGATAGAAGGAACTTGGGCCACCAGAGGTTGGGCGATTTGGCTTTTCCATTATCAAGAGGAATTACCGGGTCCTTTGTCACCTCGGGCTCTCGTGCTACACTCCTCACCGGAGAGGAAGTAGTCATCGAGGGCCCATCATCTCGAATGGAAACGAATTTCATTTCTCCCTTCGGGTTTGGAATTGTGTTACTTGGGAAAGAACCGAAACCCGAGGGTTGAGAATAAGATGTAGACGGCTGATTGGCTTGAAAGAAACTAGCCATCATATTCTTATTTCATCATCTGTTTGTTGCTTTTAGCTTCCATCTCCTTTTTGAAGTCCGTCCTCATGCCGTTAATTTGATTTTGCAAACTTTTAATGGTGTAATCGAAGTTCTTCATGTAAGTTAGAAAATCGTTGTTCGGAGCGACTTGAGGAGGTGCTTGATAAGATTGTTGAGGAGGAGGTGGTTGTTGGTAAACTTGAGTTGGAGGAGCTTGGTAGTGTTGATTAAAATTAGCTCCTCGGTTCTGATTAACATGATGGTTACCATTGAAACGGTTTTGATTCTGGTTTTGTTGTTGCGGTTGATTGAAACCGGGAGGTCCGAGATAATTGTTTGAGCGGTAGCTAAGAAGATTTCGATCTCCTTGCGGTTGATTGTAGTTTCCGTAGCGCATAAACATTCTCATTTGCGTAGCCACCGACGGCTGGGCACTCGGAATAAGAATGTGGACCTCCACAAGTCTCACAAATCGGTGTACCGCTTTCACTTGTTGATTCGATTCGATTATTCGTCGAGTAATCCGTAAGATATCGTCGATCTTTTGTTCATGGCGGCTATTTCGAGAGAAGAAGACGATTTGATCGAGATGATGCACCCTTTCGGCGGTAGAATCCCAATAATTGTAATGAGCGGTCATGTTCTCAATAAGATCGTAACATTCCTCGGGGCGTCTTTTCATGAAAGTTCCACCGCGGCGGCATTGATTGTTTCCACGGTGTCTCAACGCTAAACCATTATAAAACGTATCAATTTGAGTGACAAGCAACATGTTATGATTCGGACATCGATCAATCGCAAGCTTATATCGTTCCCAAGCTTCAAACAAATATTCGGGATATTGCCGAAATTATGATATCGTTCCTCAATTTCGTCACCATCGGCGGTGGAAAGTACTTTGCGAAACTTGAAACCATTTCCTCGAAGGTATGAATCGAATTCTTCGGGAGTCGATCAAACCAAGGCGTGGCATGATGAGTCAAAGAGTATGGGAAAAGATACAGACGAAGGGCGTCATCGGAGACCCCATTCTGTTTCATACTCTGAGTGACGGTCAAAATTTTATCAAGATGTTTGTTTGCATCGTCATCTGGTAAACCATGAAATTGACAACTGTTCTTTACTTGTTCTATCATATGGTGTTTCAAGCTAAAATCGGTAGCTTGAAAATTAGTCGGTGCAATGGGTCCTCCCTTCCCGTACATTGTAGGTTGACATAACTCCTCCATCGTTCGGAGATCGGGAGCTACATTTTGATTATCGGGAGGAGGATTAGGACCGGGATTTGGTGGTCCGTTGGGAGCAGCCATATTACGTAACTCGGTGCGTTCGATTACGCTCGAAGTCGTCTAGATCGAGATCGAAAGCGCATGCACTTAAAAACCAAGGCAATTAAAATGATACGGTATTCGAACACACAGTGAACTTAACCAATAATCCCAAGTGAATGAATCACCTCTATAAAACAAACGCAAGCGGCGGAGAAGCTTTTAGGTCAGCGAAGCTTATTAAAACCCGCTTCTTTACAGCCGCAATTTAATGTCAGGCCGTCATTATACCCACCACACAGTTTGTTTATCAAATAGAAGTAAATCGACTCACAAGCGACACAAAGGCAAGTTTTTGATCTTTGGTTCGGAAACTTATTAATGATAACACCTCCGTTGAGAATGTTATATAATTGATGTATTCTATTTTAGCTCAAAACAAAAGAGAAAATCTTTTTGTATTTTTTATATGATATATATATATATATACAAAAGGAAAAGGAAAATATTTTTTTACTTTTTATTTTATAGAAAAATAGTAACTTCACGAATGAAGGATCTCGAGTCACTAATCGTCAAACCTCAAACGATATTGTCGTGACACAACCTCCCACGGCGGCGTAAAATTTGATTACGCAAACACAGAATGCCAAAACCGTCAAGTTATCTCACACAAGCTAGCCACTTGTGAATGACTAACCGTAAGAAACTTAAAACAGTTGACAATCGATTTGCTGATAATGATGGCTTAAGGGTATGTGTGTACGGATAAAACCTCAATATCGATATCAAAAATAATCACGAAGATAGATTCAAAATTCCTTTAGGAAAAGAATATCAAACCAAATCCCGTGTGTGATCGTTGATACGGATTAGTCAACCCGAATCGTTTCCCAACGAGGCGTGAATTGCCAACGTCGTTATTGGTTTGGAATTTAATGCTCGATGTTTTGGATTAATGATTTTGATTTATTAAACTACGGGAATGGGGAAAGTAATTAAGGGAATCTATTTTACGGGAAATCCTAAGTGCGAATTTAACTAAAACGTAATTAACGAAACGTAATTAAAATGCAACTACGTCTATATTATATCTAAAAATGCCTAAAATTACTTTTACTCTAGAAATGTAATGTGAAAACTATTTATGAATTAAAACTATTTTTAGGATTTTTCTGGATTTTTTTAGAATTAAAGACTAATTTTTAACTTTAAAAACTAATTTAAAATACTAAAAATTATAAAAATCAAAGAGAAAAATATAAAACTATTTTTATAAAATCTAAATAATCCTAAGAGAATTTTCAAAACTATTTTTTTTTTCTAATTATTTTCAATTTTCTACTAATTTAAAACTATTTAAAACTAATTTAAATTGTGAAAAATACCAAATAAAAGGGGAAAAATAAGGAAAATATTTTTTATGCTTTTTATATTTTTCTTAAACTGGGAAAATTGAAAAATTATTTTTTGGAACTTTTTTTGATTTAATTGCAATAAAAGCTATTAAAAAGTCTAAAAGCTGTTTTAATTTGGGAAAAATACTAAACAGTGATGGAAAATTATGAAAAATTCAGTGAAAGTCTAAAATATTATTCTAATTTTAAGAAAAATGTAAAAACTATGGCTTATGTGTAAGATTTAGAACCTGTAGTGCAAACTACTTAAAGAATTAAGCTCTAATATAAGCTAATGAGTGCAATAAGCTACCTAATGAGTACAGAAGCTAACTTATGCTAAAGAGACCTAAAATCAACTAATTAAAGCTACTCCTAACCACTAAAAAGCAATCTACCAAGTATTGAGCTAATTAACTACTATGGCCAAACAGACCTTAACCCCTATTTTTAAGCTTATCTACAGGCTTTTCTAGTGAGCTTGTGGAAAAACTGGAAATTAGGTTCTCTAGTCAACCAACCAAAGATCACCTGGACCAAATTTCAGCCAAGGAGAAGCTAAATTGAAGATTTGATAGCTTCTGTAAGAAGCCTGTGCACAACTCAGTTATGACTGAGTGTGCACAGGACAAAACTAGTCTGATTTAGAAGCTTATTTGGAGCTTATGAATTATCACAAAAATTCCACAAAAATGGTTTTTCAAAACTTGACCAGTTGAAGAAACTTATCCAAAAAAATTCAATGGATTTGGACCAGAAATGAGACTATTAAAAATCTATAAAGTTTTGTGAAAACACACTTTTCAACTTTTGACTTTTTATCAAAAATTGTAATTTTGACTTATTTGAGATTTGATCATAAAAAAACAGATTTATAATGATGATTTATGAAGTAATGAGATCAAATATTGTTACCCTATGTGGATCTACACCTAATATGCAAACTACCTTATACGAATACTTTCAGACATGCAAATGAAAACAGGAGAATGATGATTTTGACTATAGATGAATGAAAGCTCATATTTATGGCCTAAATCTACTGAATATACCTAAATGCAAATATCTAAATCACTCCTATCCCATTTAGTGACCTCAATCTCAGATCTGCAAGTCAATCCAAACACACCTTACTATATTTGAAATGCAATATCACAAGCGCTAGATCACCTAAACTTAACATTATATCTAGCTCAAATTCACCTAAATACGACAATATTGCCGATTCAAACAACGTAATTAAAATATAGCAGATTTAAACAAGGACAGATTTCAAAACTTACAAGTTGTCCTAGCCACTATGGCTTGAATTCAATGAAACAGTGAACCACTAACCTAGACTATTATCAACCCAAATAAATCAAACTCAACCCAATTCCAAATTTCAGAATCAACCCACTTCCTTGATCAAAACAAGAAATCGAACCAAATATTGTAGCAGCTGCAGTTTTGATTGTAATTTATTTTGAGAGTAGAACTGAGTAGAGACAAACTTAACCCACTATAAGCTATAAAGAGCTTATGTAAGCTTAATCAAACAAACAATCCAAATTTTAATGAAGCTCTAAAAATGATTTTGACATTTTTTTTTTCAAGTATTTTCTATATTTTTTTTTTTGAGATTTTTGTTTAAAAGAACAAGTAAGCTGAAAATGATTTGTGATAAGCTAACTTGAGAAAATGAAATACTAACAAGCTATTTAGAACAATAAATCAGTAATTGAGATTGCTTAAAAAACTGAAATTACTTTTATTAATAAGACTTGTGATTACAAAGGAAACTGAAATTTAGAAAATACAGAAATGAAAACTAAATATTAAACACTAATAAGCTACTGACAATCTACTCAAATTCTACTTCCTTTTACAAGTGAAATAAGAGGTGCCTTTTATAGGCGAGCTAAGGCCTTGGAAGGATCTGGAATGCATCCATCTGTGCTTCTTTGAGTGTATTTAGAGCCATTGATCATATCTCCACCTCATCTCTTCAATCAGGACCATTAGATCAAAATAGCCACGTCTCTTGCACCAATCAGAGGCCAGGAAAAGGAATGTTGCACGCGGATTGATGACCTGGCACTGTGCACATGTCAGGTGTGTCAGTGATTGTACGGATTTGCCCCTCAATTTGGTTAATTTGGCAGATTGTTGTCGAGGGTGTTTTAGGGTTCTTCGCTGGAAATGAATTGGGGGTGGATTTGGGCGCGTGAGATTTTTTTATAATATTTCGAGTTAAGTTTGACCGGGTCTGGGCGTTGACTCGGGTTAAAAAGGGTATACGGGTTGGATATATTGGGTTGGATGGTTTTTGGTTAATGGACCGGGTTTAGTTATTTTGGGCCGTGGGTTTGGATTAGGATTTTGGATCATAAATAGTTAATATTAGATTTGGACTAATATTGTGATCCATTTAGCAACTTAGGGACTAAGCATGTATAAACTGAAACTGCAGGGACCAAAACTGTATTTTCTGAAAATCTCTTTCAAGGGCCAATCTCGTCATTCAGAAATAATCCAAGGGCTGATTTTTACAATTCCAAAAACTTGAGGGATCACTTTTGCCAAATGCTCAAAGATGAGGACCGATCTTGACAATTCTTTAAACTTGATTATATCTTCTAAAAATCATCCTCAGAGAATAAAATCTTCATAAATGCACAATCTCGACCTTCCTGCTCAGCTTAAGCTCTCTTAATCTCTCGTGCTCGGATTTACGTCTGATTTGGCTTCTTTTTGAGTGTTTTTACATATCCGTACCTGCATCAGCAATAAACGGCTCTTTCTTGGTTATTTTGGGTCAGATTTGATAATGAAAAGATATGTGTTTAAGCACATATCAGTTTTCACCCATGAGTACCACCCTAGTGTGGGGGAGTTGCCCCCCGCTGTTATTAAAAAAAAAAAGGAGAATAATTGTTGTGTATCTACACTTGGCTAGTAATGTTCTCTTTTTACGTTCAAGGATTCGGCATAATAGCCGGGACTTTGAATATTGAGGACAATATTCATTTCTAAGTGTGGGGAGGAAATTCTGGCGAATTTGATCATAAATGTACCCTTTTAGTCCCTTTTTCCCCAAAATGGCCAAATTAAAATTTTTTTTTTTAGTGGAAGTACTATGTACTAAACACAACAAATGGTAATCATTCCACCATGTCTAACCCACATAAGGATGGCTAATCCAGAGCAAATGGCTCTTGGTAAAGATATCTCAAATCCGTTGATGGCTTGCAATTTGCCCAAAATTGTATGGTGTTCAACTCACCATATCTTTAATTAGTGAAGAGTTGGCTAGCCCGCAAGTTTATGGCTTGTGGTAAAGGCGTTGAAAAACCATAATTGGTAATCGACTCACCAAAGATATTTTATCTAAGAGTTGGCTAGTCCGAAGCAAGCGGCTTCGTAAAGACAAATCAAATCCGTTGAAAGCAGGTGATTTGCTCAAAATCATTTGGTTATCATTGTACCAAGGTTCTTACTTGAAATGAAACAATTGGCTACTCCAGAAGTAATGGCTTTTGGTAAAGAGATGAAATCCATTAATTTTTCATAAAAAGATTGCTAGGGACTAGCAATAGTTTAGTGTAGGGGATTGATGAGTGTCTAAATACTCATCATTTTTGTACCATTTAGAATGTCAAAAACATCTGAAAACACTCAGAAATACATCAAAATGATGAAAATATCACAAACAAGTGTTTTATGTGTTTTAAATGCAAAATATCAAAATCGGATGAAAACGTATCAAGTTTGCATAATTGGCGTTTTAGTCCCCAAGTTACAAAAGATGTCAAATATAGTCCTTGGATTTATTAAAAATGGAAAATATTCAAATATAATCCTTGTACTATTAAAGAATGGCAGGAATGGTCCTTATTATAATTTTGGAAAAGTGACAGGTTTGGTCCCTCATGTTTGGCCAAATTACAAAATTAGTCCTTGTGCTTAATTAATACCAAACTGACCCCCTTTGTGTATTTTGATCCCCAGCCAAAACAAAAGAACCCCTGTCATTATCCACTTGACCCCCATTATGAACCCCTCTCTATTAATACCACCAGTCAACCAAAGTCAAAAACCAGAACACTGTACCTCTCCCTTACACTTGCCCGCCAAAACCAGTGACCCATCAAACCACCATGGTTTCTCACCACCACCTTTACACCTCACTCTACACCTGTATACCAACCCCCTCCACCTCTGAATACACCCAAAAATCATTAAATGCATATAACCTGCTCAAAGACTTTTTCCCGCCAAAATTCCACATGGACGTATATGATGAGTTATGAAGATCCAATGGCTCAAGATAGGTGGGAATGTTTCAGAGGTCGACAAGGATTCTAAGAGGTTAATAAATATCAAGAAAGTAGAAGAGAAGGATAGTTAAGTAGTGTAATCTTATTTTTACTTATGTCGTTTTTTAAGTTTTTAAATTTTCCATTGTAAGGTTAAGCTTTTCAATACTTTGTAATCATATTCCAGTGTGTTATAAACCGTTTTCAGTTATCAATTTCATGTTCTAAGTATAAAGTCAGTTTATGCCATTTTTAAGCTAAAATTCTCAAATCAGCTTATTTTTGTTATTAGTGTTGTCAAAGAACTCATAAGCTCATATAATTTCATTATATAGCTTCTGAGAGCTTTTATTAAGTCTAAAACTTTGTTTAGTATCAAAGAACAGAAAATTCACAAAAATCAAGAAAAATAGTGAGAAAATAAAAAAATCTATGGAACTGAAGTTCAATGACTGAAGCGGGTTGGAAATTGGATTGTTTTTGGTTTAGAGCTTAGTGGTAAGCATATAGGAGTGATCTTATGTTCTCAGTTCTCATCTTTGTGCCTAAACTCACTTTGTAAGCTATTTCTTTGAAATTTGCAATTCATAGTATTAGTGTTTAAATGTTGCTAATTACAAGTTTTATCTTATCTCATTATAGTTAATCGAAGTTAATTTATAGCTTTTATGGTTTAAAAAGTTGTTTTAGTACAATAAGCTTCATAATTTTGTATAAGGGTGTTTGAATTAGCCTAGTTAATTGTGTTAGAGGGCATCTGTGTTATTACTTGTTGTTGTTTCATATCACCTTAGTGTTTAATAGCTCAGTTCTAGTATAAAATTTAGTCCTTGTTTCATAAAAAGTCAAAATCATCTTGATTCTGTCCTATATTCATAATTGTTAGAAATTTATGTTTCATAATCATGCATACTAGTGTAAAAGTTGTTTATATAGCCTAAATAAGTCTTATAGTAGCTTAATACATCAAATTAGATCATCTAGGATCATTAGAAGTTCATCAAAGTCAAACTGGTTCATTATTTAAAAAGTCAAAATTTCCTAGAAGCGGTTTTTGAATAAACTTTACAATTTCACTGTGATCTTATCATTAGGATTTAGGACTTAAGCCTTTGGGATATTAAAGTTTAACTGCTTAACTAAATTAGAAAAATAGTAGTTCACTCCTAATCAGCTTATTAAGTGCTTTTCACTTAGCTTCTTTTGACCCCTTTTTCGAAAAACGCCTGGCAAATGTATAAGCTTGAGCTTATTTGAAGCTTATTTGGTGCTTAATTTTAAGTAATTGTGCTTTCTTAGTTATTATATTAGCTTATTTAAAGGTGTTTAGCTTATTTTCATTTACTCTTTTGCTTATTTCTAGCTTATTAGCATTTTGGCTTAAATCTTGTGCTTATTCACTTTTTGCCAACTGTTAAGAAACATAAGCTCAAACTGAGCTTATTAGTAGTTTTTGTAAAAAGTTATAGTTTTAAAATTTGCTTAATATCATGTGCTTAATTAGTTTGTAAAAAAAATTTGCAAAAAATGGGTTTGCACATTCAACTTAGGACTGGTGTATGCCTTCCCACGCTTCACAACAACACACTCAACCGAAGCCCTTGGGTCTTTTTGCGTTATATCCTCCCACATCAATCTATTTAACATAGTTTTAGCCCGTTTGGTTAATAAGCACTCTTTGCTTATTAACCGCTTATCACTCAACCTGTGGGACCCACGATATTTTTCCTACATTCCTCTCAGTCTCTAGTACTTTTGTAATTTTTTTCAGATTTTTCTTTTTACGTTAAGTATTTTTTATAAATTAATTAGTTTAAAATAGTATTTAATTCATAATAAAAATATAAAAAGTAAAAAATATAAATCTTTTTCTAAAACTTCTTTTGTCATATAGTACGTAAGAAAATTGTTTTTACACTTGTAGAATTTTTATTTCATAAAATTTACGTTTTACTTGCACTCGCGTAATTTTTAGAAATAACGCTCGTTTTCATTTTAAACCACGTTTTTAGATAATTTAAGTTTACGTTTTAATTAAAATAGTTTATTTAAGTTATTTTGTTTTATAAATCATAGAAAAGCATCATTTTGCAAATAGTGATAGCGTTTATTTAATATATTTTATCTTTTTAAATTTTCTTTAATTTGCATTTAAGTCATTGTAATTTATAAACTTTTACTTTAGGTATAATTATCCATCAAAATCCTTACTGATCACTATCCTTAGTGATTACTCGCCATCTGATAGTTTTGAAACACCATTGAGTCTCCGTGGGACTTAACGACCCGGGAATCCACTATATTCTCCTGATCTTAATTGCATTTGCTTTCTGAGCTGTTTTAAGTTTATTACGGTTAGCCATTCATAAGTGGTCAGCTTGTGTGATTAAACTTGACGGTTCGGGATCAATCAACTACCAAAAAGATTTTGGCACTTTTTGGTACTTTTCTCGTATAAAAGTGATTGGATGAGATAATGAAAGAGAAAAAATGAATTCCACGTATCATTTTTTATGTGTGAATAGTAAGATAAGTAGGAAAAAAATCGATGCTGATAATTTATACTACCATGTCAAACCTTATTAGTTATTTTAACAACTTTTTTCTAAAAGATAATTAACCCAACAACATAACACACTAAAAATATTCACATTCATTTCACAAATCCTTGAAACTGTCAGATTTATTTTATTTCGCTTTAAACAGTCAAAAATACTCTCCATAAGCTCGCAATAAGACACGCCAAGGAATTGGCGCACACCATAACACAACCCAATAGCGCCATCACTTGTGCAATGGCGTGCGCCAAAAGCAATAACGTGATGGTCATGGCGCTACCAAACCCATACCTGTAAGATTGATAGTAATTGCATACGGAACCACACGTGGTCTATTGTGACTAGAGATGCATACAAGAACCGGTTTTAAAAAAAACCGCCGAAAAAAACCGGAACCGGTTTTTACAAAAACCGGTTTTTACTAAACCGAAACCGGTTTTTTAAAACCGAACCGGTTTCACCGGTTTTTAGTTTTTTCAGATGACCGGTTTTTTAGCGGTTCTAAAGACGGATTAAACCGGTTTTAAAAAAAACCCGATTAAAACCGGTTTTTTCAGATGACCGGCAAAGCAGGGTAAGAGTTGGCTTCTTGTTGTTGCATGGCGTTGTAAGGTGGGGCGGTTGCTGGTGGCGCTGAAGGATTGTATGTCTGGCATTGAAAGTGCAGACTGGCATATGCAGGTTGAGGTGGAGCATATCTAGCATCCATGGCCGTATTGTTGTTGTTGGAGGAGGAGACCGGTGCACCAACCATGATCAGAGATTTGTTGTTTTCCTGAGGTTTTAGGACAAGAAGCAAAAGATCTAAAGGGTGTTTATGATCAACTCTAATGAAAGTTGACTTTATAAGATGATGAGAGGCGTGTGTGGGTGAGGTAAAACAAAAGAGAGGAGAAACAATTAATTTAGATAAGGTATAACATTTATTTGTTAAATATTCTAGGTAGCATTATGCTAATATGTTTTTGGGTGATGGCCATGCCGAAGCTCGAAATGTATTAGTATTTATTTATTTTTAGTTCTATAATTGTATTGTTTAAATAAAAGTTATGATTGTATTCGAAATGTATTACTCTCTCCGTCCCAAAATTATTGTCCCTTATTGACTTTTTCGGTCTTTACTTTTCAACTTTGACCTTAAGTACATTTGTTTATATTACATAATACTTGATACAAAATATATGAACGGATTGAGTTTTAAATGTATTTTCATTTGGTATAATTTTTATCAAAAATTTTATAGCACAAATAAAAATATTTATAGTCAAAGTTGAGAAAGAAAGACCAAAAAAGTCAATAGGAGACAATAAATTTGGGACGGAGGGAGTAGTATTTTATAGTTTTAGTTGTATAATTGTATTGTTTAAATAAAAGTTATGATTGTATTCGAAATGTATTAGTATTAAATGTTTTAAATTCCCAAAAAAGCCGAACGGTAAAATATCGATAAAAAAATGGTTCCGAACATTTAAAACCGAAAAAAACCAAACCGGTAAAAAACCGATTCCGAACATTTAAAACCGAAAAAAACCGATTCCGAACTTTTAAAACCGAAAAAAACCGATTCCGGAAAAACCGAAAAAACCGAAACTGATTTTTGAAAAAACCGGTTTTTTAAAAACCGGTTTTAAAAAAACCGAAAACCGGTGAAAACAAACCGGTTTTTGTGCACCTCTAATTGTGACACCTCCATCATGCGTGATTGTGTTATTTTTGATTTGGTTTTGTGAAGGAAACTATGAGACGGGTTAGAAAATAATTAAATAAAATACATAATGAAAATACATGTTAGCATGACAAACATTTGTTTGCATTTGAATTATTTTCACCACCTAGTTATGAGAATTATTGTATCAACTCTTTCAAGTTTTGATCATTAACTTTTTTAAGGTAGGGAATGTTACAGTATTAATAAATGGTGAATCGGTGATTAAGTATTGTGGGCCGAAATAGATGTGTAGATGTATGGACCAAAATAAACGAGAGTTGCCACATGGTCCATATGAGTCCCGTCCAGCCAAGTGTATCCCTATTTCCCTTTGATGCAAAACAGCAAAAGCTAGTATCATTCCTGACTTAACTAGAGTTTTTTTTTTTTTTTTTTTTTTTTTTTTTTTTTTTTTTTTTATTATTATTATTATTTTTTAAATAATTAATTTATTTACAATGATAATCATATAGAAGCATAAAGCATTCAGTACTAGTCCGCAAATGCGTCTCTAGTTTGCTCATATTGGTTGAAAACCTTCCTAGTCGCAAAATATTGAAATGACTCATCTCGAGAGACAAAACGTCGTGAAAAAGTTTAAAAACAAGTTTTTGTTAGGATTTTGTACATTATTATCTCACATTGTATTTAGACTAAATGATTGTTCGTTGCAGTGAAAGCATTGCTGCATATCGTTTTTATTTAAAAACAATACTTACTTTGTCCGAATATCCTTGTTTAGATTTAGAAAATTAGGTAAAAGAGATATTTTAGTTTGTCATCTATAAAACCTTACCTTATATGGCACTTCATCTGTCACAAAATTATAACGCTTATTTTTATTTTAAGATGTTCTAAAATAATAGTTTTTATTTTTTTTATTATTTTTATTTTTTTTATTTATTTTTATTTTTATTATTATTTTTTGTTGTCAACTAATCAAAAAAGATTTTATTAGATGCATATGATATTTAATTGATTTAAAAGTATAATAATTTTCTTTTTCTTAAAATGTTGTTGTGGAAATAATTACTCTATATATACATTTATCAAGATAGCTATGGACCAGATGTGTTTTTGCTGCTGCCACACCCAATGGGCAGTAGCTACAATACTGTATGCATAAGATATGTCGCCAACATTGCTAGGAGCAATCCTGCTTTTGCTAACGGCCTAATGAACAGTGAAAGGTACAACCCAGGTGTGTTTTTGCTGCTGCCACACCCAATGGGCAATAGCTACAATATTGTATGCATAAGCTATGTCCCCAAGATTGCTAGGGGCAATCCTACTTTTGCTAAGGGCCTAATGAACAGTAAAAAGTATAGTACTAATGGTCGTTAGTTAAAATCCGTCATCTACTAACGGTCGTTACTTTTTTTTTTTAAATACTTAAAAAAATAAAAATGTGACAACAGTCCCTGAGGTTTAACTTGCGTTGCAAAATAGGTCCTGTAGGGACTAACGATGTAACAAAATTTACGTAATTTGTCATTCATGTTATATGTTTGTTACAAAGATAGTCCTATTAACGGCAGTTACTTAACGATTGTTAAATAGCGACATTCTAATATTTTAATTAAAAAGCTTTATATAAAACGCAACGCAACGAAGGCTTGATAACATATTTTTTTGTAAATTCGAAACCGCTTAATTATATTGTTCGCACTTAAAATACTAAACATATCTAATAGAAATACGCTTAGCTCGAATTTAAATGATACTTCTGTATGCGAACACCCCGCTGCGATGTGCGGGCTAAAAACCTTGTGATTTTGAAATACCACCAAACTAGTTTTGAGGATGTGGGTAATGGATATCCTCATTGTTTTATGTGTTTGGCATTGAGTTTTCATCTTTTTATTAAAATAATGTTTGATTGATCAAGTGCATGCATTTTATGGGGCCTTTACATTTTTTTTAACTTTTGTCAGGATAGAGAGTTGTCGCAATATTTACTTTTGTGGGGTTACTCTTCAAAATTAGATTTCTAGGACAATCGCTAGTTTTGTAATGTATACTGTGTTTAATACCATATACTGTTTTATGCAGATAGCTTAAAAGTTATTTCTAACACTAATTTATGAACCTTCAGAATGTAATTTTGTAATACATTTTGAAACAAAAAATCTATAAAACATCGTTTTCTGTATTTCAAGAAATAAATAACCATCGTTTTCTACTTTTCTAGACATATATTAGACGAAAAGACACTTGGAACAAGTTAAGCAAACGGCGGATATTCTGGATACTATTTATTCCGCAAAGAAAAATTATTAACCTGAAAATATGATTCATAAAACAAGTGTCGTGTCATGCAAATTGTATAACAAGATTTTTATACAGGGATATGTTATTGGTTCCTCTTGTCACACGTCATAAAACATATTTTTATATTATAAATAATAAATAACTAAGGTTATAAATAGTGCGAGGCGTGACGTCACGATATGATCTTTGCGGCTAAGGCGAAACTTTTGTGCTTATAAGGAGTGACATAAGTCGACACAAAATATAAAAATATTTATATATTTATATTATATTTCATATATATCGAGTTTACAAAAAAATGTGGCATAAGGCGGCGTAACGGCATGATCAAGCCTCACGCATTTGCAAGCCTTTTAGAACCATGTAAATAACAAAGGATGTTGCTAGATGATGATATAATATCAGTTTTATGGTCGAATATATTCGGGCATTTCATAAAAAAATAATTTATCTGGGAAAATGCTGAGGCATATTCTTTGTAGAGATACAAACGCCCCTTCAACACGTTAAGATTTATTTAAAAGCTACTGAGTAGTACTATACGAAGTATATAACCCATTTTGGTACGCAAGTGATGATTCATTAGACATAAATCTATTTGTAAGCGTACTAGGACGAACCTGGAACACAAAGTGATACGCTTGGGCTCGAGCCCAAGACTCATTTAGCTATTAGGGTTTTATCTTGTCTTATAAATACTCTTTGTAATATTTTAGTTCATCATTCAATCAAGTTTTAAGATCAATAATATTCTAGTTCTTCAATCTTCTTCTTAAGGAGCCCGCGCCCGCTTGAAGTGGTGCCTTATCCCGATACAACCCCTAACCTGGTCGTATCACAAAGTCATCGGGTGCATTTAAAAAAAATCAAACAAAATTACCTACATAATTTTTTGAAACAAAACTAAAACTACGATACAAAAATTCACGAGTATCCCAGAACCCACCTTGATTCGGTCAGTGTACTGGTATATAATCATCCCTTATTTTGAGAGTTCTTGATAATGATACTGAATTACTGACATGACCATAAATATGCTAGCAACCAAACAAAAGTAATGAGTAAAACGACCTCAGTGTCGTATAGATCGTTAGATACAAAAATCATAACATAATTACAAAAGTAGTAAAGACAAGAAATGAAGTTATGAAAAGGAAGCAAGTGTTGTAAAACGCTTTAGATTATGATATCAACTTGAATGTGACACAAGCCAAAATTTAAAACATAGAGAATGCAATTTTGGCATCCACAAGAAACTATATTTTGTATTTGGCTCTAACGAGTGTTGGAAAACCCGCGCGATGCAGCGGATTAACTAAGGACGTGCTTTTGCAACGACTTAAACCTCAGCTTTTTTGCCAAGTTGCGAAAAGATTATTAATGCTTAAGGACTTACTGCAACGACACTTGAACTTCAGGGGCTGTTTTCGCCAATTTGGCAAAGTTTGCATTTAATGCACTTGGTTGTGCTACAGTACTAATGTTTTGCTTGTTGTGCAAAACTTATGTACGATATTTAGTATATTATACAAATTAAATATAAGTATTTTGATGTTTTGTTTTTTCTTCCAAGTTTTATGCTTTTTATTCTTAAACTATACAATTTTTAGCTAAAAAAAATCATTCAGGCATTATTGATTACTCTCCCATCGATACTAAACAATCATATGGTAATCTAAAATTGCAACCATATGGTATGTAATCAAATTAGTTTCATATTAAATTATCGTATGTTACATAGCCTAACAAGCAATTACTCTGAAGTGAGAAAAGATCGTAATCATGTATTCGACATCTTAGGTTTTCCGATAAGAAAAACATATCAGAGTTCTTTTACGTGAAGAAATAGGTTTCACTAACCCTACTTGTTCTAAACTAAATAAGTAAAGTCTAATCTAATAATAACTTGTTGGAAGACATGTAAAATACATATGACACCACCATTAACACATTCTAGTATAGAAAGACACTTGGAAAAAAACATTTTTTCGCTATAATATGTTTATACATTTTACCACCCAGAGATGGTACCACACCATCTATGACAGTGCCGCGCAATGATGTTCCTACGGTACCACATAGGTGGCAATACTTCGTGACTTCGTGTATACCACAAAGTTATTCTCTGCTACGTAGTACAACATAAATTGTGATCATATCGTTATACTTTCGTCATTTATGGCTTGATGATCATATGGTACCACAATTCATGTATCCAAAGTCAATCTACAAGTGTGTACCAAAAAGATTTTTTTCCCCTACTGGCCCATTAGTATTAATGTTAGTTATATTAATAGCATTTTCCCTTTTCGGCATGTTTTTCTTTTGATTTGAGATATTTTCTTAAGTGTTACGTAGTATATATATAGTTTGAAAGTTACTTTCTAGCTAAAGTGCTAAACTGCAAAGTAGGCAAAAAAATGCTTTGGGCCCAAGTGCTCAACTATATCAAAATAGCTCTTTGGGCTCATAAGAGTTGGACTAGTCAACTGCCCGGTTTAGCCAGATTCTGGACCGTGTCCTTCTGTACAATGTTAAATGTATTCAGAAAGACATTTAATTGTTTTGTGAGTTTAATTTGTTCTAGGGTAAATTACACAATTCGTCTCCAAACTATACCCTGTTACCATATTTCATCTTCCTTTTACTTTTTGTTGCACGGATAGTCTCTGCTGGGGAGCGGTTTCGGAGCCCCGTTATATATAACACCAGTTAAGTTTTCTCGTTAGTTGACTTTTCAACAAAAGGTAATTCCGTCTTTTCAAGCCAAAACAATTGCGCGTCCGTTACCTCACCTACCCCCTTCTTCTTCTCTTTACACTACCAGTACCACCTCGCTGGAAAATTGTCACCAATATGTCCGCCGCCGCTAACATCTCACCATAAAACCACCAAAACACCTCCTCATAGATCTAATTGAGTAATCATTAATGGTAAGAATCAATTAAAACTTGGCAAAGAAAAAAGATAATAAAAGTCGTATTTATTGATTTTTTTTAAACGACAATTTATAGAAAGCAACTAGCAAGGCTAGAAAAAGATGACAATATGTTCATACAAGATGTAACTGGATCTTAAATCCAATTAGGATGGGAATTCCTACTTCTATTTGAGATCCAAGAGTGGGATTAAACCTTTACTTGCTCGCCGAGGGTGTCCTTCCTAGGGGGCTTTGGATCAAAGCAAACACGGTTACCGTATCTACAATTAGTTGTTTGAATAACATTATCAAAGCAAAGCTTGGTGGCTTTGTTAAAATTCATAGAGTCGGCCCAAGAGAGTAAGTTGGGAAGATCGTTTGGATATGATGTAAAACCCCACCAACCTGAGATGAACTTCCAAAGGTCACAAGCAACCGGGTAGTCAAAGAAGAGGTGTTGACAAGTTTCGATGTCACCGTCACACAAGGGTCATCTCACTGAGTTTAAATCGATCCCACGCAAATCAATGTTGTACCGAGTAAGAAGACGATCCACCTGTTGTAGTCTCCAAGAGTGGATGTTTACCTTAATAGGGAGAGTCTTATTCCAACTCACCTTATCACTCGAGAAAGGGAAGATAGCTAATTCAATACACATGGTCATTGAGCGTACAAAGAAGGTGTTAGATGCATCGAAAGTATAATGCCAAGAGTTTGGAGTGTCGACAAGTGAAACATCACGTAGTAGCAGCAGAATGTCATCAAGATGTGATTTTTTAACCCCATCTCTAATGTTTCTACGCCATGTCCAGTTAAGAGATAAAATCCCATTAGTGAAAGCGCACCTTTCTATAATTTTGCAATCCTTGTGAATTTCTAGTGAGAAAAGTCTAGGAAAAAGACTTTTAAAATTTGATTCACTAATCCATATATCCTCCCAGAACCTAAAAGTGGACCCATTTCCCACTTTTCTTTTGAAGATTTATTGGAGACAATAGTTAGCATGAGAAAGAGGTTTGTTTAGCTCGATGATTTTTTCCAAGGGCTCAGAGGCATGCTAGGCTTAGGGAGTCAATTGTACCAAACCTTCTCCATTAGACCCGTGAATGGATGTGATTACGCTTTTTCAAAGAGAGTTAGGTTCCGAGTGAAAACGCAAATACCATTTAACCAACATGGCTAAGTTAACTGCATGAAGACTACCAATTCCAAGACCTCCACAATTAGTCGAAGAGCAAACTTTATGCCAAGCAACCCAAGCCATTTTATTTGTATCAAGTGTGCCAACCCAAAAGAAGTTACGCCTAAGCTTTTCAAGATAGTTGATTGATGACACATTTAGGAGCCATAAAAATGGAGAAGAAGTAAGTTTTAAGAGCGCCAAGTACTGATTTTAGGAGGGTAAGTCTACCACCATATGAAAGTGTTCTTGCTTTCCAAGAGGTAAGTCTTTTGTAGAATTTATCAATAATTGGTTTCCAATTACAAGCTTTGTTTATATTGGCACCAATCGGAAGACCAAGATATGAACATGTGATTCGGAAGCGAAAACGCCAATACCAAAAAACTTGCTTTTGGAAAAGTTCACTTTCAATCCAGAAGCCATGTTAAAGCATCTCAATACACAACAAATGTTTTTACCATTATATATCTCGGGACCACTTACCCATTATGAGAGAATCTTACGTGAACTGAAGATGAGAAATGTTAACTTTGTTTAAGCCTACTTTCACTCCTTCAAAGATTAGCTTTGAATTGGTTTCTTCAAAAGCAACATGTAGTGCTTCCGTTGCAATGATGAAGAGAAATGGTGAAAGTGGATCTCCTAGGCGAAGACCTTTATGAATCTTGAATTCCTTAACAGGACATCCGTTAACAATGACCGAACCGAACGTCGATTTTAGGCACCCCTACTCCACATTCTCCATTCATCACTAAACTCCATTTGTTTCATTGTGTTGTCAAAGTTTTCAATCAAGCGAGTCAAACGTCTTTTCAAAGTCAACTTAAAGAAAAAAAGGCGTTTTTTCCTTAAAGCCCAAGATAAAATTTCTTTCACCATAAGCGGGCATCAGTTATTTGTCTATTTTTCAAGTAAGCGGTTTGAACATCGCTAACAATCGTAGAACAACTTGTTGGAGCCTATTAGCAAGGACTTTGGCGATCAGTTTATATTGACAACCAATAAGATTAAATCTACAGTCTTTTATGTTGAAAGGATCTTGCAGTTTATGAACTAAGGCAATAAAAAAGGGGTTGCAACCTCTTGGAATATAGCCATCAATTTCAAATCTTGACCATGTTAATAAAATCTTTGCCAAGTATATGTCCCAGTTTTCTTAACAACTCATGGGTTGTATTTATTGATATTTTGAGTTGAATTTCATTATCATTTTCTTGTTCTTAAATGAGCCTATTTAATTAATCTTTAATCTTTTTATTCTCTACTCCGAGTAAAGATCCGCTCAATTTTGATTTGGACGTATAGTACAAATGCTCCAATTATCACTTCTTTTTGTTATTCCTTCTTTAATAGTTGACGGCTTTATACATATTACTCGAGATCAAATAAAATATACGTTTTACCCTTATAAAGAAAAGTAATTATTGATATTTTGTTTTGAAACGGATGAAGAAACGCGTTTGTGTAATCGTGGTCAAGCAAAGGCCAACACAACTCATGACTTGTTAAGAAAACTGGCCTTATAATCCAACGACATTCTATTAAATGCCACGTACCAAACAACGACGTAATACATGCAAAGCATCACACATGCCAAATATTCATTTCAACGTTCCAAAATCCTATAAATTATTCCATAATAACTTTTCTTGAACATTCAAATGAACATTCTGTTGACAGCTTAACTAGTCGAATGTAAGATTACGTTAAAAATAACGCAACTAGCTAGTAGTGGCTGAATCATGGTTTTGCTAGAAAGTCGAAAGGAAAACAAGGACCAGCTCGCGATTACAAGGGCAGCAGCATGGGCGTGGTACGAACGTGGATCATGCTCGAGCACAATTTAATACGAGAGAGTGACTTCGAAAGAAAACGTGATTATACTCCTAGGCCTTCCCGGTACAAGCTCGAAGCAATGAAGAAACAACAAAAGGAAACTCATGAAGCACCATCATGTATTAACAGTTCGCTCGAAAACTCCCTTTTGGATGGTTATGAAAAAAATAGAATTTCAAAGAAACTTGATAGCTATGTAGGGTCTAGTAGGGTTGAGCATCATCGTAAGTCGATAGATGATCGTGATCATGGTGGCAGGAGAACTGTTTCAAAAGAAACGAAAAGTAAAATAAAGAGCAAGAAGCATAACGGGTTTTGGATGAGACATGGAGTCGTGTGCGGGTCTAGCAGCGATGATGTGTGTTGGAAAATTTAGTGCACTTGTGAGATTAGTTCACACCCTGGTAATGGGTCGAAGTTGCGAGTGTACACCCATAAGGTCCCTGAACACCCTGACTCTTATAGTGGTTTGTACATGTAATGTTTCCACGGCTAGTTCTAAGTTAGCACTGATACGTAGTGTTTCCACTGCTAGTGCTAAGTTAGCACGGATAGGTAGTGTTTCCACTGATAGTGCTATGAAAGTATGCTAGTGGAAAGATCTGCTAGTAGCATGAAAGATCAAGCAAGAGGCGTTACAACCGCATAATGACCACGTTTAATTGGTCATGTAACCACTAACGGCTATAATGGGGATAATTATGAGTCGATTAATGGGGCGATTAATTCTCATAATTCCATTTGACTAGCTAAGAGTATTTTCCTATAAATAGGATATCTGATTATGCATGAAAGACAATGAGAAAACAATTTACACTTCAAAGCAAAAGGGTTATTGAATTGTGCCTAATTCTATAACTACATTTGGTCTTATCCCAAGTAGATGTTCGTGTAACCCAGACATTAGGGTCGAATAGTTTACTTTGGAAAGTGATAACACGATTCCAAGTGATATCCAGTAACCACCTAGTGGTAATTGCAGCTTGCTATTGATTATCTTACCGTTCGGGAACCAACCACCAACAATCAAAGTAAACTATTTGTAATAATCAATGGTGCTGCTGCAATGAAACACATGGCTTCAAACTTTGCCAAGCTTGATAAGTTTGAAGGGGTGGACTTCAGGAGATGGCAGAAGAAGATGCACTTCTTGCTGTCAAGCATGAGTGTGGTTTATGTGCTAACCACTCCTATTCCTGATGATGGGGATGATGCTACTGTGGAGCAGATCAGGAGAAGGAGCAAATGGGAGAATGATGACTACATTTGCAGAGTTATGTTTGATTCTCTGTTTGATATTTATCAGAACTTTGAATCTTTCAAAGTACTGTGGGATTCCTTGGATGCCAAATATATGGCTGAGGATGCATCAAGTAAGAAGTTCCTTGTAAGTAATTTCACAAATTACAAAATGACTGATTCAAGACCAATTATGGAACAATACAATGAACTTCTTGGTATACTTGGAAGGTTTGCACAACACAATATGCACATGGATGAGGCTATTCAAGTCTCTTGTGTCATTGATAAACTTCCCCTTCTTGGAAAGATTTCAAGCATACCTTGAAACATAAAAGGAGGAGTTAACTCGGTTGAGTCATAAGCCATCTCAAGCGCATTGAGGAATCTCTCAAGGTGCAGGATAATGACAAGCCAAAGAGTAGCAATGCTACGGGTGCATCTGTTGTCAATATGGTGGAGCATAACAACTCCACCAGATATAATGACAACAAAGGCAAACGCAAATATCATGACAACACAAGGGCATATCCTAACAAGAAGGCAACACCTACTTGTTGGAAATGTGGCAAACCTGGTCACATTAAAAGGGATTGCAAAGGTGTTAAGGTTGGTGGTAAAGCCAATGGATCAGGCACTAATGGTTCAGGGAGTGGTGGTTCAACCAACTCACCGAAGGTCATAATATATTTAATAAGTCTTTTCAGATTTATTATGTTACATATGTATCTGAATCTAATTATGTGCGAGGATGATGATGTTTGCGTGGGGGTTGACTCGGTGCAACAGTTCATGTATGTAAAGATAGAAGCTGGTTCAAGACTTATGAGTCACTGAATGATGGTTCTATTCTTCACATGGGAAATGAGTCAACAACCTTGGTGCATGGTCATGGTTGTGTAGATCTTATATTTAGTTATGGAAAGATTGTAACTTTGTTTAATGTTATTCATGTTCCTAATATCAAGAAGAACTTGGTTTCAAGTAGTATTTTGAATAATCATGGATATAAACAAGTTATTGAGTCTGATAAATTTGTTCTTTCTAAGAATGGTGTGTTTATTGGTTTTGGTTATTTATGTAATCAAATGTTTAGGCTTAATGTTGCCACTGATAGTGTTAATTCAAATTTGTGACCACCATTGACCTGGACCGACTCTACCCTCCTCGGCATGCTAGACTTGTCCATGTACACTATAAAAGAATGCAAGATATGTCTAAGGATGGGTTAATCCCAGCTTTTGACATGGACATTGAAAAGTGTAAAACTTGCATGTTGACCAAGATAACCAAGAAACCTTTTCATGGTGTTAGTCGTGAGACTAAGGTCTTAGAGCTTATACATAGTGACCTGTGTGATTTGCATGCCACTCCTTATTTGGGGAATAAGAAGTACTTTGTGACATTTATTGATGATGCTTCAAGGTTTTGTTATGTTTATCTGTTGCATACCAAGGATGAAGCATTAGATAAATTCAAAGTGTTTAAAACTGAAGTTGAATTACAACTTGGGTCCCTGATCAAAAGATTAAGGACTGATAGGGAGGTGATACATGGATACTCAGATTTTCACTGTTGGTATAATCCATGAAACGATCGGCCCCTTATACTCCTCAAAGAAAATGGTATTTCTGAAAGGAAAAACAGGGTGCTAAAGGAGATGGTTAATTCCATGTTGTCCTATTCATGATTGAGTCAAGGGTTCTGGGGTGAAGCTATGTTAACTGCTTGCTATTTATTAAATAGGGTTCCCAACAAAAGGAACAAGGTTACCCTTATGAACTCGACTAAAAGGAAACTCAACCAACTATCTTAGGGTCCTGGGTTGTAGGCTTTGTAAGACTCCGATCCAAAGCTAAATACTTTGGGTGAAAGAGGTATCGATGCATTTTTGTTGGATATTCTGAGCATTCCAAGGCTTTTAGGTTCTATGTTATTGAACCTAATGAATATGTTTCAATTAACTCTATAATTGAATCAAGGGATGCAAAATTTGATGAGAATAGATTCTCATCATCCCTAGACCAAGTCGATGATTCCTATTGAACTCATGTATCGAGGTCCTCGATGATGAATCATCATGGTCCTGATGATGAATCATCATGGTCCCTCGATGAGGTTGTGGTTCAACAACATGAACCTGTGCTCCGAAGAGCAAAAGGGTCAAGACTCCAAAGTCATTTGGACCTAAGTTTCAACTATACTTAGTTGAAGGAACAAGGGATGAGGTCTCAGACCAATACTACTATTGCTTCATTGTTGAGGATGATCCCAAGACATTTGAAGAAGCAATGAAGTCCCAAGATATTGCTTTCTGGAAAGAAGCAATCAATGATGAGATGGATTCCATCATGGGGAATAACACTTGGGTGTTGGTTGATCTACCTCCTGGTTGCAAACCTTTGGGTTGCAAATGGATTTTCAAAAGGAAAATGAAGGTAGATGGAACTATTGAAAAGTTCAAGGCTAGACTAGTCATTCAGGGCTTTAAACAAAAGTCGGGATAGACTATTTTGATACTTATGCCCCTGGCTCGTGACGTCTACCATAAGACTGGATTGCTTTGGCATCTATTCACAATCTGATTATTTATCGATGGATGTGAAAACAACTTTCTTGAATGGTGAATTGGAAGAGGAGGTTTATATGAACCAACCTCGGGCTTCATCATGCCTGGAAATGAAAACAAGGTGTGTAAACTAATTAAGTCTCTTTATGGACTAAAGCAGGCACCTAAGCAATGGCATCAAAAATTTGATGAAGTGGTTTTGTCTAGTGGTTATGTTCTTAACCAAGTTGACAAATGTGTATATAGCAAATTTGATGAATTTGATAAAGGAGTCATCATTCGTCTATATGTTGATGACATGTTGATCTTTGGCACTGACCAAAATCAGGTTGACCTGACAAAAGAATTTTTGTCATCAAGGTTCTCCATGAAGGACATGGGGGAGGCTAATGTTATCCTTGGTATAAGGATTAAACATGAAAGTAAAAGAATTTCTATCTCTCGTCTCGTTATATTGAGAAGGTGTTGAGGAAATTCAATTACTTTGATTGTACTCAAGTGAGTACACCTATGGATACTTGTGAGAAGCTGATGCCTAATAATGACAAAGTTGTATCTCAACTTGAGTATTCTAGGGTAATTGGCTGCCTGATGTATGCCATGACTTGTACAAGGCCCGATATTGGTTTTGCATTGGGAAAATTGAAAGGTATACTAGTAACCCTAGTGTTCATCAATCGCAAGCAGCTTCAGAGGGTAATCTGAAGTATTTGAAGAGAACTATGGATTATAGTCTCTCATATACGGTTACCTATCGTGTTGGAAGGATACTGATGCAAGTTGGATCAGTAACACTGAAGACAATTTGTCTACCAATGGGCTGGGTATTCCTATTTGGTGGAGGTGCAATTTCTTGGGCATCCAAGAAGCAAACTTGCATCACCAGTTCAACAATGGAATCTAAATTTGTGGCTTTAACAAATGCCGGTAAAGAAGTGAATGGTTGAAAAACATGATTCTTGAGATTCCATTGTGGCCTAAACCTATAGCACCTATTTCTATCCGTTGTGATAGTGCAACTACATTGGCTAAGGCTTATAGCCAGATGTACAATGGTAAGTCACTTAGGTGTCAGACATAGCATGATTCGTGAGCTTATCATGAATGGGGTGGTATCTATAGAGTTTGTTAGATCTCAACAAAATTTAGCTGATCACTTGACGAAGGGTCTGGCTAGAGACTTGGTTATAAAGTCTGCTAAAGGGATGGGTTTAAGTCCAACTTAGTCTCTGAATGCTAGGACACCCAACTCCCTCCTGAGGAAACTTGGGAGCTGAGTTCAATGTGGAAAGCTGAACATTCAGTGGACTGGAGCACATGTTTTATTTACATCCCAAGGTTGTGCTCAGAACCTGCTGAAAGGAGGATGAAGTCTTTACTTCTTAATGGTTAACTTTCTTTGAAAAAGTGCTTGGCAGGAGCATGAATAAAGAGGAACCACCTATGTAAATGTTGAAGTTTTACCGCTTCAGGGAGCTTTTGGACTTTTAGCTTTTACAACATTTATAAATTTGGATATGGACACAAGGCTTGTATAGTGTTAGGGGCTGATAAGTGTTTGAAAACTTGTGTGTATTTTATCTTCAGGTATTCAAATGGGTTGAAGGGTTCAATTCTTAGAACACCCTAATTCTCAAATATTTGAACGTGTAATGTATTAAGATGGAAATTCAATCCTCAGGATATTTTCGTTTATGCACATGTTTTGTCTAATGTTTGTTTTTCATGCAAAGTAAGTGAACTAAATTTGGGGAGGATTGTTGGAAAATTTAGTGCATTTGTGGATTAGTTCACACTGGTAATGGGTCGAGGTACTGAGTGTACACCCATAATGTCCCTGAACACCCCGCTCTTATAGTGGTTTGTACGTAGTGTTTCTACTGCTAGTTCTAAGTTAGCACTACGTAGTGTTTCCACCGCTAGTGCTAAGTTAGCACTGATAGTAGTGTTTCCACCGATAGTGCTATGAAAAGTACCGCTAGTGGAAAGTAGCTAGTAGCATGAAAGTACTGCTAAGTGGCAGTTCAAACTGCATAATGACCATGTTTAATTGGTCATGTAACCACTAACGGCTATAATGGGGATAATTATGAGTCGATTAATGGGGCGATTAATTCTCATAATTCCATTTGACTAGCTAAGAGTATTTTCCTATAAATATGATATATTATATTGCATGAAAGCCACACGTAAAACGATTAACACTTCCAAGCAAAAGGGTTATTGAATTGTGCCTAATCTATCACTACTGAAAATGCCATTAGCAATTATTTTAACATGATAGAACGTTGCTAAATTATGCATTTAGCATCTAATTTTAGCAACAAAATTGTTAAAAAAAATTGCTATTTTTTTAGCAACAAAAAAATTAGTTGGTATTTTTAACAAATGACAATAAACATTTGTTGCTAATTTAGCAACGACTAAGCAATTTCGTTGCATTCTAAAATTAGCACCGGTCGAATTAACAACTAGCATCAATTGATGCTAATTCGGCCGGTGCTATTTTGAGAATGCAACAAAATTGCTTAGTGGTTGCTAAATTAGCAACAAATATTTATGATCTTTTGTATAAGTACCAACTAATTTTTTTGTTGCTAAAAAAATTGCAACATTGTTAACAATTTTGTTGCTAAAATTAGATGTTAAATGCACAATTTAGCAACGATTTCTCTATTATTGTTAAAATAATTTTTGCTAATGGCATTTTTTCTAGTAGTGTATAACTACATTTGGTCTTATCCCAAGTAGATATTCGTTTAACCCAGACATTAGGGTCGAATAATTTACTTTGGAAAGTGATAACACGATTCCATGTGATATCCGGTAACCACCAACAATGTGGTGGAACATGCGAGTTTACTCCCAGGTAGACGACGCCAAAGAAAAGAAAAGATGTCTTGATGACTCGAGTTACAAACATTCATGGTTAATTTCGATGGTTGTAGTTGTAGATTTCATTTCATAATTAACATATAATATGATTCATCTATATATATCATTAATCTTGTTCTTTTGTTATACGGAGTATATTGTAAGGTTTAGATTTCTTTTTCTTACACTTTTATGCTTATGATGTGTTCTGTTTTCATTTTCGACATCATAATGTTTATAGTCGGACTTACCCTGTAAACTTGGTGTCGTCTTTCTGTGGGTGATTACTATAGCCTTTGCTTATTATATGCAACTATATTTGTATATTGCATGTAGTGACACTTACCGATGTAAAACTCGTTTCATTCACTTGGCTATCAAGTAGATGCTAGAGAAATTTGATCAAATAAATAAATAGTCGGTCTTGCGACTTGTGCTACGTGTTGGCTTGTCCAAGCGTGATGCTATGTCGAAGAGTCGGTTATTGTTGTGGAAAGATCGGTCTCTTCCAACATATTGTAACTTACATTATTCACTTGCTGCTTCTTGCCAAGAAGCTAAAACAATAGGTTTGGCTCCTCGCGGTTCTCCCTCTAACACCTATATATATTCTGTTCGAAAAATAGTTATGCGCTACGAGTTTAGTTCTATTCCATGCGTAGTTCGCTGTTCGCTTAGAAAATCTTATATTATTTCTGATAAGAAAATTACACATTGCACTAGAAGATACTGAAATATAACAAAAAAGAGTCAAATTTCACAACTTATTCATCCACTTATTCACTCACAATTATACATAATAATATAACACAAGAAGTTGATAATCTGACCCTTTCGTCTTCATGTTTAGATTATGAAACCATATCATTCGTTCTTGTGTTCCTTGGGACGAAACTTATGATCACCTTTGGAATTTCTTGAGAGTGTGAGATGAATACCAGGATCATGATGTTCAATGTCGCTATTGTAGAGAATAGTATTGTTAATACCTTGTACATTACTATTCAAGACCGAGTTCTTTACTGATGTGTCTGAGTTTTGCTTCTTGTTTTCCACTTCTGAATCTGTTTTCGACGTGTCCCTATTTTTTGAGGTAGTAGGATCATGTTTTTGGTCGCTAAAAGGATTTAATTTCATGATAGCTCCTTTGTTTTCACCCGCAATGGTTATGACAATTTTCCCTACACGATCTTCTGTATCCAAGTGTATCTTATGAGTTTCGGGTTTTCTAAGAGAGTGATGAGCATGAACACCACCAAAATGCCTGCTGCCACTGAAAGTGTTGGCTGAGTTTTTCGGGTTTTCTTTGATTTCTTGGAAGTGCGTTGTCTTTGGGTTGTGTTCACGATAGAGAGGGTTGATGGTAACTGAGGGAGGAGAGATTTTTTCGGGCAGTTTGGTAATTTTAGGCGGGGAGGGTGGTGGTAATGGATGTTCATGTAGCTGCATTGTGGAAGGGCGAGGAGGCGAGGATGGTGGCGAATGAATGAGAGGTGAGTTTTTGGGTGGAGACGGTGGTGGAGGTGATGGGGATTTTGGTGGTGTTGCCACATTGGTGGATGGGAGTGGAGATGGACTTTTGGGTGGGGAGGATGGGGGACTTATAGCACGGTTAATGGTGGTTATCGAAGTGGAAGATGGTTCTAAGGATTTTGATTGAGGTGGTGGTGGAGGGGAATTTAAGACTTCTAAGGGTGGTGCAAGTTTTTGTGGTGGAGTTGTGGTAGGGGGTGAGGATTGTGGCGACTCACGCAATGGAGATGGTGCTGGCTGTGTCACATTACTAGCTGGAACCTCGGATAGGAGCTGTGGGGTCTCGATAGGTCGTGGAGGAGATGGCGTTGGGCTTGGCTGTGTAGGTTGCAGGGTAGGCGTGGGTTGTTGAGGTGGTGGGATAGGAGTAGCTTGCTGGGGTGGTGGGGTAGGGGTGGATCGTTGAGTTTGCGGTGTAGGCGTGGGTTGTTGAGGTGGTGGGGTAGGGGTGGCTTGTTGGGGTGGTAGGGTAGGGGTGGATTGTTGAGTTTGCGGGGTTGGAGTAGGTTGTGGAGGAGGAGCATTTGGGGTAAATGTTGGTCGAATGAACGTCGGCCTTCTTAGTGGCGGGCCTTGATTAGTTGGTGCGGTAGGTGCAACAGGCGCTGGAGATGGTGTTGGTTGGCGAATCATGGTAGCTAAACGTGACCATGGACGAGCGGGAGGTCCTTGTTGGTTAGACATTGTGGCGAAAAGAAAGATGGTAAATGAATGGAAAAATAAGCATTGTTTAAATAGCAAAGTTTAGCTTTACATGTGACCAAGGAATCAACATGAAACATAGCTCTAGCAAGTGATGAAGATTGGAATAAAATCAAGTGATGAGTAAAAGAGAAAAAAAATGTCTTATGTTTGAGGACCCCTCACTACAAGTGAAATGGAAGCTTTGCAATGACACTTGAAACATTTATGCTTCTTTATGCTGCTGCTGCTTTAAGATGGCCTCCAAATAGAGGCAACATATATTCTTTGGTTTTAATGTTTTATCTTTCATGTTTGGTGCACATAGTTTGCTACTTTGCTAGCTATAGTTGCAAGAGAAGTTTTGTGTGTAGCCTTCTCACTTACATAATTAGTAAACATTACATATTATTTCAAAAGCCCAATTCAATATAGATTTGTCATGATCCATAGGCCCATTCATATGACCCTATACTGGGTTCTCGGGAATTTGAGGGCACCAAAAGTGAACACAGCTTGAAATATTATTTTGTAGAAGTCCTGAACCAACTTAATAATATATATATATGGTTACTTAAACATATCAATGGGCAAGCATTCTGGATGAACTAATACACAAAATATATGTAGTTACACATCTGCAGTTTAACGGGAGGTAATTTGAATTTCAATCTAGACCGAAATTCTGTAAATACTCTTATTGAAAGACCCTTGTTCAAGAAATCAGCATATTGATAGCGCAAATGAGCATAAAGAACCCAAACCTTCCAAGCAGCAACTTGATCGCGAACAAAGTATATATAAATCTCATTTGTGCTTCATCCAATGATGTTGAACATGATTAGAAGACATATAAACCACACTAACATTATTACAGTACACAAAAGTGGCAAAAAATAACGAAACATGCAACTTGGGCAGCAAATTTCAAATCCACAAAGTCTCAACAACCACATTAGCAACATTTTTATATTCACCTCACGAGAAATTTTGTGGTGTTGCTTCGAAGGCCAAAACAATAATTTATCACCAAGAAACACGCAACATCAAGACGTGGAACAACCGGTACTTGGGCATCCAACCCAATCATCATTGATCAATATAACATGTAAGAGGAGAACACACCAATTGAACTAGTCTAAGAGTACCCAAAATGCTCAAGTTCCATGTCTGTAATATTAAAGATTATTCGAGGCAAATAGGAATATATCAAATCTTTTTTCTACATCAAAATTCAAGACTATGTATCTCTTTAGAAATGGCTAGTAGTAGATCATTGTGGTAAAAATATAAAAGTCCAGATTGTCCATAACAGGCTAGCATAAGCTTTTAGGCATATCTAGCTTCGCAAAAGGATCTTCTTGCTGCAAATAATGTGCAAAATGTCGATAGAATCCTCTATGATAATAATAATGGAGATGCATTGAGGCAGAAAACAAACACTTGCACTTAAAGGAAGTGGACCTACATATTTCAAGAGGATATATAGATAAACATACAGTTAAATTGTGGCTACGGATCACCTCCTCTAGAAACAAAGGGAAAAAAACGATATATGATATAAGGCAGACAACCCACATTTTATTTTTCAGCTAATCCTTTTGTATCCATTATTTCTTTTTGACCAATTCCATCATGACATACTCCCTTGTTAGACCGGTCACTACGGTACGTGGGTGATCTACCACCACTACATTCACTTTTCACGCGACATCCCCATTGAAGCCATCCCAAACCGCGCGCCAAGGGCATAATTTTGCTATGGTTCGGTGGTGCAAACTACAGACAATTTTTATTTATTTATTTATGAGTGAATTACATAAATCGTTTAGTAAAAAATACGGATTTTTCCCTAGCTTTTTCGCCCTCAAGTTTACTTTTCCCCCGTCTCCGGCCCCAAAAAAGGATCCTTGCAAATACTTTATAACGTGAGGGGCTATTGTCATATTTTGGTTTTAACGATCGGAGTTAATTACATAAATCGCCTGTGGTTTGGTAAAGTTACGAATCTTGTCCCTGTGGTTTATTATAATATTTTTTAAAAACGCTTTTCTTTAAAAAAATTAATTTTATTAAAAATAAAATTAAATTAAAAAAAATAATAATAATAAAAATAACTTTTTTTTAATTTTATTATAAAACGAATGAAGGCGTATAAAAAAATGTTTTTATACGGATTTCTATTTTACGCTTCATTTGTTTTATACGGTTTCGTTCGTTTTTGTATGAAAACATTTTTGTACAAAAATGTACGTTTTGTATGAAAATGTATGAAAACATTTTTTCATACAAAGCGAACTAAAAATGTACGTTTGAATGAAAATGTATGAAAACATTTTCGTACGTTTTGTATGAAAAACGCATATTTTCATACAAAACGCATATTTAAAAACAAACGACGGTTTTGTTTAAAATGTACGCTTTTGTATGAAAATGTACATTTTAAACAAAACCGCAGACGTTTTTTTAAAAAAAAGTTTTTGTATAAAAACAAGTGAAACGATAAAACGGACAAAACCGTGATAAAACGGTTTTTTATAAAACGGATGAAGCCGTATAAAAAACGTTTTATACGGTTTTGTCCGCTTTATACGCTTCACTTTGTTTTTATACAAAAACGCTTTTAAACGACGGTTTGTTTAAAATGTACATTTTCATACAAAAACGCATATTTTAAACAAAACCGTACGCTTTTTTTGTTTAAAATGTAATGCTTTTTTTTACAAAAACTTACATTTTAAACAAAACCGCACGCTTTTTTAAATGTACGCTTTTGTATGAAAATGTACGTTTTGAATGAAAATGTACGCTTTTTCATACAAAAACGTCTAAAAATGTTTTCATACATTTTCATTTAAAAACGTACATTTTTTCGTTCGTTTTTGTATGAAAAAATGTTTTCATACATTTTCATATAAAAACGTACATTTTTGTACAAAAATGTTTTCATACATTTTCATACAAAAACGAACGAAGCCGTATAAAAACAAATGAAACGTAAAATAGAGAATCCGTATAAAAACGCTTTTTTATAATGCCTTCATTCGTTTTATAATAAAATTAAAAAGTTATTTTATTATTATTATTTTTTTTAATTTAATTTTTATTTTTTAGTAAAATTAATTTTTTAAAAGAAAAATGCTTTTTTTTTAAAAATATTATAATACACCACAGGGACAAGATTCATAACTTTTACCAAACCACAAGGACGATTTATGTAATTAACTCCGATCATTAAAACCAAAATATGACGCTAGCCCTCACGTTATAAAGTATTTGCAAGGGAGGTCCTTTTGGGACCGTCGACGGGACAAGATCCGTAACTTTTGTAAACCACAGGGACGAAACCCGCTAAAAAACCACAGCGACAAGATCCGTAATTTTACTAAACCACAAGGACGCATTTATGTAATTCTTTATTATTATTTTTTTTGGGGTATGTTTGTATAAAGTTATGAGTTTTATAGTAAACTATAAATAACAACGACTTTTCACTTTTGCCGATTGAACACTTATTTTTATTACCTATTTTCAATTGTTTCATTACTATGACCCGTTATATTAAAATAATATCGAAATGACTATATTACCCTCTACATATGGGTGAAGTCGAACAAATTTGAAAGTTTGTTGGTTAAGTCGAACAAATTTTAAAGAATAATAGGGTAATATAGTTATTTCGCTTATTATTTTAATATAAACTGGCCATATGGGTGAATTCAAACAAATTTTGAAAGTTCATGGTAACTAGGTAATAAAAAGTAAGTGTTTCAAGTCGGTAAAATTTGAAAGACGTTGTTATTTTATCGCTTTTACCCATTTTTATATTTTTTGTTTGCTGTGACCATACAGACCTGTTTGGTGGTGGATTTGTTAGTGTGTTAAATGGTGATTTTGGCTGACGACATGGAGGTGGTGGGTTTGGTGACCACAACACCCGGTCTTAACCAAACCACTATATTCCTTATAGTTTTCTTTCACCATCGCTGTAGGAAAACTCGATTAATCGACATCTCACAATAGCTTAGTTTTCCTGATACAGATTGGCCATCTTTCATAATTTGCGTTGGATATTTATGAATTTTCTAATAGATTACATTTTACTTAATTGCCTAGTAAGTGAATTATCACATGTTTAGTGTAACGCCCATAACACAAAGACTAGCCAATACCTTCACCTTTAACTAAAAACCATAGTAGAATTGTATTAGTAGCCAACGACTATGGGTTTATAAGCGGCTCAAACTTCTCATATCATAACGAGATGGTAATTAAGTGGTGTGGTTTTGATATAGAAATGATTTGAAAGAAGAGTTGGTTTGAATTATTGGATACTTGATTTGATTAACTAAAACAATTACGGAGTAGAATGTAATTGAAGTAACCTACTCTTTCAAGCTTAAAGTTCATATGATGATTAATGAGGAAAGAGGACCCATAGCATACAAAGTTTAACCTGATTATTTGATGTAACCTGATTTGATTAAAGGAAACAGGGATCATAAAAAGAGCATGGTATCATTATCAACGACCTAACCACGTTTATAAGTTACATAAAATCGTTATACGTATGTATCTTGTATGATTAGCTAGTCCTAGGCAATGAAAGTTACATGCTAGTTACGTATGATTATCAAGTGACACACATATGTCAAACTTTCAGTGACATTCTTTAAAAAACAGTGGCATTAAGTTAAAATTTTTACACACAATTATTATCAAGTGTAACAATATAAAGGTACTACCAAATTACCATCCCCAGACACATTTACTTGCTCATTTTAGTGAGGCTTTTTAATGTGTCTGTAAACTACCTTATTTTACAACCCATTTGAGATGCAAATGACAGCTTGGTGATATAGTACATGCATGTCCCGACTAATATCCATCAGTGTTCGTTCGGGCTTTTTTGTGGCAACCAATGATACTTTGGTTGTAGATT
>OU343223.1:49027313-49153765 GCA_910596185.1 Chrysanthemum makinoi | reverse complement strand
AAAGACATCTTTGTTTCTACTCCTATTTCCACTAGAGTGTCAGCAGAGACTTTGGAGAACCTTATACACGTTTTCCAAAACCTTGGATCTTGGTCATCATCAACCTAAAGTGGAATCTTCACCTCACTTCCTGGGCTGATTTTGAACCTCGTGACTAATCTTGATTCGTCCATTGAAGTCAACACCATTACTACGAAAAGGATTCACAATACTCATCCACAGTCAAATATTATTGGTGATCCTAATGCACTGTTAGAACAAGGGGAATGCTTGTGGCAAGTTCTAATTATGGTCAAGTGGCTTTTATCTCTTATGTCTCAAATCAGCAAAGAGACAATCACCACAGGACTATGAACATTTATGCATTTGCTTATTTTTCTCACAAGTGGAACCAACGGTGTTACTCGGGCTCTTGAAGACTCAAGTTGGCTTGAGGCTATGCGAGGAAAGAGATGCAACAATTTCAAAATCAACAAGTTTGGATATTGGTACCACTACCTGATGGCAAGTATGCAATTGGGACTAAATGGATTCTAAAGAATAAGAGATCAGAGAGGTGTTGTCATTAAAAACAAAGCAAGATTGGTTGCTCAGGGTTATAGACAAGAGGAGGGATTGATTATGATGAAGTGTTTGCACGTGGCTAGAGTTGAGGCCATCAGGATATTCTTGGCTTATGAATCTTACATGGGATTTATGGTGTATCAAATGGATGTTAAAGGTGCTTTTATGTATGGTGAAATAGAAGAGGAGGTTTATGTCACTCAACCTAAAGAATTTGAAGACCAGGATCATCCTAATCATGTTTACAAGGTAGTCAAAGCTCTCTATGGACTACATCAGGCACCAAGAGCTTGGTATGCTAGGCTTTCAACATTTTTCTTGAAGCAGTTTATAGAAGGGTGCAATTGATAAGACTCTTTTCCTTTAGAAGAATTCCACAGACATTATTCTTGTGCAAGTGTATGTGGATGACATTATTTTTGGATCCACAGGGAAGCTTGGTGGGGGGTTTGAGGAGCTTATGCAGGGAGAGTTTCAGATGAGTGCCATGGGAGAAATGACTTTCTTTTTGGGTCTTCAAGTTGTGAGAAACGATGGTATCTTTATCAGTCTGGACAAATATGTGAGGGACATCTTGAAGAAGTTTGGAATGGAGAGTGTAAGGACTGCCACTACACCTTATGAAGCTCCAAAGACAAAGACCAACAACTGAAGTAGATCCACCCGTGAATGTACATCTATCTGAGATCTATGATTGGTTCTTTGATGTATTTACTGACTTCAAGGCACGATATTACTTTTCTTTGTGAGTGTTTGTTCTTGACATCAAGTTACTCCACTTACTTCCCATCTCAATGCTGTTAAGAAGATCTTTAAGTACCTCAAAGGCCAACCTCATCTAGGCCTTTGGTACCCAAAGAATCTCCATTTAATTTGGGAAGCCTATAGTGATAGTGACTATCTTTGGTGCAAATCTGGATAGGAGGTCAACCACTGGAGGTTGCCAATTCCTTGGGAAGAGATTGATTTCTTGGCAATGCAAGAAGCGACTATTGGCTACCTCATCTCTTGGGCAGTCACGTTCTTTCTTTTGCAAATTGTTGTGGGCAGTTCTTTGGATACAAAATCAATTGTTGGATTATGGGTATAACTTCATGAACACAACAATATTTATTGATAATCAAAGTACCATATGCATTGTCAAAAATCCGAGTTTTAACGGTCGAACAAAACATATTGAATTCAAGCACCACTTTATAAGAGATGCATATGACAAACATTTGATAAAAGTGGTTAAAATTCACACGATAATAATGTGGCGATTTGTTAACCAAGGCTTTTGATGGACCAAGGTTTCAACACCTTGTGGTCCATATTGGTATGCTTAACCCTTAAGCGCAAAGTAGTGTAAGGGGAGGCATAGGCCTCAGGGGAGGCATATGCCTCAGGGGAGGATTTGTGTAACTTTGCATACTTTTATGTAAATTTGTTTGATTTGTGTGTATACTTTTTGATTCTGTTTTCTAACACTAACCAGCTAATGTAATGATAGTTTGTTTGTCTTTGTTTGGTTTGTGTGTTGCTCTGTTTATTTTGTTTTGATTTGCCTTATAAAGTTGAAGTTCATCATGATTGGTCAAATGAAAAATGGTCAAGTAAGCTTTGTATTTGGTTTCTTACGGAATCAAAATCTTGAAGTGAACAAATTGATTATGCGAAGATGAAATGCTGAAGGTCTTTGTTCATTCATTAGAAGCAGTTTACGACACCAACCTACATAGTACAATCAACTTCAAATTGAAATACAAGGTTACTAAACCTATTCTAAACACTAGCTCATATCATCTATTCCTACAGTATTTGGATATGCATGATCGCTCATATCTTCTATTCGGCCTTCGGATATGCGTTTGTGAAGTCTTGCATAACCACCCATTCCTTCTATCTCGATGGCTAGATATGCATGACGATCGACGAAGATAAGGATCAAAATGGAAGAATGGATTGATGAAACGATGATGATGAAGATGACCACACGTGTCTTAGGTGCTTCATCTACTTGGTTTCACCAAAAAGCAATCCATCCACCTTCCTTAAGCCCTTTCCTTATACGATATGTGATGAAGCACCAAAAATATGGTGCGAGGAGAGCAAGCACAACCTCTCTTTCGCACGAGGCCTTTGTTGAGGTTGAGGTCTTGGTTGGAAGTAAGATGTTCTCTTCTTAGTGGACCCAAAGTCATCGGAAGATTCACTTGGATTCACTACACTATCATCATCGGAGAGAAATGGGGATTTCAATGGTCGTGGGTCATGGACATGACCAAACGGAAATCATCGGATGATGATGATGATAGAAGAAGGTTGGATTCACAACCTCTGGTTCAGTACTCATGGTTTATTATGGTTAATTTTGGAGCATTGATGAAGTTAGGGTTTGTGATGAAAATTGGGGGTAATTGATGAGAGTTAAGAGTGCATTGGGGTTTGTTTTATAGGCAGATTCAAGGCTTAATGAGAATTAATGCGAGTTGGGTGAAAGCAGTAAAAAGATATTTCTTGAAGCTTCTTGAATCGTGAATTGCTTCTGCGATTTATCATCACTTGGTGATTGACTATGTTTACGCGAGAAGTTGGAATTTGAATTGGTAAAAGATTGCATTCCCGTGTGGCCGGTCAACAACTTAATATATTTGACCACAATTTGGGAAACTTCTACCCTTCGTCTAATCATAGCGATTTCCTCTTTATTCGATTCAAACACACTTTGATTGATTGCATCGTAACTCTTTATCTAAAATTCTCATGGTGCTTCAATTCAAGCATGATCATAATAAAGTTGCTTTTAAGAACGTAGGGTGATGATCGTATAAACCAATGGTGGAGTTCTTAAAGAGGTCCAAGATTCATTACGCTTTAACATGTTCTCTGAATACAATATATGAATCGTTGGTTACTCAATTTTGGTGACTACTACAAAGCGAAGTGAAAGCGAGATTGTGGCTAGAATCGATGGAGTAGAGCACATTGTGATGAGAGGAGTTGATACGAAGCGACTTTGGTTGGGATGAGAATGGGGTTATCACTCTAATCTTTGCGGTGGTTCCCGAAGCCTCTACTGATTATTCCTTCATCTTCCGGGTTTCTTATATTGTACCTTCTATTGTTTCTGTGAAGCAACTCTTGAAGTTCCTAGTTCAAGCTGACAAAGTTTATTCTGCTGTGAAACTTTTCTTGAACCTTATTGGTTTCTTCGAGACATCGTGTGCTGGTTTCAACTTCATTTGTGAAGTCTGTTGTCTGAAGGAATGTCTGTTTAAGGTGAAACAACTAATGTCAAATCTACATAGGCAAGAAAGGTGCTTGTGAGAATGAATGAATTACTTGGTAGTGTTTGCAGTACGGCTAATGCGAATCTGAAGATATTCCATCTTAGGACATCTATATTCTGGTAGGAGGAAGAAGAGGATGGCTAAGCGAAAGTTCTCTTCTTTAAAATGCGTGAGAGCATTTCCGGATTCATCATCTTGTAAGCATATTAAGGTTGAGACATCTCACAAGGATACTCATGTGGATTTAAAGGCAGTTGAGTCATCTTTTATCAAAGAAGGATCTGCTGATTTTCACTGAGGGCTCATGATGTTTTGATTAATGGTCTTTGACGGATGATGAACTTAATATGATTCACCGTTTGGATCAAACCACCATGCAATTTAACTTTTGGAAGGAAATCTTGCATTTGGTTGTGGGGCATATTGGTTATGTTGTATAACCTTGTCAATAAGTATTACCATTCTAATGCACCAAAGGGTTTTGGGTTATATTTATTGGGTGATCTTCATATTCTGTTTGATTACGTATCTCGATGGTAAAGGATATTTTATTTGGAAGAGAGCTGTCACTTATGGCAGGTTACGTCTTGGAGATTTTATCCTCGCACCGTGTGCATGTGGTTGAGACAAAGGTGGTATTACATGCTGTATGTTTCTTGAGAGAACTTATCCATTATCTATGACTTATGGAAAACATGCTTATCGAAATTGGAAGTTCCTCAGGATCTGTTGGAATGATAATTTGTATCTTTGAACAATGTGTTAGCGTTATTAAGAATCAGCTTATGGCACATAGAGGTTCATCTTGATTATGGTACTTTGTATGGTTTGTAATTTTTGTTTATTTGTTTTCTTAGTTAAAATATATATATATATATATATATATATATATATATATATATATATATATATACTATATATATATTCTTTTTGGTTTTGTCTAACTTTTTATTGCGGGTTTGTTGTATACTATTCTTTGGTTATTAACTCACGGATATACCTTGTGTATATCAAAGAGTTGGCTAGTCCAAAAGTACAACTTTGGTAAAAGACACATCAAATGTTGATAGGCTGTAATGGTTTGCTTAAAATCATAGGGTTTGCAACTACCCATGCTTAATTGCTGAGTGTTGTATGGTCATCAATTCACCATGGTTTATTCCTTTGTGGAATCCAAGAATTGACTAGCCCACATGTATATGGCTTGTGGTAAAGGCATTGGAATACCATTTTTGGTTCTCAGTTCCCAATTTTAGAATTACTAGTCGAGACAACGACTACAGGTAAAACATTTCAAATCCGTTCATGGTTGCTTTGATTTGCTAATAAATCAGATGGTTATCAGATGTACCATGGTTTTCGAACTTAAACCGTTAGGGGAGGATTGTTGGGAATTATGTGAAGTCACAATTATCTTTGAAGATTATCTTTGAATGGATTCTCTCTTGAAGTGTATGGATTACGCGAAGACATAGTTCTCTTGAAGTTATATAGTTATTAGTTTGATTCTCTTGGATATAGATTATTAGTATTTTATAGTTAGTTAGGATATGCATGAGCTTTAGTAGGAAGTGATTGTATATCTTATTTGGATTTTACGTTTCTTAGAAAAAGTTAGGGTTCCTTGTCTATAAAAGGAACACAATAGATAAGTATGTCTGAGGCGTTTTACAAGTTAGTAATATAACGATCCATAGAGGATCAAAGTGTTCTTAGTTATTTGTGCTTTATACTTGTGTTTATATTCCGCTAAAGAATACAAGTTGTAGAGATTTTCTTTTAGTTTGTTTGTGATTACATAAGCAATACTAACGATCTCTGAAACTCAAAGATCTATCAAGGTCTTCTAGTTTTCAACACTTGGCGGGTTAAGGCTTTGGAGGCGTTTATGTGGCAGGTTGTTGATTCTACCTTAAGAGATCAAGAGTTTGAAAGAACGTGTCTACAAACTGGAGAGTATTATTCATGTTAGTCTTGACAAAACCCTTTTCTCGTTATGCCCCAATTTAACCAATGTCTAATTATCATGTTTTGCAAAAAACTTTGTGATGCAGTATATTACTCGGAAAACAAAAGTTGGACACGAGCACAAAGTTACCTCATCTGTTCAAAAGGTATACATATATACATATATATTTATCTTTTCTTGTCATATACTTGGTTAGTATATGCACACATGTTCTGAGGATAACGTGGAGTGTGATGCGGGTGACGAGTATTGTAGTTATCTAGATGGTGATTTTTTTGAATTATTTGATTCGCCTATTCGAACATCCAACAAACACACTGCCAATGGATTTGTAGATGGTTTGGATAATTTCTCTCAGAAAGTTTATGTGGTAATTGATTTCTACAACTTTCAAATTATTCTTATTTGTCTTGTACCTTTCATTATAACTTCTTTCATAACTTTACGAGAATGGTGGCGTTGAAGTGGACAAATTGTCGATGAAGATTTATCGAGGTGATCACAGACATGTTTTCAAGAATAGATTAACTGTTTTCAAGACTTATCTTAGGCAATAATAACAACGATTTTGTTATGTAATTGAGGGATGATTGTGTGAAGGTGAAAAGCAAGCTGAGATTTATAGGGTGGCGAGCAGAGAAACAGAGGGCAAACTGATTTTGGAAGAAGAAAAGGATGAAGAGTATAGAGCATAGTAATTCCATCACATGAAACTTGCTTCTGCGATGTGGAACTTTCAAGAGGAGGTATGTCAGCGTGGTGTGGGCCGAGATGGAACCATGGGAGGAGTTATTACCTTTATCGTCCCTAGCATGGATGCACTAAAAGCGTACAAATGTCCTTGATGCATTCATGATTCAAAGGTGTGAAGATCTCGAACCGTGGAAGAATTACCTTTATGAATCTGCAACTACATCATCAGATATTGGCTTAATTAAGTCTTATAATTCAACTTTAACCTGTTTTGTTTAGGAACCAAGCCGTCCATTCAAATGTATTGATAAAATTTCATGTACTTTTGAGTTGGAGAAGTTTTGATTACCCACAGGGCGACTCGTTGCAAGTTTTCTTGGTATAGTGACGTTACTGTTGATCGTACTTTCTGGGATGCTTTAGTTGGGCTTGACGATAAGCGTGTAGGTTGGTTACTTGACGAGGTACGTTAAAATAACCATTTACAGTATATTTTGGATAAAACTATTTTTTGCTATATGTAAAGTTTTTGTTGAATTATGTCTTTTTATTGCCTACAACACATTGATCTTTGGGTATGGTATATGTGGTATTTCAGACCATCTTCCGCAGATTGGTCAATGGTTAGTTGCTACTTTTTAACGCTTCTACTTCAAGACTCAATGCCACTGTTTTATGCAACCGATGATATTTACCCATTTGCGTGGAGGAATGTGGAACAGGTATTCATTGGTAACCAATCTTTTAGAATATGATAGTTTAATTATGTGGATTATATCAATTTTGTTTTTAAACATTGTAGGTCTTCATACCCATAAATGAACCCAAGAAACATTGGTCCCTAGCGAGTTTGACATTAAACTGGAATCGTTACATTCTATGACAGTGAAGGATATCAAGAACACGAAAACTCGTCCGTGGTATTTGAATATGAGGAGGTGTTTGGAGTGTAAGCTTCGGTAGTTCTAGAAGGCTGATGTGTTTGCAAGCAAGGAATCGATCCTAGAATACATCATTAAGTTTAGGAATGCGTAACGTCCCAAGCAGGGTGGGGTATTTGGTGATTGCGTCTTTGTATGCTTATTTCTTTCTGGGTTAGTGATTTTTGAAGCGATTGTTTAAATTTGTTTTTTACATAGTTTTAAGCCTTATTTCTTTAATGTTGTCTTTAATAGTGTATAGGTAAATGATGTAGGCTAGTGTTTTTCCTACTTAGTTTGGAATTCATAACGTGTATTTAACTCATACACAAGCATGTTAGCCTAGGAGTTCTTGCATAGAAGTATAATGATATAGTATACCACTGACCTTTACATGATTAACCTAGTGTTACTTAAACCAACTGCATACATACATCATATATTCATACATGTAACGGCAGGTGTTGCATAAGCATAAAAAATTTCATTGATAGATTTGGTTACAACAGTTTTATTAAATTTGGTTTAAGTGATACTTAAACCAACTGCATACATACATCATATATTCATACATGTAACCAGACACATCACTTTCAGGAACTAGGAAATCACATTTACTCTCTTTTTCCTTTTTTCTTTGTATCATCATTACACTCGTGCAAAATGGTTGACTTGCCTGTTAGATTCTCATTGTTTTTAGGTTGCTTCCCAACAATAGTGTTCTGCTACTATGACCATAAATTGCGTATGTGGTTGCTTAAGTTTAACACCGCCACTTGGTTCTATCTTCTTCTTGTTCGACCGTATATCTCTTCTTAGTTCTTAGCACTTACGGTAATGTCGGTAACTTGGTTCAACATTTGGTCCATACAATTCATATATCTCAGGAAACATTACCTCTCTTGCTACCTTTATTGACCACTCCCTATCATCATGATTATGCTCAAACGTAACTCTTTTACCACTCATTTTTTTAGTTATTTGTTTTTTGTTATAGATGTGTGACTAAAATGCAAGTAATTCTATGGCCTTATATATTGTAGGATCAAATTGTTTTTAGTCACTATTTTAGTCAAAAAACACTTTTTCCATCATTAATGCCGCATCATGACTGCATTTTGATGACTGCAAATAATTTTGCATAAATATTTGAGTCATTTTAACTGTTACTTGTGAGTCAAGTACAGGTTAACTGTTACTTGTTAGTCAAGCGAGTTATCTTTATGCATGATTTTAATTTGTTGTTTCTTGTTCTCTAAACAGATTATCTCATGGGATGCCATTGGTTGTTGAAGATGCCGTCCAGACATCCCTTGCATATCGAGAACAGATGGCCTGTTTCTATTTCAAGCACAAGATATTTGTGTAGGTGTGATTCTTGTTGTGACCTGTACCTTTGGGCAAAAGCTACATTGTGTTTTGTGTTTGTTAACTGTTGCTTTTTGGCCAAAAAACTTATTTGTGTTGCTTTTGGGTATGCTATGTTTGTTAACTGTGATATTGAAAGTTTGATGACTGTGTTTGTGCTTTCAATTGAACCATGTAGCAAATAATCAGCTTTTAAAGCGCAAAACTTGCAACTTTCATTAAAAGTCTAATGTTGTTTGCCATACACACTAGAAAAAACTAAAGTATGCCACTCTATGGGTCATCAAAATTAACAGCTTGTGAGTAGACTTGTTCTTCTTGTGAGCTTGGCATTGCTTGTTGTGAGCTTCTTCTAGCAGGTAGCTTTGCCTAAAAATTGTGTAAATCAATTTATGAGTTAATAATCTGTATCCTAAATAATGAGCTTTAAATAACAATACATAACTTACTTTTTTCTTTGGCAATGTTTCTCTGCAACTTTGTTGGGTGTGTCCAACATTACCGCACCTTCCACACTTAACTGGTACCGGTTCCTCTCCTTGGGATCTAATAAGATCTTTGTTCTTGGGTCTACCAGATTGGGGTTTAGCCATAAGTGGTGGCTTAACAACTTGCAAGTAACTAGGACACTGCCAGAAACTTCTCAACAGGATATACCAAGTCTTGGTGCGTAGCTTTAAGCTCAATTTTCCTAAACCATGCTTTTGCCAAATGATTACAATCCGTCATTCCCATAACTCTACAAACTGCTAAAACATGACCACAAGGCAAAGCAGAAACTTGCCATTTTCTACATGTGCATGAACGTTGACCTAAATCCACTATATGTATTTTTTTCGATCATCGACCTGGTAAATCTGTTCATCTCAATCGGCCCACAGTCAATGGCTCTTTAACATTCGGTCATTTATTTTTTAGTTTGCCCAATCACTTAGTTCATCCATTTGTGCATCTAAATTATAATATCGTTAGTATTTTTGATTGGAAAACAATAAATAAGGTAAATAGTTTACTTTTAGGAAAAATTTACATAAACCGCGTACCTTTATATTTTTCTCGACGATTGAAGTACCACTTTTGGACAAGGGCTCTGTACCACTCCATTAGGTTAGTGATGGGTACTTTTCGCACATCTCTTGTTAACGAATTGATTGACTCAGCGCTATTAGATGTCATGTAATTGTAACGATTACCAGCGGAATATGCCCTAGACCACCTTTCAACCCAGCTTCGATCAGGTTTGTGCGTAGGCTTCTTTTTCTTTTGCCCTTAACCTCTTCTAATGCTCTATTAAAATCATCGATTAAGTAGGCTTTGCACATCTTCAAATATAAAGCCTTATGCTTTTTACTCTTCAAGTTACAATTCATCATCAAATGCCTACAACAATGCCCATGGAATGCATTGGGCGATTCACATGCAGTTGTATTGCTACATGTCGATCAGATATGATAGTTAAATCCGGAACTTCACCAATGCATTCTCTCAATTTTGACAAAAACCATGTCCACGATTCACGGTCTCACCCGAGACACACCCATTGCAACAGGTATAATTTGATTATTCCCGTCCATTCCAACTGCCAGCAGATTTGTTCCAAGGTAAGTACCTTTAAGATGGTACGCATCAATTATTAACAATGGTCGCATATGGTGCGAAAGCTTGAATCTAATTATTATTAAACGATTAGTTATATGATAATAATACTCATCAAAAATAAATTTAATATTAAAAAAATATATATATGATTACCGTTACACCAAAAGCTATGAAAACCATCTTAAACCTGTCTTCATCATCAGTATCAATATGTGTTATAGTACCGTCATTTGTCAATTCTAAATTATGACAATAAACGGTGCTGTTCAAAAGATGCTTTCGGGCAACCTTCAAGCGTATCCAATGCCACATTCTTCGATCTCCATGCTTGTTTGTAACTAATATCGATGTTGAATTCTAGGTTTATGTCGTTTTGTATGTCCTTTGCCGTATATATACGGCTATTGTCTTTGAACTTAGGTACTAGTAAATGACCCAACAAGTTTTTCGTAGCATTACGGTGATGCATACCTATTTTTTTTGAACAAGTGTGATGGTCGTTCACCATTCCTAATTCCCATTCACTACTAAATTTGCACTTACTTGAAATTATTTTCCATTCGCAACCCTCATGCACACAAATTACATCATACCTTAGGATCGATTTTCTAACCTTAAATTAATAACCATCTAAAAGAGCTTTATAACCAATTTTATTCATAACATATTTTTTATTATCAAATCTTTCACCCTTTTCCAAAATACATCTAGCATGATCAATGTTTCCTTTTGGAGTTTTTATAATAGGTTGTGGATCTGGTGGATTGTGAATGTTGTTTAAAGTATTCATTTGCCAATTATGCTCAAACTTTTCTCTTGCCATAAAATCATTATGGCAATCAAAATTTTCTTTTTTGGGTAATTTTGAATCATTGTAAATATTGTATTGTTGGTTTAAATTACGGTGATTTTTGAAATATTCTTGTTTTGGTATTCGGGAATCATTGTAAACAGTGTATTGTGGGTTTAAATCGAAAGGAGATAAATGAACGTTAAGATCTATACCCAAAGAACTAGAAGAAGAAGGATTTTCCACAGAGCATTGCTCAATCTTTGCAATAAAAATAGTATGTGGCGTACCTTTCCCTTTGCAAATTTCGTTTGTGTAAAATCTCACATCATCATCATCTACAATGTGGACACACTTTGTACCAACTTTGTACGTAAACATGAGGTTGCACGTATCGTTAAACTTGTATTTTTTCTTCACAATAGCTACCAGTTGATTGTAAGTAATATTTCTTTTAAGGCAAACACCAAAATTCACATCTCCGTAAACCAAATATACACTAAATTCGATTACCGATTCTCCATTTATTTTAAGTGAACAATCTAATTCTTTCTTATAAGTAAATTTGTTATATATAGCTTTTTGGTGTAAATTATGTATGTTAGTTGTATGACGTAAAATAAATGTAGTATTTAAGTTATTAGATACTCGACTACTCGATCGACGGTTACTTGACCTATAGTAATTAATTGTACACATTAATATGCATTTAATATTGCATCTACTACATATGTGTGTTAGTTATAAATTTAAATGATATGAATAAATGTAAAACCTAATGTAGTAATTAATGCATTGGATACTCGACTACTCGACCGACGGCTACTCGACCTATGGTTGGGTAGATGTAATAATTAATTGTACAAATTAATTTGCATTTAATATGCATCTACTACATATGTGTGTTAGTTTTGAATTTAAATGATATGAATAAATGTAAAACTTAATGTAGTAATTAATGCATTTGATACTCGACTACTCGACCGGGCTACTCGACCTGGTTGGGTAGATGTAGTTATTAATTGTACAAATTAATATGCATTTAATATTGCATCTACTACATATGTGTGTTAGTTGTGAATTTAAATGATATGAATAAATGTAAAACTTAATGTAGTAATTAATGCATTTGATACCGACTACTCGACCACGGCGGCTACTCGACCTATGGTTGGGTAGAAATGATTATGTACACATTAATATGCATTTAATATTGCGTACTACATGTAGTTGTGAATTTTAATTATGAATAAATGTAAAACAATGTAGTAATTAATGCATTTGATACTCGACTTTCGAGGCTACTCGACTATGGTTGGGTAGATGCAGTAATTAATTGTACAAATTAATATGCATTTAATATTGCATCTACTACATATGTGTGTTAGTTGTAAATTTAAATGATATGAATAAATGTAAAACATAATGTAGTAATTAATGCCTTTGGATACTCGACTACCGACGACGGATACTCGATATGGTTGGGTAGATGCAGTAATTAATTGTACAAATTAATATGCATTTAATATTGCATCTACTACATATGTGTGTTAGTTGTGAATTTAAATGATATGAATAAATGTAAAACCTAATGTAGTAATTAATGCACTGGATACTCGACTACTCGACCGACGGCTACTCGACCTATGGTTGGGTAGATGTAGTAATTAATTGTACAAATTAATATGTATTTAATATTGCATCTACTACATATGTGTGTTAGTTGAAGGGTATTTTAGTCATTCAATATTCCAACGTCACTTTTTGTTTTCGTGTTTACATAAATCACGCACCCACCACACAAAATACATCTTAGTCTTCTACTTTTCTTATCTTCGATTTTAGAGTAAACTTTTGCAGATTCTAGAGCCATGATGAATTGTTTTTGCGGTAGAAGAACGAACGTTATTACTTCTTGGACAAATGAAAACCATGGAAGACGTTTTTATGGATGCCCAGATCATGTAAGTGTTATTTTGTAAAAACTAGGGTTACAATTTCAAATCATTAATATGTTACCTTTCTTGTTTATTAGGGTATAGTAGATTGGCTTGATCTCCCGATGTGCCATCGTCTGTAACAATTATTCGGTCTATTGAGAGCAAGCAGGCAAGAAGCTCAATTGTTAGAAGCACAAAAGGGAAAGCAAAGAATGAAGAAGTTGTTGGTTTTGTCATTGTTATCATTTATAGCTTTTGAATTTTTTAAGTTGTTTGGTTAATTTAGTGGTTGTATTTTTCAACAAATAATTAAGAAGTTGTATATGTTAATTTTAATGTTTGTATTGTCAAGTTGTTTGGTTAATGTATGAATTTGTTTGTTGTTGGATTCAAGTTCAAATTTAAAAACGTAGCCTATAAATACCCATTCAATTCATACAATCATGTCACACACTTAACACATACACAACTCATATACTCAACTCACACCGATTTTCAAAAATGTCATACAAAGATTTCTCTCAACAATTCCCTAGTCCACCACAAAATGAGCATGTTTTTGACGCTTCACTGAATATCTCTTCGGTATTCACAAATGAAAATGAAGTAGCAAACGTTCAACCCAAGTTCGTTACGGTAATCCCAAATGAAAATGAACCCAAAAGCGTCCACTTGAAAAGGACCCACCTTTGGAATACGATCCCAATCCATTTGGATTAACGGGGATCAACCGACTGAACAAGATATGGAAGTACTCATTGAGTTTGAACTAGCCGAGGAACGCGAGGAAGCTGCTCGTAGGGGCGGGCGCTTTCGTAGGGAGCGGGAACAATGAGAATTTGAATATCGATGGGAAATGGGGCTTGGACCTGAGCAATCATATACTTCTAGTGACGAGGGTTGGGTCTCGGATGATTCCTTTTTTTAATTTCTTGTTTTATTATGAGAACAATGTATTTCATGTCCTATCATCTAATTTCATGTCCGTTAATCTAGTTATTAAATAAATTGTTAGTGTTTGTGAGAAATATTTGAATATAAGTGGGACGAGTAGTCGAGTATCCAGTGCATTAATTACTACATTAATTTTTAAACCAAACACATATTTATTCATATCACTTAATATCAAAACTAACACACATATGTAGTAGGTGCAATACTAAATGCATATTTATGTGGACATTTAATTACCACATCTTCCAACAATAGGTCGAGTAGCCGTCGGTCGAGTAGTCGAGTATCCAGTGCATTAATTACTACATTAATTTTTAAACCAAACACATATTCATATCATAATATCAAAACTAACATACACACACGTAGTAGGTGCAATACTAAATGCATATTTATGTGGACATTTAATTACCACATCTTCCAAAATAGGTCAGTAGCCGTCGGTCGAGTAGTCGAGTATCCAGTGCATTAATTACTACACATTAATTTTAAACCAAAATTTGAATTAATGTATAGTTGATGTACATTTAAAATAACAGTAAATTTGTTATATTTAAAAACTAAAATTTCGAATTAATTGATTTACTACAACATAAGTTATACTACAACATAAGTTATACTACAACCAAACTAGTAACTAGACATAACAAACTTTCGAATTAATGTATAGTTGATGCATTTTCGATTAACGAGTAAATTTGTTATATGTAAAAACTAAAATTTCAAATTAATTGATTTACTACAACATAAGTTATACTACAACATAAGTTATACTACAACCAAACTAGTAACTAGACACATAACAAACTACATTCGTTAAGTGAAAATACATTCGATCAAACACCAATGGTTACATAAATATTCCACTTCCAGTACCACCATCACCGTTGCCACTTTCAAGAACCTCATCGTTGGATAAAACCTTGACCAAATTTTTTATTGTGATGTTAAGATAATGATTGCCAAATTGTTTGGGAGAAAATCTGAGAAATATTTTGAAGTATCAAGACATTCGACGGTAAATTGGTTTTTAAACCTCTCATCATTAACAACTTTGTGATGTATTGAACCTGACATAAACCCTGAAATGTCTTTCAATGTTACTTTTAGATCACCCAAAACATTCGGAGTACAAGACTTGATTATAGCAACAACCTTTTCAAGTTTCCTTTTTTAGAAATTTTTGATATCGGCAAAACAACCAACAATGATCCGCCATCGGCATTCATAAAATCAACCGCGTTAACCCATGGACCACTTTTAAAATCCGAATCCTCAACCAAATCGTCAACAACTTTCCTAATAAACTCTTGTGTGATCATTACACCATCGTCCACACCATCCGAATACTGCGGGACCGGGTATTTTTCAAACAGGCTTTTCAACATAATTATCAACTTGAGAGGATATTGTGTTTTGTGTTGTGGCGGATAATCGGAGATCAGAGTCGTCTATATCAAGTAATTCTTCCCACTCGTAATTTGGTGGTGAATTCATTGCATAGCTTTTAATGTTTGGTAATCTTATCATATGTTTCTCACCTCTATTTATATAATTATCATATACCCCATCACATTAATTATATTATGTGTTAGTTTGGAAAAGTTTAGTTGTTGTAATTAATACATCAATATTAATGTAATCAATTAATAGGTGTTAGTTGTTGTAGTTAATACATGTTAGGATACTCGACCACTCGACTTTGAATTAGATCTATTATCCATCAGGTAATATCCATTCAGATCACTATATTAATCCTTTTTTTTGTTATTTACACACTTCATTTGTGTTTGTTCACTAATACTAGAAGAATTTGTGTACACTTCACTAATATTTCGGTAATGTTTACGCATTTATTTTTTGAAATTTATTTTTGTTAATTCGATTTTTTCAATTAAAAAAGATGTCTAATATTTCTAATCATATTGTATTGAAGTTTTCAATAAAAGCATATTCGTCTTTCCCTAAGGTGCAGGTGGAAAAATTCTTGAAATTAAACTATCTATGTCTAAAACGTTGTCGTATTCCCAAATGTGCGACATGTTGTTAGAAAAAATAAAAGAGGATATTTGGGCTTGGTTTTATTGTATACCAAAATGTAGCTTGGAAGAAGGTTTGACTATAGTGGAAAGTGATAGAGATGTTAAGAAGATGTATGAATTGGCTCAACTACGCGGGAAAATTGAGGTATATGTTTCCCATACTCCTCAAGCATTCCTAGTTGATTACTATCACAAAACTTGCGTAAAGATGAGTTTGGTGAGGAGGTGACAACACAATTAAAAAACCATGATAAAAGAAAGAAAGGTTTTCATTGTATGTCGTTGGAAGAGGTTAGTGCATGGGAAAATGAAGAATCTCAATCACCGGCTTACTTAAGATCACCGCATGAAAAGCCGTTTAAAGAAGCTAGTCTATTTACACCAAGGATGCTTTTTGATGATTTTGATGATGCAGCTCATGATGAATTTGATGAAGGTTCTAGTGCTCTTCCTTATGTGTCCAATAACGGTGATAACAATAATTTATGATGGGCATTTTTAATTGTAATTTATGATGGTTATGTTTCATTGCCTTGTTTATTGTAATTTAGGTACCAGTGCTTTTATTTAACATTTGTTAATTCTTGTGGGTCATCCAAGATCATGTAATGTATTAGTTGGTATTTAATGTTATCAGTATATTATGGTCTCTAACAAGGATTATAGTAAAAAAAGATTGAAGCGGACATTATATATATATATATTTTTTCGTTTTTGGTTGTATATAGCAAATTTGGGGGTGGTTTGGAAGTAATTGAAATATAAGGTTATTTGTGTCATTATTTTATTTTTGTATTAGTTCATACTTCATAGTGTAAGGATTTTCTATTGTAAGTTTCATTTTTTTTTTCAAATGTTGCGGCTTCAGTTATCTTTTGTAATCATTCTCTTCGATCACGGTTTTATGCTTTAATTAATTTTGGGGGGAGTAAAAATGTGTTGGATTTGTCTACTTATACGCGTAATAATAATTGAAACCCTACCTAATCTCTTAATTTTCATCTATTTTCTGTACACAACCCCAAATCCCAAATCAACGCCTTGCAAAATCAATGGCAAACCAAACACCAAATCTAGATGAGTTAGTCCGCTAGTGGTTCCGATGATATTGCAACCATGTTCAAGCATCTCTTTAACAGTGAAGTGATGGAAGCACAAGCTCGCCTAGTCAAATTGGAAGTAATATGCAGAGAACTAGGCGATGTGCTTGCGAAGCGTGAAGGGACGATTAGGGCTCCATTATCTTGGCCCAAACCATGAGAAAGGGGTGGATGCTTTATAATGTCTGGTGAAGATGAATGTAGATGATCGTGATATTTTGCAAGGCCTTGAAGCTTCTTTTCATTTGATTCGTGATGGGATTGAGCAGAAGCAAGATGGTGTGACCCTCATGGAGATTGATGAAGACTTGACTGGTGTTTAGTGACATCGTCACTTTTGTGTTGAAGCTTTTTGGTTTTCAAGTGGTCTAACTATGTGAATGTCTTTTGGGTATGGATCATTAGTAAGTAATTTGGTTTGTATGGTATATTTATATATAACTCTTATGTAATTATAGTTTGGGTTATGGTTTCGAATATGCGGTAATGAAGTTATGTACGTATTTGGATGATAATTAGTCGACTTAGGTTATGTATTGAAATGATTATGCTGGTAATGAATCGTTATGATATTTAGTTTATCCTTATTGATTTTGTTGCCATTTTGTATATGCAATTCTAGTGTAGTTGTTGTTTCATTTGTTAATCACATTAGTAATGGAATTAGGTTTTAATGGTCAATTTTAGGCACTTGTGGGTCAATTTTAGAAAGTTGGTTTTACAACATGGATTAATATAGGAGTTGGTCAATTTAGAAAGGGTCACTTTTATAAATGACATGTTCTCGTCTAAAGTGGGTAAGTTTTTTAGATTTGGTTTAATGGTCACTTTAAATGTGCCTAAAGTGGGTCACGGAACTTGTGGTCATGTCTTTTGATGATTTTATGGATTTACATATTTACTTGTGTATCATATGGTGTTTTGATCTGTGAAGGAAAAAATATACTAAGATACGCTCTAAATTCATGGATTATGGTTGCAATGTTTTGAAGTGATTTGAGGGGTATTTATGACGCTTGATTATAGTAAGACACTATAGATGCACATCATTTTGACCTTGGCATCGCTTGCTATAAATAGTGTTGCTAATCACTACATGTAAGGTAAACATGTTTGATGGTTCATGGTTTTAGGATAAGAAACTATTGTTTTCTTTTTACCGTGGTGGCAAAGATTGTATATGGAAAAAATATAGGTCTGCAATCTACCAATTATTTTTTTGCAATCTTGTTTTTCATTCATTGTCTCGTCCAATGACAACTATGAGGACTTAGATGGAGTAACTGGATGGAGTTATGCAAGAATAAAGTTTAAATGGTTCTTGCTCTGTCTGATAGACCATAACTCCAATATCATTGAATTTTGGGTTCGAGTTGCTTCTTTAAATTTTCGTTTGAGTCTGTTCACTTGTTTTGCAACTGTGAAACATAACACAGTATTGATTGGATCTGTCTCGCGTTCTGTCTAACTGAAATTCGCCTCATCCAAATTCTAGTTCCTTTCGCAGTGCATGTATGCTTTAAGTTAACGGATAGACATTCAAATATTTGTTTTGTATTTTATGATATGAAGTCCATAATGAAGTCCATAAAAGGTTTGGTTCTTTTCTATGCTGCATGGATAACTAATTGATTAATCGATGTAAATATATATATTGCAATTGTATAATAAAGGTTTTGAGTAGTCGTGTTTAAGTTAATTTTTTTCTTCAAGAGTATTATTCCAAATTCATGGATGTTTTTTCAACATCAACTTTTTATAATCAAACATATAAAGACAATTTATAACAATATGTTATAATAAATAAAATCATGTTCAACATATATCATGTTCAACACTTATTTTTGTTCATTATCCAAAGTAACTTGAAAAGTCAAATAGCCAAAGTAACTTCTTAATTAACTTCACATTAAGTTAAACCACGACATTATTTTCTACACCTGAGTTCGAGTAAACCTTGACTACTTTGTAGCCTTATTTAGTTACTAGTCTACTTATCACATCACAAAAAGTGATTATCGGTTTTTCCCGCAATCAGAAACTAATCTCCAACACCTAACCTAACAATAACAATGTTACATGCAATAGTATATCATTATTTACAAAACCTTACTTCGGCTCATCATATAATTTCACCTAGTTAATGGTAGCAAAGATATATGTCACATTGAATAAGACAAATAGATTTAACTGGATGAGATGATTAAACAAAATTGTTTTCAACAATACACATGTCATCTTGGTTTACAAAACATACAACATCTGTTTACAATAGATGATGCTCGCTTTACCTACTACCAACTACTACGGTTTCAACAAAAAGTACAAAATACATTTGCAACTACTATTACAGTTTCAACTATCAAAGTACCAAACTACTACCAAAGTACCAAAGTTTTGCCAAACTACAAAATACATTTGCAACTACCAGTTGAGTTATTTGAACTTGTACATCAATGAGTTATTTCTACCAACTACTACAACTTCTCACCTTTCAGCGCCACATTTCAACCCCAGCTTCAATCAGTTTGTGCCAAAGGTAGTTCAATCTTGTACTTCCAAAAGAAATCTACCAAACGCTCCCTATATGCCAAAGCTGCCAAAGTAGTATTACCGACCGCCAATGGAAGATTATTCGACAACCTATACAAGTTTATCATCACCCGTGATACCACTGTCACCATAAAGAGGCCTTGCCTTGGCACATTATCCGATACCGAAGGTGATGGAGTAATGTTTTGGATCAATGCCCTTCTTTTCCATTACTTCGGTTTGTTGTAATAACTTAGGAATTTTATATTCAAAACATCTCCTCATATTGATCCACCATTCTCGATTTTCAACTAGAGGCCGTGAGAGGTCATCATAGATTGTTATGACACCGGAGCGTAGATGGAGTTCTCCCAGAACCCAATGTACATTATGTTCATTGATTGGAAAATAGACCTACAATATTGGTGAACAAACATAAGACAACAAAAACGATATTGTATTTAAAATTTTGTATCCAAGGGCTCATATTTGCTCCAAAGAAGCACACTCACCCCAAGCTCCATTTGTATCTCCAAAGAAACTCACACAAGGGGCTGTTTGGGTCAAGGCTGTCAAAGGGTGAAATAATTGTTTTAACCCTTTTACTTACCTAGTCAAACTTCTTTTAGGATTCTTAGGTTAGTGTGAATGTTAGAGAAAGGTTGCATAAGTTTTGTAGGATTTGGTGTAAAAAAGAGCTTAACTGCTTTTCTCAAGATCAGCACAGGACAACAGCATTATCACTGATGGGCCCTTTTCTTAGTCTAATTAGTACTCAAATTGTGCAAACTTTGTTTTTATTAAATCCTTGTATGCCCATCTAATTTTAGTTTCAGTTTAGTGCACTATAATCAAGCCTAGCATAGTATAAAGTCGAGTTAAAAATATGTTTTTGCACAAATTCCTGTTCTGCATCAGTAAGTTACTTTTTTAGGATGGCCCTAAAACACACACCAACAACTTATTTTTAATCTGTGTAGATGCCCTTTCCATCACCAAGTTACTTTTTTAGGATTACCACTACTCTAACTTTGTTGTTGTAGTTTGATTTTTGTTTTGAAAGTCTTTTTTCAGCTAGAAAATAAGCTCCAAAAACAAAATTTCACATTACCTTATTTAGGAATTTTCTTACACTACTAGAAAATGACTTTTCAACCATATACTGATACTGATGCTTATGTGTGATCATCTCGAAAACTAAAGGTTTGTTATTATGGTCATGCCTGATTGTGATCTAAGAAATAATTGGGTAAGAATCATGGAGCTAAAAAATGGACTTGCCATTGCCCAATCAAAGATCGGCAGTCTAAAATGCCATAGAAACATTATCCATAGATCAAGGTGCCGCCAAAAAATAAAATAAAAATAAAAATAAAAAAGTAGTTAACATTATCCATAAATCTTGAAAATTGTTAACATGAAATTTACCGTATCGACGAAAGCCATCCATTTATATACTTCCTGATGCCCAACAACCTTTCCCAAAAATTATGATATGCATATATGCCATCTCCTCCCCATGGAAAATAAAATCTCCTGTCCTCCTTTTCATTCAAAAAATCTATAATTTCTTTTGGCACAATCACTCTTAATTGTCGCGAACCAGAGGGACGAAGTTAGATCCCGCAGATATATCATACAAAATTGTCTAGTCCAAAGTACTTAACCAACGTTACAAAATCTGAAATAAATAATAAGTAAAATAAGTTACCTCATTCCACGGGGGAATCACTTCACCACCATGTGAAACCAACGGCTGAAACGCTTTACATTTCTTCTTCCTAGCACGGACTTTAGGCTTTTGTGGAGTGGTTGAAGGCGGTTCATGTACCTGGTCTTGAAGATACCCCGTCAGCTCTAGTCTCTCGGGCAAAATTAACCGGTATCTTTTAATAGATGCCCGCCTGTCACCATAAGAGATATCAACTAATTTCTCATTATCGTCATTGCTAGGGTACAATCCGGATCATTCATTGCTGATTTATCCCGATCATCATTCCTAGGAACGAAGATCGGATGCTTCGTTGCTAAATTCTCCACATCATCATTACTAGGAACAGAATCTCGATCCTTCATTGAAGGAGATTGCAAATCATTGTCTTTTTCCTATATTAAAAAAAATTAGAATAAAAGATTGGGTTATTTGATTTTAAAACCAAAAACTTAATGTTAAATTTACCTTTCGTGAGTATTAAATACATATATTTGCATAAGAGTCTCCACTGCCATTAAATCTTGTTCTGGGCGGATTACCCGTATTCTTCAATGCCCCTTCTTCCTCTTGTTCTCTACTACCCGTAGAAATACAAGTAATCAACCATTCTATTTAAGTAAACTGATATATGATCAAATAAACATGTTTCGGTGTGTCAAACGGTGAATATGGTTAAACTCCACTACTTGATTCCACCGTTATAATATTCCATTTCCTTTGGATCATGTTGAATATCCATGTCAGGATGCAATTTGACATCATTATCAAATGCATTTGAGGGCTGCATAAGAAGTATAAATAAAATATAACGTTATTGTATGACGAGTGTTATGTAATAATATCCATAGTCTCGTTATGTAATAATATTACCTTTTCTTCATTTGCATTGTCTCGTTCAAGAGAGGGTCGCATACATATAAATACGAGAAAGAAACAAAATTAAAGTAATATTACCTTTTCTTCATTTGCAGTGGGCTCCACATTATCGTTAAAAATGATCTCAACCTTTCGACTTGTGGGCTCCACACTATCATTAAACCTGTTCTCGACCTTTACACTAGTGGGCTCAAAAGTCTCGTTCACAGAGGGCTCCAACGTCTTCCCACGAGAGGGCGCAAAAATTCAACTAATCTTAGCCCTTAACAACCTTCTTGTAATAATATACGCCATGTTGATAAAGAAACAAAATTCAAGAACTTACCTTTTCTTGATTTGATGTGATTAACAACATTTGCTTCATGATCATGTACACTACAAAGCTCCATAGTCTCGTTAGTGCCATTCTTAACATGTTGCTCAAGTGTCGCTAAACGCCTCCCAAAGACCGATTCAATATACTCAATCTTCTTTATAAGCTCACCTCGAGGTTCAGAAGGTTCTGATAATCTACTAGAGGACTGCAAAAATAAGGTAATATATAATAATCTTATTTACACATTCAATGTAAAAATAAAAATTTTGTTTATAAACAACAAACCTTTGAGTCTTGCTCAACTTCACTAGGATTATCAAATACACTCGACATCTGCATAAAAGATGCATCCTTGGGAGGTTTCACATATTTCTCAAGTGCACTTAAACGACTCCCAAATGCACGCTCAATATCCTCAACCTTCTTTGCAAGTCTTTGGGTCATCCAATCCTTCATAGCTATGCACGTCGCCAAGAACATGTACCTCACGGTGAACCTCCGTGTGAACATGTGTACGCGGAATAACCTTCCTCTTCTTTAAAGGTCTATGAGATGCATCTTCTGTTGACCCATTCTTGAAATAGTCTAAACTACATGTCCACCATGATGTATTGATCTCCTTTTCGGTGGGGACAAGTGTATTAATTGACTCTCTATAATATAATAGCCTCTCACAATCAGCTTTTGTAAATGTTATACCATTACTCCAAGAAACACAACGGGATACAACATCATCGTCTTTGTGCCACCAATTTGTAGCATTCGGAAAAAGTTCCAATAACCAGATCTGTAAAGTTTTTAAAACCATTAATGTTAAATAAATAAACTAAATTAATGGCTAGTTGTAAACTAAATTAATGTCCAATAACCAGATCTGTAAAGTTTTTAAAACCAGATCTCAGAACAAGTTGTATATGCCAACGTAACAAAGATATATAAAACTTCTACAAGTTTATGCTTAATATGAACATGTTGTGTTTCAGCAACTATTAGTCAAGCATCTGTTTCTAATCTAAGAGTTTAGGATGAGAAAACATCTGAAATCTGTGTACTTCAAAAGTCGACAAAATTGCGTCATCATCATTATGTTATTAGATTAATATAAACGTCACAATAAATGAGGTATTCTATTCCATATGACCACATATTCTGATAACAATGCAGTTGCACTATAGAGTTGATTAAAACCAAACTTAAAAGTAGATTTGGGGAGTCAAACATAGCATTTAGATACTAAAGGCTGGGTTGGGTCAACATTTATGGTATGGGTGGGTTGGGTCAACATTTACACTGCAATGACATAAATGAGACAAGCAATAAATGAGAAAAGCTTGCAAACCTTAAAGACGAAAACAAATCCGTTCAAAGAATATTGAGGCTTGTATTTTTTCCCGTGTGTTGCAATTTTTTTCAAAATATCCTTACGGTGTCTTGAATCAACATTATACACCCTAAGGTGAAGCTCTTGCCAAATATATTGTCCCCAAGGGAAAGCATCAAAAGCAGACAAATCATCCACTAGAGCCAAAATCTCATAGGGTATAACGTGCCTAAGCTCGTTACCCATGAATACATACTCTAAAGCCACCTTGAGACAAACACGGATGAATCATCATGAGATAGCTTTTTAAAATCCTTATCCGTCTCAAGAAGTGCTTTAAGATCGTCACCCTTTATTCTTGGTAGAGTAGGAAATACCCGGTTATGGAAATTTGAGACGCTGTTACTCAAATGGTCTAAAGAAGGATTTCCAAATTTGAAACCGGTTAACAAACAAAATCCCCTCCTACCAAACTCTAATGTATTGTGACCAATATCAAAAATAAAAGGCATATCAGTAGTAGCATCTTTGATATCCCTTTGGTGTTGAAGCAAAAAGTTCAGGACAAGATTATCATGGTCCTCCGTTCTAATATCCAACCAAGGGCCAAAAACACTACTTTTAAACTTGTTATACCTTTCCTTTTTTTCAGCCAACTTCTTTGCTATTGTTTTCAGAAGGTGTAGCTTAGTTCTCAAACTAACCTTCGAATCATAAACCTAGGTTAACAAAAAACAAAATATTAAAAATAAAACTAATTTATACATGATACTAGCTACAAGATTATTCAGTCTTCATGGGTATATTGTGTTACTGGTATAAAAAATACAAGATACCAACTATTTTCAACCAAAATTGATATACCCAAAAGACTTGATCATTAAAGTACAATCGATCTCAGAACAATCCCAAACCTAATTAAAGGATTAAACATTTATTACATCTAAATATGATACTTACATCAACACGATGAAATGATGAATCCATTGGACATAAACAAAAATCCTATCTACTCAATCGGTGACAATATATGTTGTTTTGTGTTTGTGTTTTTGTTTAAGTTTGAGAATGATAATCATATTTGGATTGATAATCATGTATCGATTAATTCTTGTGTATGATCCGATGGTTATTGCATTCGATCGGGTTTCCATGTACATTGGAAAAGAAAGAAGGAGGTACACCGGTAAAAAGTAGTTTTGTACTTTTTTTTTAAATTTTTTTTTACTTTTTGTACTTTTTGCACGTGGATAAATGCAAGTCGAGTAAAAGTAGGTTGAGTAGGCTGTCGGTTCGCCTAAATTTGGTGGTTATTTGGGTAGAATAAAAAGTAAAAAGTGTACTTTCCTTATGACACGTGTCACATTTTGGTGGAGCTGCGGTCAGAAAGTGGTCTGCGCATGACCATTTGGAGATTGAGGGAAAATTTGACCACAAAGAGGACTAAAGATGAGTGTCTAAATACTCATCATTTTTGTACCATTTAGAATGTCAAAAACATCCGAAAACACTCGAAATACATCAAAATGATGAAAATATCACAAATAAGTGTTTTATGTGTTTTAAATGCAAAATATCAAAATCAGATGAAAAACGTATCAAGTTTGCATAATTGGCATATTTAGTCCCCAGTTACAAAAGATGTCAAATATAGTCCTTGGATTTATTAAAAATGGAAAATATTCAAATATAATCCTTGTACTATTAAAGAATGGCAGGAATGGTCCTTATTATAATTTTGGAAAAGTGACAGGTTTGGTCCCTCATGTTTGGCCAAATTACAAAATTAGTCCTTGTGCTTAATTAATACCAAATGACCCCTTTGTGTATTTGATCCCCGGCCAAAACAAAAGAACCCTGTCATTATCCACTTGACCCCCATTATGAACCCTCTCTATTAATACCACCAGTAACCAAAGTCAAAAACGAACCTGTACCTCTCCTCACACTTGCCGCCAAAACCGGTGACCCATCAAACCACCATGGTTTCTCACCACCACCTTTCCACCTCACTCTACAACTATATACCAACCCCCCTCCACCTCTACATACACCCAAAAATCATTAAATGCATATAACACCTTCAAAGACTTTTTCCCTCCAAAATTCCACATGGACGTATATGATGAGTTATGAAGATCCAATGGCTCAAGATAGGTGGGAATGTTTGAGTCGACAAGGATTCTAAGAGGTTAATAAATATCAAGAAAGTAGAAGAGAAGGATAGTTAAGTAGTGTAATCTTATTTTTACTTATGTCGTTTTTTAAGTTTTTAAATTTTCCATTGTAAGGTTAAGCTTTTCAATACTTTGTAATCATATTCCATTAATGTTATAAACCGTTTCGGTTATCAATTTCATGTTCTATGTATAAAGTCAGTTTATGCCATTTTTAAGCTAAAATTCTCAAATCAGCTTATTTTTGTTATTAGTGTTGTCAAAGAACTCATAAGCTCATATAATTTCATTATATAGCTTCTGAGAGCTTTTAGTAAGTCTAAAACTTTGTTTAGTATCAAAGAACAGAAAATTCACAAAAATCAAGAAAAATAGTGAGAAAATAAAAAATCTATGGAACCAAGTTCAATGGCTGAAGCAGGTTGGAAATGGATTGTTTTGGTTTAGAGCTTAGTGGTAAGCATATAGGAGTGATCTTATCTTCTCAGTTCTCATCTTTGTGCCTAAACTCACTTTGTAAGCTATTTCTTTGAAATTTGCAATTCATAGTATTAGTGTTTAAATGTTGCTAATTACAAGTTTTATCTTATCTCATTATAGTTAATCGAAGTTAATTTATAGCTTTTATGGTTTAAAAAGTTGTTTTAGTACAATAAGCTTCATAACAGTTTTGTATAAGGGTGTTTGGATTAGCCTAGTTAATTGTGTTAGAGGGCATCTGTGTTATTACTTGTTGTTGTTTCATATCACCTTAGTGTTTAATAGCTCAGTTTTAGTATAAAATTTAGTCCTTGTTTCATAAAAAGTCAAAATCATCTTGATTCTTTCCTATATTCATAAATGTTAGAAATTTATGTTTCATAATCATGCATACTAGTGTAAAAGTTGTTTATATAGCCTAAATAAGTCTTATAGTTGCTTAATACATCAAATTAGATCATCTAGGATCATTAGAAGTTCATCAAAGTCAAACTGGTTCATTATTTAAAAAGTCAAAATTTCCTAGAAGCAGTTTTTGAATAAACTTTACAATTTCATTGTGATCTTATCATTAGGATTTAGGACTTAAGCCTTTGGGATATTAAAGTTTAACTGCTTAACTAAATTAGAAAAATAGTAGTTCACTCCTAATCAGCTTATTAAGTGCTTTTCACTTAGCTTCTTTTGACCCCTTTTAAAGCAGCTTGAGCTTATTTGAAGCTTATTTGGTGCTTAATTTTAAGTAATTGTGCTTTCTTAGTTATTATATTAGCTTATTTAAAGGTGTTTAGCTTATTTTCATTTACTCTTTTGCTTATTTCTAGCTTATTAGCATTTTGGCTTTAAATCTTGTGCTTATTCACTTTTTGCCAATCTTAAGAAACATAAGCTCAAACTGAGCTTATTAGTAGTTTTTGTGAAAAGTTATAGTTTTAAAATTTGCTTAATATCATGTGCTTAATTAGTTTGTAAAATAAAAAAAAAAATTTGCAAAAGCGGCCTGCACAAATTCGAACTTAGGACACGGTGTATGCCTTCCCACGCTCACAACAACACACTCAACCGGCGCCCTTGGGTCTTTTGCGTTATATCCTCCCACATCAATCTATTTAACATAGTTTTGGCCCGTTTGGTTAATAAGCACTCTTTGCTTATTAAGCGCTTATCACTCAACCTGTGGGACCCACTATATTTTTCCTACACTCCTCTCAGTCTCTAGTACTTTTGTAATTTTTTCAGATTTTCTTTTACGTTAAGTATTTTTTTTATAAATTAATTAGTTTAAAATAGTATTTAATTCATAATAAAAAATATAAAAGTAAAAAAATATAAATCTTTTTCTAAAACTTCTTTTGTCATATAGTATTAAGAAAATTGTTTTACACTTGTAGGATTTTTATTTCATAAAATTTACGTTTTTACTTGCGACTTTCAGCATAATTTTATAAATAACGCACGTTTTCATTTTAAGTCACATTTTTAGATAACTTATTTTTACGTTTTAATTAAAATAGTTTATTTAGGTTATTTTGTTTTATAAATCATAGAAAAACATCATTTTAAATATAGTGATAGCGTTTATTTAATATATTTTAGCTTTTTAATTTTCTTTAATTTGCATTTAAGTCATGTAATTTATAAACTTTTTCTTTAGGTATAATTATCCATCAAAATCCTACTTGATCACTATCCTTAGTGATTACTCGCCATCCGATAGTTTTGAAACACCATTGAGTCTCCATGGGACTTAACGACCGGGAATCCACTATATTCTCGATTTAATTGCATTTGCTTTCTAAGCTGTTTTAAGTTTATTACGGTTAGCCATTCACAAGTGGTCAGCTTGTGTGATTAAACTTGACGGTTCGGGATCAATCAAATTTTAGGCTGGCCGGGGAGGCTTTAAGCGTGTTTTAAGCATTCTCGGATCATTTCTTGCACATATACCACCGTTTGTAAACAGTTTTTAAGTTATAAAATCAAAAGTTCATTAACACTTTTCCTAAAGTGTTAACAACACCAAAAAATATTTTCATTCTTTGTTTTATAACATGTTTTTCAAAAATCCAAAAATATTCATCTTTACCCTCTTACCCTTTTTGATTCTTTATCCTTTTACCCTCTATCCATTTGATTCTAACTTCTTCTATTCTCATGGAATCTCTCTCTGACTACGGATTACTCGAATCGAAGTTGAAAAACTTCATACTTTATCACAAATATCAAGAATTCGTGTTGTTCAGTAATGATCCATTAATTCGCGTGAGGGAAATGGAGCGAGAAACCGGGTGACAAAGGACCGTACTTCCCTCGATAATGGAGGTGCTAAATACGTCCAACCTACGGTTATCCAAAGATCTAACCCTCAATTGCTCCTAAGCCGTCTAAAATTGATCCTAAACTTTCACAATTTACGGTAAAAAGCAAGCATGCAGAATTTAGACCGGTGACTAGCAAGAATGACTTGCCTAATCTTCAAGTTTCTCAAGAACAAGAACCAGAGACCATAACGAAGTGGTGGAAATTGCTAGCTCTCAGAGCACACCACTTGTCCCACCTCCGGATTTTTCAAAATGTTCTTTGAGACTTAATAGTCATTCGGATCACCATGTTGGTTTTGTTGATTCTTTGAATGAACCAATTCCTTCTCATAACTCTCAAATGGAATTGTTTATTCCTTGTGTCGGTTGTGGTGAGCCTCTTTTTGGTTCACCATGTCATTGTGTAATGCGTGTACATGGTAATGATATTCAAAACGAGAGTTGTTTGTTTTGTGGTTCGAGGAATTCATTTGATTATGATCCTAATCGGAACTCATTTAACGACCCCTCAAACTTTTCCAATTACCCACCACAGCCCGACTTATCTTCATATAATCAACATAACTGTTGTGAATTTTGTGGAGATCCTCACCAAGGATTTGAGTGTCAATCCGGAAACACGTTTGTCTATGAACAGTTTTCCTGATGCTCGAGACTTTGGTCATGACCAATATCTATATAATTCACCGATCCGGACTCAACAGATTTCATTTGTGAGAATGTGGAGGTCCCCATTTCACTCGATTGTCAAACAGGGATTCCATTTCCTTGTAACAATTACGACTATCCATATCACGACCAACCTCCACGCCAAATGAATCAAACTCCTCAAAGAAACCCAACAAGACACTTATCTAGAGCTTCTGGAGTTAGTAAAAAGAAGTGAGGAGTTGAGTAAAACAAAGATTTCAAAATGCTCCCATTTTTTCTTGTGTATATTGTGGGGGTCCTCATGATTATCAATGTCAACCTTCCGGTTTTGACAAATCTCCACTCCCACAATGTCCCGTCATTCAAAATTCACGTGAGAAATCCATGGAAGAATTGCTATGAAGAAGTTGCTAAAATAAATTCCCAAATTGCCTTTGAAAAATCTGTTAGGGAATCAATTGCAAAAGAAAAGCAAAGATCTAGCTCTCAATTTTGTTTTATTCCTGATGACAGTGATGATGAGGATGCACTTGGTATCCTACAATTTTATAAAGATTCATCAAGTTCATCGGTTGATATCCCAGCAGTTGAGATTCATTCTCAAACAAGCGCTATCACACCCAGCTCCCACTCACTCGAACATGGGGACGAGCATCTTGACACTGTTCCTGAAAAGGAATCGGATGAATTCATAAAGTCTAGTGTTGAGGACCTTGTCCTAATCCCGAGAGAGTCACAGGGAACTTCTGATCATATGTGTGATTCTCTTTCCTCTCTTGAGTGTTCAAAAAATCATTTTGAGACTTTCTCCGATTTTAGCGATGATTGTAAATCTTATGGGGACATTGAGAATGTTGAGGCATCACTTTAACATTTTGATGTTGATCCTCTTCTTGAGGAGTTCACCGATGAACTCACTTACATCATTCCACTTTCATCGGAAAGTGATGATGATCTCTTTGATTTCAAAGCCAACCTAGGAGAAATTGAAAGTCTCCTTTGTAATGATCGTTCACTCACTTCTCACCCTAAGGTCAATAGAGAATGTTGGTCACTTTGTTCCTGAAGCGTTCAAAACAACTCTCACTAATCCTCTATTTGAATTCGACTCTGAATTCACTTTAATTTCGGAGAATCCACTCTTTGATACTCAGATTGAGGATAGTGATGAGTCTCAACAAGAGTTCACAGACTTACATTACGTGAATAATTCTCTACTGAGGAGTTCTCCTTTAAACTCACTCATATCATATCTCCACCTGAGTATGATAACTTCCACTTTGATCTTGACAAAAATGATCTTTGTGTTCCGGAGGGAAATGTTCTCAACCATGAGAACTTGCTTGATATCAAAATCCCATCCCTCCCGCCCGAATATGTCTTGATCATATGAGCTTAAATGATGAGATTCATGATCCAGAAATCATGAATTCTCCTTCGGATGATGATGAGTTAGTCATGATGTTTATCATGACTTTCTTTCTCTTCTTCACCTATCCTGTGGCTTCTCCTGTTCTTCACTCCTTCGGAAATGAAGACATTATTTTTGACCCCGGCATTTTCATTTATCATTTGTAAGCTTTGGTTCTATGTATATCTCATCGGTGTGGAACTTTCGTGCACTTCAATGTTTATACAAATATTTTGAATGAAAGTCCGATGGAGATTGTCTCTTCCACTTACTTCCCCATGAACAAATGAATTCGGGGTCGAGTCAAGCTAGCGACTCGATAATCAAAAACAATAGCACACACCACATGGGTTTTTGATTACGCAAACACAGAATGCCAAAACCGTCAAGTTATCTCACAAAGCTAGCACTGTGAATGACTAACCGTAAGAAACTTAAAGCAGTTCGGCAACCGATTTCGATAATGAAGGCTTATGGGTATGTGTGTACGGATAAAACCTCAATATCGATATCAAAAATAATCACGAAGATAGATTCAAAATTCCTTTAGGAAAAATAATATCAAACCAAATCCCGTGTATGATCATTGATACGGATTAGTCAACCCGAATCGTTTCCCAACGAGGCTGAATGCCAACGTCGTTATTGGTTTGGAATTTAATGCTCGATGTTTTGGATTAATGATTTTGATTTATTAAACTACGGAAATGGGGAAAGTAATTAAGGGAATCTATTTTACGGGAAATCCTAAGTGCGAATTTAACTAAAACGTAATTAGAAGCGTAATTAAAATGCAACTACGTCTATATTATATCTAAAAATGCCTAAAATTACTTTTACTCTAGAAATGTAATGTGAAAACTATTTATGAATTAAAACTATTTTTAGGATTTTTCTTGATTTTTTTAGAATTAAAGACTAATTTTTAACTTTAAAAACTAATTTAAAATACTAAAAATTATAAAAATCAAAGAGAAAAATATAAAAATATTTTTATAAAATCTAAATAATCCTAAGAGAATTTTCAAAACTATTTGTTTTTATTTTTCTAATTATTTTCAATTTTCTACTAATTTAAAACTATTTAAAACTAATTTAAATTGTGAAAAATACCAAATAAAAGGGGAAAAATAGGGAAAAATATTTTTTATGCTTTTTATATTTTTCTTAAACTGGGAAAATTGAAAAATTATTTTTTGGAACTTTTTCTGATTTAATTGCAATAAAAGCTATTAAAAAAGTCTAAAAACTGTTTTAATTTGGGAAAAATACTAAACAGTGATGAAAAATTATGAAAAATTCAGTGAAAGTCTAAAATATTATTCTAATTTTAAGAAAAATGTAAAAACTATGGCTTATGTGTAAGATTTAGAACACAGAGTGCAAACTACTTAAAGAATTAAGCTCTAATATAAGCTAATGAGTGCAATAAGCTACCTAATGAGTACGTGAAGCTAACTTATGCTAAAGAGACCTAAAATCAACTAATTAAAGCTACTCCTAACCACTAAAAAGCAATCTACCAAGTATTGAGCTAATTAACTACTATGGCCAAACAGACCTTAACCCCTATTTTAAGCTTATCTACTGAGCTTTTCTAGTGAGCTTGTGGAAAACTGAAATTAGGTTCTCTAGTTAACCAACCAAAGATCACCTGGACCAAATTTCAGCCAAGGAGAAGCTAAATTGAAGATTTGATAGCTTAAGTAGAAGCCTGTGTACAACTTTATGACTGTGTGTGTGAGACAAAACTATCCTGATTTAGAAGCTTATTTGGAGCTTATGAATTATCACAAAAATTCCACAAAAATGGTTTTCAAAACTTGACCAGGTTGAAGAAACTTATCCAAAAAATTCAATGGATTTGGACGAAATGAGACTATTAAAATCTATAAAGTTTTGTGAAAACACACTTTTCAACTTTTGACTTTTATCAAAATTGTAATTTTGACTTATTTGAGATTTGATCCTAAAAAAACAGATTTATAATGATGATTTATGAAGTAATGAGATCAAATATTGTTACCCTATGTGGATCTACATCTAATATGCAAACTACCTTATCTGAATACTTTCGGACATGCAAATGAAAATAGGAGAATGATGATTTTGACTATAGATGAATGAAAGCTCATATTTATGGCCTAAATCTACTGAGTATACCTAAATGCAAATATCTAAATCACTCCTATCCCATTTAGTGACCTCAATCTCGATCACGCAAAGTCAATCCAAACACACCTTACTATATTTGAAATGCAATATCACAACCGCTAGATCGCCTAAACTTAACATTATATCTAGCTCAAATTCACCTAAATACAACAATATTGTACGATTCAAACAACATAATTAAAATATAGCAGATTTAAACAAGGACAGATTTCAAAACTTACAAGTTGTCCTAGCCACTATGGCTTGAATTCAATGAAACAGTGAACCACTAACCTAGACTATTATCAACCCAAATAAATCAAACTCAACCCAATTCCAGCTCAGAATCAACCCACTTCCATGATCAAAACGATGAATCGTAACCAAATATTGTAGATTGCAGCTTTGATTGTAATTTATTTTGAGAGTAGAACTGAGTAGAGACAAACTTAACCCACTATAAGCTATAAAGAGCTTATGTAAGCTTAATCAAACAAACAATCCAGCTTAATGAAGCTCTAAAAATGATTTTGACATTTTTTTTTTCAAGTATTTTCTATATTTTTTTTTGAGATTTTTGTTTAAAAGAACAAGTAAGTTTGAAAATGATTTGTGATAAGCTAACTTGAGAAAATGAAATACTAACAAGCTATTTAGAACAATAAATCAAGAATTGAGATTGCTAAAAAAACTGAATTACTTTTATTAATAAGACTTGTGATTACAAAGGAAACTGAAATTTAGAAAATACAGAAATGAAAACTAAATATTAAACACTAATAAGCTACTGACAATCTACTCAAATTCTACCCCCCTAACAAGTGAAATAAGAGGTGCCTTTTATAGGCGAGCTAAGGCCTTGGAAGGATCTGGAATGCATCCATCTGTGCTTCTTTGAGTGTATTTAGAGCCATTGATCATATCTCCACCTCATCTCTTCAATCAGGACCATTAGATCAAAATAGCCACGTCTCTTGCACCAATGGAGGCGTGAAAAGGAATGTTGCACATGGATTGATGACTGCACCGTGCACATGTCGTGTGTCGGTGATTGTAATGGATTTGCCCTCAATTTGGTTAATTTGGATTGTTGTCGAGGGTGTTTTGGGTTCTTTTTGGAAATGAATTGGGGTGGATTTGGGCGTGAGATTTTTATAATATTTCGAGTTAAGTTTGGACCGGTCAGGCGTTGACTCGGGTTAAAAAGGGTATCTGGGTTGGATATATTGGGTTGGATGGTTTTGGTTAATGGACCGGGTTTAGTTATTTTGGGCCGTGGGTTTGGATTAGGATTTTGGATCATAAATAGTTAATATTAGATTTGGACTAATATTGTGATCCATTTAGCAACTTAGGGACTAAGCATGTATAAACCTGAAGCAGGGGACCAAAGCGTATTTTCTCGAAAATCTCTTTCAAGGGCCAATCTCGTCATTCAGAAATAATCCAAGGGCTGATTTTTACAATTCCAAAATCTTGAGGGATCACTTTTGCCAAATGCTCAAAGATGAGGGACTGATCTTGACAATTCTTCAAACTTGATTGTATCTTCTAAAATCATCCTCGAGAGAATAAAATCTTCATAAATGCACAATCTTGACCTTCCCTTCGGCTTAAGCTCTCTTAATCTCTCGTGCTTTCTGATTTACGTCCCGATTTGGCTTCTTTTTGAGTGTTTTTACATATCCGTACCTGCACAAGCACAAACTCAAGAAAACAACAAATATCAGCAATAAACGGCTCTTTCTTGGTTATTTTGGGTCAAATTTGATAATGAAAAGATATGTGTTTAAGCACATATCAAAATACCCCAGACGAGACCATTGTCGTGTCCTCACGAATGCATTCAACTCCACGCTTCTAAAACCATGGATTTCAATCTCTTTCTACTAAACCTATGAAGAAGTAGCAAAGATTCCTCAATAGAGATTAAGAAAGCCTTAATTCTAAAAACGCCCCGTTTACCTTTTAATTCACATGTATAGATATTACGGTTAAGCACATTCCGATTATGAGTGACGGTTTGTTGAACTTTCATGTCGATCAATAACTCCAACATTTTTCAATCAACACGTTAGGATCACAGAGTAAGAAACACAACACAGTGAAGTGACCATAACGGATAGAATACATCGCCCTGATTTTCACAAGTCCCAAACTAAGCGTAAACCAAATCATTGTTAAATATTATTCTAGATGCTAACACTACCCATGGAAGTTACTTGTGTAAATACCTTTTGTTCCCATTTTCCTATTTTCCTCTAGATTTTTTATTTTTGTGAGAAATGAATTTCTTCAAATTTCTCGCTTCGATAACTTTTATTCCGATAAAGATACAAAGCTAAGTCGATAATTAGTTATCCGCCTTCCTCAAGAACCATTGTCTCAAAAATGAGGTCCACATCAAAGAATTTTTATTCACTTATACTTTTGACTTTTTTTCTCATTTTTCATACATTTTTTTTTTTTTTTTTTTTTTTACAATTATACTTTTACTTATATGAGCTATGAACTACGGAGCTTCACGGGTAATTCCAAGACTATAGGCTTCATGAAATGAGGATCCCGGCTGGCTAGGCTAAGACCTCACTCAATCCGGGCTAAAGATCCAAGGGTCCGATCTCGACACCGCAGCTCATAACTTTACTTATTACTATTTCACTTATCACTTATTGCTTATTTATTACGGATCCTTGATGTGTACCCAATTTTTAAAACAAAGATTCTTTTAAGAAGATAAAGAACTAACTATAGCCAAAAACTCAACATCTCTAATTATTTATTAGACAGATATGGGGTGAAATAATTTTGTGGGAACAAAAGGCCATAAGTACCTTCGATGGGCTCTAAAGAGAACCAACTACTCCACGCTTAGCATCTAAACTCATAAGTAACTCTATCATTTCTCGATCTCCGCAAATTTAAAATCCCAAATAATGAGATCATGGATGCTTAGCCGATAATTATTAGATTATCTATGGTTAAGGGAACAAGCTAGGGCTCAACACGCTTGGTCAAGTCAGAATTCTATTCCTACTCTCACCAGCGGAAAGTCAACAAGGTGTCAAAACATATGTTAACTTAGCTAATGCTTGCCTAATGAAATCAAGTCATGCATATTTAAAGTCACTCAAGGAAACTTGCAAAATCTTGGCCTTGTGAGCTAGAATTCGCATTTTATAGCTTTTTGTCTAAGAGACTAGCAAACTTTTCAATCAAAAGACTTAACAAAAGCTTAAAAAATTTTAAATTTTGCTCATTTATAGCACAATTTTTTTTCATTTTCTAAGGAAAAACGGGTTAGAGAGAACATGACAAAAATAAGCAAGTGCGGTCAAATCAAATCGAAGATTACCCTACCCAAGACTAGAACGAAACATTGTCCTCAATGTTTAAAGCAAGGTATCAACGAAAATCTAAAAGCCGTTTATTAAGTATGCTCAAAGATAAGCGTTAGTCGATAAGATTAGGATATCAGATTTCCATCAGCATCGATCATGAAACTCGAGTGGAGAAAAGACAAACTTCGAGCACGAGAGTCTTCATATCGGGAACATCCTAAACACAACATCACAAACAACCAACACGAGAAATCAAGAAGCGCACCCTTGAGTCACTTATTAGAAAATAGAAAAGATAGATGGATAAGTATGGGGTGCCTCCACGAAGCGCTCTTGTATTTCTTAAACGAGTCGCTAGCGACTCGTCCCGAATTCATTTGTCCTTGGGAAGAAAATGGTAGAGATACCGTGGTCAAAAGCGGTGTCCTCATTCCCGAAAGAATGAGACCGGGTGGGTTGGGAGGGAAAGAAAATGTCGGGCTCCAGCACATAAAGAATGAATCCTCCCAAACTCACATAAGGCATATGAAAGATCGATCCATCATCCGGTGGTTTTCAGGCGGTACGAAGGGATGAAGGATCAATAAGAGAATACTCCAAAGAAATCGGGAGCTCATGGTATAGAAAGGTGTTACTCAAAGGCTCATCAACGAAGGCATCCAAGAGAGGATCCTTATCTCGAATAACATTTTTAGCATTAAACTCCTCAACACGTATCCCGGGGTTGAAAATCTTGTCCTCGGAGAGGAAGGAGATCAAAGTGTCATCTATGTGAAAATCCTCACGAAAAGAGGATTCACTCTCGGCTAAAAAATAATATTGGACCTCAGGATCAACAAGTTCATCTATCGAAATCTTCACTTCCTTATCTTTTTCGGAAAAACGGATCATCGTATTTTTCTTCATCCTCGAGAGAAAATCAGTCGGTAGAAGCAAGTTCATCGGTGAACTCCTCACTTTCTTCGTCAAAGAGTTGATTTTCAAAATTTTGAGTATATTCAGAATCCGAATTCGAACAAGGGATTCGTGAATGACGTTTTGAAAGATTCTTGATTGAAAGATATCTCAAAAGAAGGTTCCATGATTTCAGAAGAAGGAGTGGGATTGCCACTCAAAGGAAGGTTGATTTTCTTAGAAATCGAAGGTGGGACAAGTGGTGTGCTCTCAGAGCTAGCAGTTTCCACCACTACCGTTGTAGACTCCTTTTCTTGTTTCTTTTTCCGTTCGGCTTGTATTGTTGACATACTCTTGATCGTAAACCTTGAAAGATCAATTTGAGACGTTTTAGGTTCAACTTTCTTCACATCATTCGGATCAGATGGTAAAATGGGATCACCACTTTCTTGAGAAAATTCAATCACACCGATGCTATGAATCGAATGATCATCGGGTGGAGGTTTTGGCGTTTTTTCGGCATAAAACACTATTTTTCATTTCCTTTTCTGATCGTTAACGTTCCTTGGTAATGATCCACAATGACTTCTCACTTCTCAAGAATGGTCTTCCTAAAGTGAGAGGGACTCGGCTGTCGACCTCTATATCAACTACGGCGAAATCCACGGGAATATGGAATTTATCCACTCGTACCATAACATCGTTGACTACGAACAACCGTGTGAGCAATTGTTCGATTAGCTAATTCGATAGTCATACGAGTCGGTATAAGAGTCTTTAATCCAAGCTCATGATATATCGCAAGAGGCATGAGACTTATGCTCGCACCTGAATCGGTTAGGGCATTACATTCCTTAATATGATTTAAGGAGCAAGGAAGGAGAAATTTCCCGGGATCACCAAGCTTCTCGGGAGCTTGGTTCGAGGAAGAATTAAACGGTGTAGGCTCAGGTGAAATCTTTGAAATTTGTTCCAATTTCTCTTCATAAATCATTTCGGCAGCTTTAATCATATCAGTCGTAAGTTTGAACTTGGTTCCGGAAACAACTTTCATTTTGTCGAATCGTGATTGAACAGATTTGCTCGGTGTAAGGTTAGAACTCGACATTATGACAGAGATAGAAGGAACTTGGGCCACCAGAGGTTGGGCGTGTTGGCTTTTCCATTATCAAGAGGAATTACGGGTCCTTTGTCACCTCGGTCTCGGCTACACCTCACCGGGAGGAAGTAGTCATCGAGGGCCCATCATCTCGAATGGAAACGAATTTCATTTCTCCCTTCGGGTTTGGAATTGTGTTACTTGGGAAAGAACGGAACCGAGGGTTGAGAATAAGATGTAGGCAGTGATTGGCTTAAAAGAAACTAGCCATCATATTTCTTATTTCATCATCTTTTGTTGCTTGTAGCTTCCATCTCCTTTTTGAAGTCCGTCCTCATGCCGTTAATTTGATTTTGCAAACTTTAATGGTGTAATCATAGTTCTTCATGTAAGTTAGAAAATCGTTGTTCGGGGCGACTTGAGGAGGTGCTTGATAAGATTGTTGAGGAGGAGGTGGTTGTTGGTAAACTTGAGTTGGAGGAGCTTGGTAGTGTTGATTAAAATTAGCTCCTCGGTTCTGATTAACATGATGGTTACCATTGAAACGGTTTTGATTTCGGTTTTGTTGTTGCGGTTGATTGAAACCGGAGGTCCGAGATAATTGTTTGAAGCGGTAGCTAAGAAGATTTCGATCTCCTGCGGTTGATTGTAGTTTCGTAGATAAACATTCTCGTATGCGTAGCCACCCGACGGCCGGCACTCGGAATAAGAATGTGGACCTCCAAAGTCTCACAAATCGGGTGTACCGCCACTTGTTGATTCGATTGATTATTCGTCGAGTAATCCGTAAGATATCGTCGATCTTTTGTTCATGGCGGCTATTTCGGAGAAGAAGACGATTTGATCGAGATGATGCATCCCTTTCGGCGGTAGAATCCCAATAATTGTAATGAGCGGTCATGTTCTCAATAAGATCGTAACATTCCCTGACGCTTTTCATGAAAGTTCCACCAGCGGCAGCATTGATTGTTTCACGGTGTCTCAACGTTAAGCCATTATAAAACGTATCAATTTGAGTGACAAGCAACATGTTATGATTCGGACATCGATCAATCGCAGTTTATATCGTTCCCAAGCTTCAAACAAAGATTCGCGGATATTGCCGGAAATTATCGATATCGTTCCTCAATTTCGTGCCACCATCGGCGGTGGAAAGTACTTTGCCGAAAACTGAAACCATTTCCTCGAAGGTATGAATCGAATTCTTCTGAGTCGATCAAACCAAGGCGGGCATGATGAGTCAAAGAGTATGGGAAAAGATACGACAGAGGCGTCATCGGAGACCCCATTCGTTTCATACTCGGTGACGGTCAAAAATTTATCAAGATGTTTGTTTGCATCGTCATCTCGTAAACCATGAAATTGACAAGCGTTCTTTACTTGTTCTATCAGATGATGTTTCAAGCTAAAATCGGTAGCTTGAAAATTAGTCGGTGCAATGGGTCCTCCCTTCCCGTACATTGTAGGTTGACATAACTCCTCCATCGTTCGGAGATCGGGAGCTACATTTTGATTATCGGGAGGAGGATTAGGACCGGGTTTTGGTGGTCCGTTGGGAGCGCCCATATTACGTAACTCGTACGCTTCGATTACCGTCAAGTCGTCTAGATCGAGATCGAGTGCGCATGCACTTAAAACCAAGGCAATTAAAATGATACGGTATTCGAAAACACAGTGAACTTAACCAATAATCCCAAGTGAATGAATCACCTCTATAAAACAAAGCGCGCAAGCTTGGCGGAGAAGCTTTTTAGGTCGTGCGAAGCTTATTAAAACCCGCTTCTTTACAAACGCAATAATTTAATGTCAGGCCGTCCTTATACCCACCACACAGTTTGTTTATCAAATAGAAGTAAATCGACTCACAAGCGACACAAAGGCAAGTTTTTGATCTTTGGTTCGGGAACTTATTAATGATAACACCTCCGTTGAGAATGTTATATAATTGATGTATTCTATTTTAGCTCAAAAACAAAAGAGAAAATCTTTTTGTATTTTTTATATGATATATATATATATATACAAAAGGAAAAGGAAAATATTTTTTTACTTTTTTATTTTATAGAAAAATAGTAACTTCACGAATGAAGGATCTCGAGTCACTAATCGTCAAACCTCAAACGATATTGTCGTGACACAACCTCCCCGGCAGCGGCGCCAAAATTTGATTACGCAAACACAGAATGCCAAAACCGTCAAGTTATCTCACACAAGCTAGCCACTTGTGAATGACTAACCGTAAGAAACTTAAAAGCAGTTGGATAATCGATTTCTGATAATGAAGGCTTATGGGTATGTGTGTACGGATAAAACCTCAATATCGATATCAAAAATAATCACGAAGATAGATTCAAAATTCCTTTAGGAAAAGAATATCAAACCAAATCTCGTGTGATCGTTGATACGGATTAGTCAACCCGAATCGCTTCCCAACGAGGCGTGAATTGCCAACGTCGTTATTGGTTTGGAATTTAATGCTCGATGTTTTGGATTAATGATTTTGATTTATTAAACTACGGGAATGGGGAAAGTAATTAAGGGAATCTATTTTACGGAAAATCCTAAGTGCGAATTAACTAAAACGTAATTAACGAAACGTAATTAAAATGCAACTACGTCTATATTATATCTAAAAATGCCTAAAATTACTTTTACTCTAGAAATGTAATGTGAAAACTATTTATGAATTAAAACTATTTTTAGGATTTTTCTGGATTTTTTTAGAATTAAAGACTAATTTTTAACTTTAAAAACTAATTTAAAATACTAAAAATTATAAAAATCAAAGAGAAAAATATAAAACTATTTTTATAAAATCTAAATAATCCTAAGAGAATTTTCAAAACTATTTTTTTTTTCTAATTATTTTCAATTTTCTACTAATTTAAAACTATTTAAAACTAATTTAAATTGTGAAAAATACCAAATAAAAGGGGAAAAATAGGGAAGAATACTTTTTATGCTTTTTATATTTTTCTTAAACTGGGAAAATTGAAAAATTATTTTTTGGAACTTTTTTTGATTTAATTGCAATAAAAGCTATTAAAAAAGTCTAAAAACTGTTTTAATTTGGGAAAAATACTAAACAGTGATGGAAAATTATGAAAAATTCAGTGAAAGTCTAAAATATTATTCTAATTTTAAGAAAAATGTAAAAACTATGGCTTATGTGTAAGATTTAGAACCTGTAGTGCAAACTACTTAAAGAATTAAGCTCTAAAATAAGCTAATGAGTGCAATAAGCTACCTAATGAGTACAGAAGCTAACTTATGCTAAAGAGACCTAAAATCAACTAATTCAAGCTACTCCTAACCACTAAAAAGCAATCTACCAAGTATTGAGCTAATTAACTACTATGGCCAAACAGACCTTAACCCCTATTTTTAAGCTTATCTACAGGCTTTTCTAGTGAGCTTGTGGAAAAACTGGAAATTAGGTTCTCTAGTCAACCAACCAAAGATCACCTGGACCAAATTTCAGCCAAGGAGAAGCTAAATTGAAGATTTGATAGCTTCTGTAAGAAGCCTGTGCACAACTCAGTTATGACTGAGTGTGCACAGGACAAAACTAGTCTGATTTAGAAGCTTATTTGGAGCTTATGAATTATCACAAAAATCCACAAAATGGTTTTTCAAAACCTGACCAGTTGAAGAAACTTATCCAAAAAAATTCAATGGATTTGGACCAGAAATGAGACTATTAAAAATCTATAAAGTTTTGTGAAAACACACTTTTCAACTTTTGACTTTTAATCAAAAATTGTAATTTTGACTTATTTGAGATTTGATCATAAAAAAACAGATTTATAATGATGATTTATGAAGTAATGAGATCAAATATTGTTACCCTATGTGGATCTACACCTAATATGCAAACTACCTTATACGAATACTTTCAGACATGCAAATGAAAACAGGAGAATGATGATTTTGACTATAGATGAATGAAAGCTCATATTTATGGCCTAAATCTACTGAGTATACCTAAATGCAAATATCTAAATCACTCCTATCCCATTTAGTGACCTCAATCTCAGATCTGCAAGTCAATCCAAACACTCCTTACTATATTTGAAATGCAATATCACAACTGCTAGATCAGCCTAAACTTAACATTATATCTAGCTCAAATTCACCTAAATACGACAATATTGCACAGATTCAAACAACTGTAATTAAAATATAGCGATTTAAACAAGGATGATTTCAAAACTTACAAGTTGTCCTAGCCACTATGGCTTGAATTCAATGAAGCATTGAACCACTAACCTAGACTATTATCAACCCAAATAAATCAAACTCAACCCAATTCCATTTCGAAATCAACCCACTTCCTTGATCAAAACGAAGAAATCGAACCAAATATTGTAGCTGCGGTTTTGATTGTAATTTATTTTGAGAGTAGAAGCGAGTAGAGACAAACTTAACCCACTATAAGCTATAAAGAGCTTATGTAAGCTTAATCAAACAAACAATCGACAATTAATGAAGCTCTAAAAATGATTTTGACATTTTTTTTTTCAAGTATTTTCTATATTTTTTTTTGAGATTTTTGTTTAAAAGAACAAGTAAGCTGAAAATGATTTGTGATAAGCTAACTTGAGAAAATGAAATACTAACAAGCTATTTAGAACAATAAATCAAGAATTGAGATTGCTTAAAAAATGAAATTACTTTTATTAATAAGACTTGTGATTACAAAGGAAAAATTTAGAAAATCGTAAAATGAAAACTAAATATTAAACACTAATAAGCTCGACAATCTACTCAAATTCTACCCCTAACAAGTGAAATAAGAGGTGCCTTTATAGGCGAAGCTAAGGCCTTGGAAGGATCCGGAATGCATCCATCCGTGCTTCTTTGAGTGTATTTAGAGCCATTGATCATATCTCCACCTCATCTCTTCAATCAGGACCATTAGATCAAAATAGCCACGTCTCTTGCACCAATCGAGGCGTGAAAAGGAATGTTGCACATGGATTGATGACCGGCACTGCGTGTTATGTCAGTGTGTGCTGATTGTACGGATTTGCCCCTCAATTTGGTTAATTTGGCAGATTGTTGTCGAGGGTGTTTTAGGGTTCTTCGCTGGAAATGAATTGGGGGTGGATTTGGGCGCGTGAGATTTTTTTATAATATTTCGAGTTAAGTTTGAAGCCGGCATTGACTCCGGGTTACTGCTAAAAGGGTATACGGGTTGGATATATTGGGTTGGATGGTTTTTGGTTAATGGACCGGGTTTAGTTATTTTGGGCCGTGGGTTTGGATTAGGATTTTGGATCATAAATAGTTAATATTAGATTTGGACTAATATTGTGATCCATTTAGCAACTTAGGGACTAAGCATGTATAACTGAAACCTGCAGAGGACCAAAAGCGTATTTTAAAATCTCTTTCAAGGGCCAATCTCGTCATTCGAAATAATCCAAGGGCTGATTTTACAATTCCAAAAACTTGAGGGATCACTTTTGCCAAATGCTCAAAGATGAGGGACTGATCTTGACAATTCTTCAAACTTGATTATATCTTCTAAAAATCATCCTCAGAGAATAAAATCTTCATAAATGCACAATCTCGACCTTCCGCCGCCTTAAGCTCTCTTAATCTCGTGCTTGATTTACGCCTGATTTGGCTTCTTTTGAGTGTTTTTACATATCCGGTACTGTGACTCGCAATAAACTCTTTCTCTTGGTTATTTTGGGTCGATTTGATAATGAAAAGATATGTGTTTAAGCACATATCGTTTTCACCATGAGTACCACCCCTGTAAAGTGGGAGTTGCCCATTGTTATTAAAAGGAGAATAATTGTTGTGTATCTACACTTGGCTAGTAATGTTCTCTTTTACGTTCAAGGATTGATAATAAAGTTTGACTTTGAATATTGAGGACAATATTCATTTCTAAGTGTGGGGAAATTCTAATTTGATCATAAATCGCCCTTTAGTCCCTTTTCCCCAAAATGGCCAAATTTAAAATTTTTTTAGTGGAAGTACTATGTACTAAACACAACAAATGGTAATCACTCCACCATGTCTAACCCACATAAGGATTGGCTAATCCAGGAGCAAATGGCTCTTGGTAAAGATATCTCAAATCCGTTGATGGCTTGCAATTTGCCCAAAATTGTATGGTGTTCAATTTCACCATATCTTTAATTAGTGAAGAGTTGGCTAGCCCGCCCGCAAGTTTATGGCTTGTGGTAAAGCAAGCGATTGAAAACCATAATTGGTAATCGACTCACCAAAGATATTTTATCTAAGAGTTGGCTAGTCCGTATAAAGCAAGCCTCAGTTATAAATCAAAACCGTTGTAAGCTGGTGATTTGCTCAAAATCATTTGGTTATCATTGTACCAAGGTTCTTACTTGAAATGAAACAATTGGCTACTCCAGAAGTAATGGCTTTTGGTAAAGAGATGAAATCCATTAATTTTTCATAAAAAGATTGCTAGGGACTAGCAATAGTTTAGAGTGGGGGATTTGTGTCTAAATACTCATCATTTTGTACATTTAGAATGTCAAAACATCCAAAACACTCGAAATACATCAAAATGATGAAAATATCACAAACAAGTGTTTTATGTGTTTTAAATGCAAAATATCAAAATCGATGAAAAACGATCAAGTTTGCATAATTGGCGGTTTTAGTCCCCAAGTTACAAAAGATGTCAAATATAGTCCTTGGATTTATTAAAAATGGAAAATATTCAAATATAATCCTTGTACTATTAAAGAATGGCAGGAATGGTCCTTATTATAATTTTGGAAAAGTGGGGTTTGGTCCCTCATGTTTGGCCAAATTACAAAATTAGTCCTTGTGCTTAATTAATACCAACCTGACCCTTTGTGTATTTTGATCCCCACCAAAACAAAGAACCCCCCTGTCATTATCCACTTGACCCCATTATGAACCCTCTCTATTAATACCACCACCAACCAAAGTCAAAACGAACACTGTACCTCCCCTCACACTTGCCCGCCAAAACCGGTGACCCATCAAACCACCATGGTTTCTCACCACCACTTTTACACCTCACTCTACACTGTATACCAACCCCTCCACCTCGCGATACACCCAAAAATCATTAAATGCATATAACCCCGCTCAAAGACTTTTTCCCCAAAAATTCCATGGACGTATATGATGAGTTATGAAGATCAATGGCTCAAGATAGGTGGGAATGTTTGAGGTCGCACAAGGATTCTAAGAGGTTAATAAATATCAAGAAAGTAGAAGAGAAGGATAGTTAAGTAGTGTAATCTTATTTTTACTTATGTCGTTTTTTAAGTTTTTAAATTTTCCATTGTAAGGTTAAGCTTTTCAATACTTTGTAATCATATTCCAAATGTGTTATAAACCGTTTTCAGTTATCAATTTCATGTTCTATGTATAAAGTCAGTTTATGCCATTTTTAAGCTAAAATTCTCAAATCAACTTATTTTTTGTTATTAGTGTTGTCAAAGAACTCATAAGCTCATATAATTTCATTATATAGCTTCTGAGAGCTTTTATTAAGTCTAAAACTTTGTTTAGTATCAAAAAACGAGAAAATTCACAAAAATCAAGAAAATAGTGAGAAAATAAAAAATCTATGGAATCTGAAGTTCAATGACTGAAGCGGGTTGGAAATTGGATTGTTTTTGGTTTAGAGCTTAGTGGTAAGCATATAGGAGTGATCTTATGTTCTCAGTTCTCATCTTTGTGCCTAAACTCACTTTGTAAGCTATTTCTTTGAAATTTGCAATTCATAGTATTAGTGTTTAAATGTTGCTAATTACAAGTTTTATCTTATCTCATTATAGTTAATCAAAGTTAATTTATAGCTTTTATGGTTTAAAAAGTTGTTTTAGTACAATAAGCTTCATACTGAGTTTTGTATAAGGGTGCTTGGATTAGCCTAGTTAATTGTGTTAGAGGGCATCTGTGTTATTACTTGTTGTTGTTTCATATCACCTTAGTGTTTAATAGCTCAGTTCTAGTATAAAATTTAGTCCTTGTTTCATAAAAAGTCAAAATCATCTTGATTCTATCCTATATTCATAACTGTTAGAAATTTATGTTTCATAATCATGCATACTAGTGTAAAAGTTGTTTATATAGCCTAAATAAGTCTTATAGTAGCTTAATACATCAAATTAGATCATCTAGGATCATTAGAAGTTCATAAGTCAAACCGGTTCATTATTTAAAAGTCAAAATTTCCTAAAGGCGGTTTTGAATAAACTTTAAAATTTCACTGTGATCTTATCATTAGGATTTAGGACTTAAGCCTTTGGGATATTAAAGTTTAACTGCTTAACTAAATTAGAAAAATAGTAGTTCACTCCTAATCAGCTTATTAAGTGCTTTTCACTTAGCTTCTTTTGACCCTTTTCCTAAAACGCTGCCTGTGCCGCAAATAAAGCTTGAGCTTATTTGAAGCTTATTTGGTGCTTAATTTTAAGTAATTGTGCTTTCTTAGTTATTATATTAGCTTATTTAAAGGTGTTTAGCTTATTTTCATTTACTCTTTTGCTTATTTCTAGCTTATTAGCATTTTGGCTTAAATCTTGTGCTTATTCACTTTTGCCAATTGTTAGAAACATAAGCTCAAACTGAGCTTATTAGTAGTTTTTGTGAAAAGTTATAGTTTTAAAATTTGCTTAATATCATGTGCTTAATTAGTTTGTAAAAAAAAAAATTTGCAAAAAATGGGTTTGCACAGATTCGAACTTCGGACTGGTGTATGCCTTCCCACGCCTTCACAACAACACACTCAACCGGTTTCTTGGGTCTTTTGCGTTATATCCTCCCACATCAATCTATTTAACATAGTTTTAGCCCGTTTGGTTAATAAGCACTCTTTGCTTATTAAGCGCTTATCACTCAACCTGTGGGACCCACATATTTTTTCCTACATTCTCTCTAGTACTTTTGTAATTTTTTTCAGATTTTTCTTTCTACGTTAAGTATTTTTTATAAATTAATTAGTTTAAAATAGTATATAATTCATAATAAAAAATATAAAAGTAAAAAAAATATAAATCTTTTTTCTAAAAACTTCTTTTGTCATATAGTACGTAAGAAAATTGTTTTTACACTTGTAGAATTTTTATTTCATAAAATTTACGTTTTTACTTCTTATCGACTGTAATTTTTATAAATAACGTTCGTTTTCATTTTAAGTCACATTTTTAGATAATTTAAGTTTACGTTTTAATTAAAATAGTTTATTTAAGTTATTTTGTTTTATAAATCATAGAAAAGCATCATTTTAAATATAGTGATAGCGTTTATTTAATATATTTTAGCTTTTTAATTTTCTTTAATTTCATTTAAGTCATTTGTAATTTATAAACTTTTTCTTTAGGTATAATTATCCATCAAAATCCTTATTGATCACTATCCTTAGTGATTACTCGCCATCCGATAGTTTTGAAACACCATTGAGTCTCCGGGGACTTAACGCCGGGAATCCACTATATTCTCCCGATCTTAATTGCATTTGCTTTCTCGAAATTTTTTAAGTTTATTACGGTTAGCCATTCATACAGTAGTGTCATCTTGTGTGATTAAACTTGACGGTTCGGGATCAATCAACTACCAAAAAGATTTTGGCACTTTTTGGTACTTTTCTCGTATAAAAGTGATTGGATGAGATAATGAAAGAGAAAAAATGAATTCCACGTATCATTTTTTATGTGTGAATAGTAAGATAAGTAGGAAAAAATCATGCTGATAATTTATACTACCATGTCAAACCTTATTAGTTATTTTAACAACTTTTTTCTAAAAGATAATTAACCCAACAACATAACACACTAAAAATATTCACATTCATTTCACAAATCCTTGAAACTGGCGATTTATTTTATTTAAGCTTTAAGCATCAAAAATACTCTCCATAAGCTCGCATAATAAGACACGCCAAGGAATTGGCGCGCACACCATAACATAACCCAATAATAAGCGCCATCACTTGTGCAATGGCGTGCCTAAAAGATAATAACGCTGATGGTCATGGCTACCAAACCCATACCTGTAAGATTGATAGTAATTGCATACGGAACCATACGTGGTCTATTGTGACTAGAGATGCATACAAGAACCGGTTTTAAACCGCCGAAAAACGCTTTTGAAAAACCGAACCGGTTTTACAAAACCGTTTTACTAAACCGAAACCGTTTTTAAACCGAACCGGTTTCACCGGTTTTAGTTTTTCGATGACCGGTTTTTAGCGGTTCTAAAGCGATTAACCGGTTTTAAAAAACCCGATTAAAACCGGTTTTTCGGATGGACCGCAGCGGTAAGAGTTTGCTTCTTTGCATGGCGGTAATGATGTAAGTGTGGGGTTGTGTGGCTACTGGATTGTATTGCGTCCTGAAAGTGCGCACTGCGCGGCATATGCAGTTGAGTGGAGCATATCTAGCATCCATGGCCGTATTGTTGTTGTTGGAGGAAGAGACCGGTGCACCAACCATGATCAGAGATTTGTTGTTTTCCACGAGGTTTTAGGACAAGAAGTAAAAGATCTAAAGGGTGTTTATGATCAACTCTAATGAAAGTTGACTTTATAAGATGATGATGTGTGGGTGAGGTAAAAAAACAAGAGAGGAGAAACAATTAATTTAGATAAGGTATAACATTTATTTGTTAAATATTCTAGGTAGCATTACATGCAATATGTTTTGGACAATACGCAGCTCTTCGAAATGTATTAGTATTTATTTAGTTTTAGTTCTATAATTGTATTGTTTAAATAAAAGTTATGATTGTATTGAAATGTATTCTCTCTGTCCAAAATTTTGTTCTTATTGATTTTTTTTCTGGTCTTTTCTTTTCAACTTTGACCTTAAGTACATTTGTTTATATTACATAATACTTGATACAAAATATATGAACGGATTGAGTTTTAAATGTATTTTCATTTGGTATAATTTTTATCAAAAATTTTATAGCACAAATAAAAATATTTATAGTCAAAGTTGAAGAAAGACCAAAAGTCAGGAGACAATAAAGGGACGGAGGGAGTAGTATTTTATAGTTTTAGTTGTATAATTGTATTGTTTAAATAAAAGTTATGATTGTATTCAAAATGTATTAGTATTAAATGTTTTAAATTCCCAAAAAGCGAACGGTAAAATATCGATAAAAAAATGGTTCAACATTTAAAACCGAAACCAAACCGGTAAAAACCGACCGAACATTTAAACCGAAAACCGATTCAACTTTTAAAACCGAAAACCGATTAAAACCAAAAAAAACCGATTTTGAAAAAACCGTTTTAAAACCGGTTTTAAACGAAAACCGGTGAAACCCGGTTTTGTGCACCTCTAATTGTGACACCTCCATCATGCGTGATTGTGTTATTTTTGATTTGGTTTTGTGAAGGAAACTATGAGACGGGTTAGAAAATAATTAAATAAAATACATAATGAAAATACATGTTAGCATGACAAACATTTGTTTGCATTTGAATTATTTTCACCACCTAGTTATGAGAATTATTGTATCAACTCTTTCAAGTTTTGATCATTAACTTTTTTAAGGTAGGGAATGTTACAGTATTAATAAATGGTGAATCGGTGATTAAGTATTGTGGGCCGAAATAGATGTGTAGATGTATGGACCAAAATAAACGAGAGTTGCCACATGGTCCATATGAGTCCCGTCCAGCCAAGTGTATCCCTATTTCCCTTTGATGCAAAACAGCAAAAGCTAGTATCATTCCTGACTTAACTAGAGTTTTTTTATTTTTTTTTTTTATTTTTTATTATTATTATTATTTTTTAAATAATTAATTTATTTACAATGATAATCATATAGAAGCATAAAGCATTCAGTACTAGTCCGCAAATGCGTCTCTAGTTTGCTCATATTGGTTGAAAACCTTCCTAGTCGCAAAATATTGAAATGACTCATCTCGAGAGACAAAACGTCGTGAAAAAGTTTAAAAACAAGTTTTTGTTAGGATTTTGTACATTATTATCTCACATTGTATTTAGACTAAATGATTGTTCGCTCGTGAAAGCATTGCTGATATCGTTTTATTTAAAAACAATACTTACTTTGTCCGAATATCCTTGTTTAGATTTAGAAAATTAGGTAAAAGAGATATTTTAGTTTGTCATCTATAAAACCTTACCTTATATGGCACTTCATCTGTCACAAAATTATAACGCTTATTTTTATTTTAAGATGTTCTAAAATAATAGTTTTATTTTTTTTTATTTTTATTTTTTTTTTTTATTTTTATTTTTATTATTATTTTTTGTTGTCAACTAATCAAAAAAGATTTTATTAGATGCATATGATATTTAATTGATTTAAAAGTATAATAATTTTCTTTTTCTTAAAATGTTGTTGTGGAAATAATTACTCTATATATACATTTATCAAGATAGCTATGGACCAGATGTGTTTTTTGCACGCCACACCAATGCAATATACTCTACTATGCATAAGATATGTCGCCAACATTGCTAGGAGCAATCTCGCTTTTGCTAACGCCTAATGAACAGTGAAAGGTACAACCAGGGTGTGTTTTGTCGCACACCCAATGGGCAATAGCTACAATATTGTATGCATAAGCTATGTCCCCAAGATTGCTAGGCAATCCTACTTTTAAGCCTAATTAATGAACGAAAAGTATAAGTACTAATGGTCGTTAGTTAACATCCGTCATCTACTAACGGTCGTTACTTTTTTTTTTTAAATACTTAAAAAATAAAAATGTGACAAATATCCCCGAGTGTTTAACTTCGTTGCAAAATAGGTCTCTGAGGGACTAACGATGTAACAAAATTTACGTAATTTGTCATTCATGTTATATGTTTGTTACAAAGATAGTCCTATTAACGAGCATTTAAACGATTGTTAAATAGCGACATTCTAATATTTTAATTAAAAGCTTTATATAAAACGAACGCAACGGGCTTGATAACATATTTTTTTCAAATTCAAACCGCTTAATTATATTGTTGTGACTTAAAATACTAAACATATCTAATAGTAAATACGCTTACTGAATTTAAATGATACTTTCAGATGCTGAACACTCGCATGTGCGGGCTAAAAACCTTGTGATTTTGAAATACCACCAAACTAGTTTTGAGGATGTGGGTAATGGATATCCTCATTGTTTTATGTGTTTGGCATTGAGTTTTCAACTTTTTATTAAAATAATGTTTGATTGATCAAGTGCATGCATTTTATGGGGCCTTTACATTTTTTTTAACTTTTGTCAGGATAGAGAGTTGTCGCAATATTTACTTTTGTGGGGTTACTCTTCAAAATTAGATTTCTAGGACAATCGCTAGTTTTGTAATGTATACTGTGTTTAATACCATATACTGTTTTATGCAGATAGCTTAAAAGTTATTTCTAACACTAATTTATGAACCTTCAGAATGTAATTTTGTAATACATTTTGAAACAAAAAATCTATAAAACATCGTTTTCTGTATTTCAAGAAATAAATAACCATCGTTTTCTACTTTTCTAGACATATATTAGACGAAAAGACACTTGGAACAAGTTAAGCAAACGGCGGATATTCTGGATACTATCTATTCCGCAAAGAAAAATTATTAACCTGAAAATATGATTCATAAAACAAGTGTCGTGTCATGCAAATTGTATAACAAGATTTTTATACAGGGATATGTTATTGGTTCCTCTTGTCACACGTCATAAAACATATTTTTATATTATAAATAATAAATAACTAAGGTTATAAATAGTGCGAGGCGTGACGTCACGATATGATCTTTGCGGCTAAGGCGAAACTTTTGTGCTTATAAGGAGTGACATAAGTCGACACAAAATATAAAAATATTTATATATTTATATTATATTTCATATATATCGAGTTTACAAAAAAATGTGCCATAAGGCGGCGTAACGGCATGATCAAGCCTCACGCCTTTGCAAGCCTTTTAGAACCATGTAAATAACAAAGGATGTTGCTAGATGATGATATAATATCAGTTTTATGGTCGAATATATTCGGGCATTTCATAAAAAAATAATTTATCTGGGAAAATGCTGAGGCATATTCTTTGTAGAGATACAAACGCCCCTTCAACACGTTAAGATTTATTTAAAAGCTACTGAGTAGTACTATACGAAGTATATAACCCATTTTGGTACGCAAGTGATGATTCATTAGACATAAATCTATTTGTAAGCGTACTAGGACGAACCTGGAACACAAAGTGATACGCTTGGGCTCGAGCCCAAGACTCATTTAGCTATTAGGGTTTTATCTTGTCTTATAAATACTCTTTTGAAGATCATGGAATCCCGGAATTAAGAAAACTTTTGACGACAACACCTTGAGGGCAATGTGATTTTGAAGGAGTGAGGAATGATACGCTTGGGCTCGAGCCCAAGACTCATTTAGCTATTAGGGTTTTATCTTGTCTTATAAATACTCTTTGTAATATTTTAGTTCATCATTCAATCAAGTTTTAAGATCAATAATATTCTAGTTCTTCAATCTTCTTCTTAAGGAGCCCGCGCCCGCTTGAAGTGGTGCCTTATCCCGATACAACCCCTAACCTGGTCGTATCACAAAGTCATCGGGTGCATTTAAAAAAAATCAAACAAAATTACCTACATAATTTTTTGAAACAAAACTAAAACTACGATACAAAAATTCACGAGTATCCCAGAACCCACCTTGATTCGGTCAGTGTACTGGTATATAATCATCCCTTATTTTGAGAGTTCTTGATAATGATACTGAATTACTGACATGACCATAAATATGCTAGCAACCAAACAAAAGTAATGAGTAAAACGACCTCAGTGTCGTATAGATCGTTAGATACAAAAATCATAACATAATTACAAAAGTAGTAAAGACAAGAAATGAAGTTATGAAAAGGAAGCAAGTGTTGTAAAACGCTTTAGATTATGATATCAACTTGAATGTGACACAAGCCAAAATTTAAAACATAGAGAATGCAATTTTGGCATCCACAAGAAACTATATTTTGTATTTGGCTCTAACGAGTGTTGGAAAACCCGCGCGATGCAGCGGGATTGCTTAAAGGACGTGCTTTGCAACGACACTTAAACCTCAGGGGCTGTTTTTGCCAAGTTGCGAAAGATTATTAATGCTAAAGGACTTACTTTGCAACGACACTTGAACTTCAGGGGCTGTTTTCGCCAATTTGGCAAAGTTTGCATTTAATGCACTTGATTGTGCTACAGTACTAATGTTTTGCTTGTTGTGCAAAACTTATGTACGATATTTAGTATATTATACAAATTAAATATAAGTATTTTGATGTTTTGTTTTTTCTTCCAAGTTTTATGCTTTTTATTCTTAAACTATACAATTTTAGCTAAAAAATCATTCGGCATTATTGATTACTCTCCCATCGATACTAAACAATCATATGGTAATCTAAAATTGCAACCATATGGTATGTAATCAAATTAGTTTCATATTAAATTATCGTATGTTACATAGCCTAACAAGCAATTACTCTGAAGTGAGAAAAGATCGTAATCATGTATTCGACATCTTAGGTTTTCCGATAAGAAAAACATATCAGAGTTCTTTTACGTGAAGAAATAGGTTTCACTAACCCTACTTGTTCTAAACTAAATAAGTAAAGTCTAATCTAATAATAACTTGTTGGAAGACATGTAAAATACATATGACACCACCATTAACACATTCTAGTATAGAAAGACACTTGGAAAAAAACATTTTTTCGCTATAATATGTTTATACATTTTACCACCCAGAGATGGTACCACACCATCTATGACAGTGCCGCGCAATGATGTTCCTACGGTACACATAGGTGGCAACTTCGTGACTTCGTGTATACCACAAAGTTATTCTCTGCTACGTAGTACAACATAAATTGTGATCATATCGTTATACTTTCGTCATTTATGGCTTGATGATCATATGGTACCACAATTCATGTATCCAAAGTCAATCTACAAGTGTGTACCAAAAAGATTTTTTTCCCCTACTGGCCCATTAGTATTAATGTTAGTTATATTAATAGCATTTTCCCTTTTCGGCATGTTTTTCTTTTGATTTGAGATATTTTCTTAAGTGTTACGTAGTATATATAGTTTGAAAGTTACTTTCTAGCTAAAGTGCTAAACTGCAAAGTAGGCAAAAAAATGCTTTGGGCCCAAGTGCTCAACTATATCAAAATAGCTCTTTGGGCTCATAAGAGTTGGACTAGTCAACTGCCCGGTTTAGCCAGATTCTGGACCGTGTCCTTCTGTACACTGTTAAATGTATTCAGAAAGACATTTAATTGTTTTGTGAGTTTAATTTGTTCTAGGGTAAATTACACAATTCGTCTCCAAACTATACCCTGTTACCATATTTCATCTTCCTTTTACTTTTTGTTGCACGGATAGTCTCTGCTGGGGAGCGGTTTCGGAGCCCCGTTATATATAACACCAGTTAAGTGACTTTTCAACAAAAGGTAATTCCGTCTTTTCAAGCCAAAACAATTGCGCGTCCGTTACCTCACCTACCCCCTTCTTCTTCTCTTTACACTACCACCTCGCTGGAAAATTGTCACCAATATGTCCGCCGCCGCTAACATCTCACCATAAAACCACCAAAACACCTCCTCATAGATCTAATTGAGTAATCATTAATGGTAAGAATCAATTAAAACTTGGCAAAGAAAAAAGATAATAAAAGTCGTATTTATTGATTTTTTTTAAACGACAATTTATAGAAAGCAACTAGCAAGCAAGGCTAGAAAAAGATTACAATATGTTCATACAAGATGTAACTGGAGCCAATCCAATTAGGATGAGAATTCCTACTTCTATTTGAGATCCAAGAGTGGGATTAAACCTTTACTTGCTCGCCGAGGGTGTCCTTCCTAGGGGGCTTTGGATCAAAGCAAACACGGTTACCGTATCTACAATTAGTTGTTTGAATAACATTATCAAAGCAAAGCTTGGTGGCTTTGTTAAAATTCATAGAGTCGGCCCAAGAGAGTAAGTTGGGAAGATCGTTTGGATATGATGTAAAACCCCACCAACCTGAGATGAACTTCCAAAGGTCACAAGCAACCGGGTAGTCAAAGAAGAGGTGTTGACAAGTTTCGATGTCACCGTCACACAAGGGTCATCTCACTGAGTTTAAATCGATCCCACGCAAATCAATGTTGTACCGAGTAAGAAGACGATCCACCTGTTGTAGTCTCCAAGAGTGGATGTTTACCTTAATAGGGAGAGTCTTATTCCAACTCACCTTATCACTCGAGAAAGGGAAGATAGCTAATTCAATACACATGGTCATTGAGCGTACAAAGAAGGTGTTAGATGCATCGAAAGTATAATGCCAAGAGTTTGGAGTGTCGACAAGTGAAACATCACGTAGTAGCAGCAGAATGTCATCAAGATGTGATTTTTTAACCCCATCTCTAATGTTTCTACGCCATGTCCAGTTAAGAGATAAAATCCCATTAGTGAAAGCGCACCTTTCTATAATTTTGCAATCCTTGTGAATTTCTAGTGAGAAAAGTCTAGGAAAAAGACTTTTAAAAATTTGATTCACTAATCCATATATCCTCCCAGAACCTAAAAGTGGACCCATTTCCCACTTTTCTTTTGAAGATTTATTGGAGACAATAGTTAGCATGAGAAAGAGGTTTGTTTAGCTCGATGATTTTTTCCAAGGGCTCAGAGGCATGCTAGGCTTAGGGAGTCAATTGTACCAAACCTTCTCCATTAGACCCGTGAATGGATGTGATTACGCTTTTTCAAAGAGAGTTAGGTTCCGAGTGAAAACGCAAATACCATTTAACCAACATGGCTAAGTTAACTGCATGAAGACTACCAATTCCAAGACCTCCACAATTAGTCGAAGAGCAAACTTTATGCCAAGCAACCCAAGCCATTTTATTTGTATCAAGTGTGCCAACCCAAAAGAAGTTACGCCTAAGCTTTTCAAGATAGTTGATTGATGACACATTTAGGAGCCATAAAAATGGAGAAGAAGTAAGTTTTAAGAGCGCCAAGTACTGATTTTAGGAGGGTAAGTCTACCACCATATGAAAGTGTTCTTGCTTTCCAAGAGGTAAGTCTTTTGTAGAATTTATCAATAATTGGTTTCCAATTACAAGCTTTGTTTATATTGGCACCAATCGGAAGACCAAGATATGAACATGTGATTCGGAAGCGAAAACGCCAATACCAAAAAACTTGCTTTTGGAAAAGTTCACTTTCAATCCAGAAGCCATGTTAAAGCATCTCAATACACAACAAATGTTTTTACCATTATATATCTCGGGACCACTTACCCATTATGAGAGAATCTTACGTGAACTGAAGATGAGAAATGTTAACTTTGTTTAAGCCTACTTTCACTCCTTCAAAGATTAGCTTTGAATTGGTTTCTTCAAAAGCAACATGTAGTGCTTCCGTTGCAATGATGAAGAGAAATGGTGAAAGTGGATCTCCTAGGCGAAGACCTTTATGAATCTTGAATTCCTTAACAGGACATCCGTTAACAATGACCGAACCGAACGTCGATTTTAGGCACCCCTACTCCACATTCTCCATTCATCACTAAACTCCATTTGTTTCATTGTGTTGTCAAAGTTTTCAATCAAGCGAGTCAAACGTCTTTTCAAAGTCAACTTAAAGAAAAAAAGGCGTTTTTTCCTTAAAGCCCAAGATAAAATTTCTTTCACCATAAGCGGGCATCAGTTATTTGTCTATTTTTCAAGTAAGCGGTTTGAACATCGCTAACAATCGTGTGAACAACTTGTTGGAGCCTATTAGCAAGGACTTTGGCGATCAGTTTATATTGACAACCAATAAGATTAAATCTACAGTCTTTTATGTTGAAAGGATCTTGCAGTTTATGAACTAAGGCAATAAAAAAGGGGTTGCAACCTCTTGGAATATAGCCATCAATTTCAAATCTTGACCATGTTAATAAAATCTTTGCCAAGTATATGTCCCAGTTTTCTTAACAACTCATGGGTTGTATTTATTGATATTTTGAGTTGAATTTCATTATCATTTTCTTGTTCTTAAATGAGCCTATTTAATTAATCTTTAATCTTTTTATTCTCTACTCCGAGTAAAGATCCGCTCAATTTTGATTTGGACGTATAGTACAAATGCTCCAATTATCACTTCTTTTTGTTATTCCTTCTTTAATAGTTGACGGCTTTATACATATTACTCGAGATCAAATAAAATATACGTTTTACCCTTATAAAGAAAAGTAATTATTGATATTTTGTTTTGAAACGGATGAAGAAACGCGTTTGTGTAATCGTGGTCAAGCAAAGGCCAACACAACTCATGACTTGTTAAGAAAACTGGCCTTATAATCCAACGACATTCTATTAAATGCCACGTACCAAACAACGACGTAATACATGCAAAGCATCACACATGCCAAATATTCATTTCAACGTTCCAAAATCCTATAAATTATTCCATAATAACTTTTCTTGAACATTCAAATGAACATTCTGTTGACAGCTTAACTAGTCGAATGTAAGATTACGTTAAAAATAACGCAACTAGCTAGTAGTGGCTGAATCATGGTTTTGCTAGAAAGTCGAAAGGAAAACAAGGACCAGCTCGCGATTACAAGGGCAGCAGCATGGGCGTGGTACGAACGTGGATCATGCTCGAGCACAATTTAATACGAGAGAGTGACTTCGAAAGAAAACGTGATTATACTCCTAGGCCTTCCCGGTACAAGCTCGAAGCAATGAAGAAACAACAAAAGGAAACTCATGAAGCACCATCATGTATTAACAGTTCGCTCGAAAACTCCCTTTTGGATGGTTATGAAAAAAATAGAATTTCAAAGAAACTTGATAGCTATGTAGGGTCTAGTAGGGTTGAGCATCATCGTAAGTCGATAGATGATCGTGATCATGGTGGCAGGAGAACTGTTTCAAAAGAAACGAAAAGTAAAATAAAGAGCAAGAAGCATAACGGGTTTTGGATGAGACATGGAGTCGTGTGCGGGTCTAGCAGCGATGATGTGTGTTGGAAAATTTAGTGCACTTGTGAGATTAGTTCACACCTGGTAATGGGTCAGAAGGTACGGAGTGTACACCCATAAGGTCCCTGAACACCCTGACTCTTATAGTGGTTTGTACATGTAATGTTTCCACGGCTAGTTCTAAGTTAGCACTGATACGTAGTGTTTCCACTGCTAGTGCTAAGTTAGCACGGATAGGTAGTGTTTCCACTGATAGTGCTATGAAAGTACTGCTAGTGGAAAGTACTGCTAGTAGCATGAAAGTACTGCTAAGAGGCAGTTACAACTGCATAATGATCACGTTTAATTGGTCATGTAACCACTAACGGCTATAATGGGGATAATTATGAGTCGATTAATGGGGCGATTAATTCTCATAATTCCATTTGACTAGCTAAGAGTATTTTCCTATAAATAGGATATCTGATTATGCATGAAAGACACACAGAAAACAATTTACACTTCCAAGCAAAAGGGTTATTGACTTGTGCCTAATTCTATAACTACATTTGGTCTTATCCCAAGTAGATATTCGTGTAACCCAGACATTAGGGTCGAATAGTTTACTTCGGAAAGTGATAACACGATTCCAAGTGATATCCGGTAACCACCTAGTGGTAATTGCAGTTGCTATTGATTATCTTACCCTGTTCTGGGAACCAACCACCAACAATCAAAGTAAACTATTTGTGATAATCAATGGCTGCTGCTGCAATGAAACACATGGCTTCAAACTTTGCCAAGCTTGATAAGTTTGAAGGGGTGGACTTCAGGAGATGGCAGAAGAAGATGCACTTCTTGCTGTCAAGCATGAGTGTGGTTTATGTGCTAACCACTCCTATTCCTGATGATGGGGATGATGCTACTGTGGAGCAGATCAGGAGAAGGAGCAAATGGGAGAATGATGACTACATTTGCAGAGTTATGTTTGATTCTCTGTTTGATATTTATCAGAACTTTGAATCTTTCAAAGTACTGTGGGATTCCTTGGATGCCAAATATATGGCTGAGGATGCATCAAGTAAGAAGTTCCTTGTAAGTAATTTCACAAATTACAAAATGACTGATTCAAGACCAATTATGGAACAATACAATGAACTTCTTGGTATACTTGGAAGGTTTGCACAACACAATATGCACATGGATGAGGCTATTCAAGTCTCTTGTGTCATTGATAAACTTCCCCCTTCTTGGAAAGATTTCAAGCATACCTTGAAACATAAAAAGGAGGAGTTAACTCTGGTTGAGTTGGGCAGTCATCTGCGCATTGAGGAATCTCTCAAGGTGCAGGATAATGACAAGCCAAAGAGTAGCAATGCTACTGGTGCATCTGTTGTCAATATGGTGGAGCATAACAACTCCACCAGATATAATGACAACAAAGGCAAACGCAAATATCATGACAACACAAGGGCATATCCTAACAAGAAGGCAACACCTACTTGTTGGAAATGTGGCAAAACTGGTCACATTAAAAGGGATTGCAAAGGTGTTAAGGTTGGTGGTAAAGCCAATGGATCAGGCACTAATGGTTCAGGGAGTGGTGGTTCAACCAACTCACTGAAAGGTCATAATATATTTAATAAGTCTTTTCAGATTTATTATGTTACATATGTATCTGAATCTAATTATGTGCAGGATGATGATGTTGCGTGGTGGGTTGACTCTGGTGCAACAGTTCATGTGTGTAAAGATAGAAGCTGGTTCAAGACTTATGAGTCACTGAATGATGGTTCTATTCTTCACATGGGAAATGAGTCAACAACCTTGGTGCATGGTCATGGTTGTGTAGATCTTATATTTAGTTATGGAAAGATTGTAACTTTGTTTAATGTTATTCATGTTCCTAATATCAGGAAGAACTTGGTTTCAAGTAGTATTTTGAATAATCATGGATATAAACAAGTTATTGAGTCTGATAAATTTGTTCTTTCTAAGAATGGTGTGTTTATTGGTTTTGGTTATTTATGTAATCAAATGTTTAGGCTTAATGTTGCCACTGATAGTGTTAATTCAGCCTTTGTGACCACCATTGACCTGACTGACTCTACCCTCTGGCATGCTAGACTTGGCCATGTACACTATAAAAGAATGCAAGATATGTCTAAGGATGGGTTAATCCCAGCTTTTGACATGGACACTGAAAAGTGTAAAACTTGCATGTTGACCAAGATAACCAAGAAACCTTTTCAGGGTGTTAGTCGTGAGACTAAGGTCTTAGAGCTTATACATAGTGACCTGTGTGATTTGCATGCCACTCCTTATTTGGGGAATAAGAAGTACTTTGTGACATTTATTGATGATGCTTCAAGGTTTTGTTATGTTTATCTGTTGCATACCAAGGATGAAGCATTAGATAAATTCAAAGTGTTTAAAACTGAAGTTGAATTACAACTTGGGTCCCTGATCAAAAGATTAAGGACTGATAGGGGAGGTGATACATGGATACTCTGTATTTTCAGTCTGTTGGTATAATCCATGAAACGACTGCCCCTTATACTCCTCAGCAAAATGGTATTTCTGAAAGGAAAAACAGGGTACTTATTAAATAGGGTTTCCAACAAAAGGAACAAGGTTTCTGGGTGAAGCTATGTTGTCCTATTCATGATTGAGTCAAGGGTTCTGGGTGAAGCTATGTTAAAAACTTGCTATTTATTAAATAGGGTTTCCAACAAAAGGAACAAGGTTACCCTTATGAACTGGACTAAAAGGAAACTCAACCTGAACTATCTTAGGGTCCTGGGTTGTAGGGCTGTTGTAAGACTCCCTGATCCAAAGCTAAATACTTTGGGTGAAAGAGGCATTGACTGCATTTTTGTTGGATATGCTGAGCATTCCAAGGCTTTTAGGTTCTATGTTATTGAACCTAATGAATATGTTTCAATTAACTCTATAATTGAATCAAGGGATGCAAAATTTGATGAGAATAGATTCTCATCAGTCCCTAGACCAAGTCAGATGATTCCTATTGGAACTCATGTATCAGAGGTCCCTGATGATGAATCATCAGTGGTCCCTGATGATGAATCATCAGTGGTCCCTGATGAGGTTGTGGTTCAACAACATGAACCTGTGCTCAGGAAGAGCAAAAGGGTCAGGACTCCAAAGTCATTTGGACCTGAGTTTCAATTATACTTAGTTGAAGGAACAAGGGATGAGGTCTCAGACCAATACTACTATTGCTTCATTGTTGAGGATGATCCCAAGACATTTGAAGAAGCAATGAAGTCCCAAGATATTGCTTTCTGGAAAGAAGCAATCAATGATGAGATGGATTCCATCATGGGGAATAACACTTGGGTGTTGGTTGATCTACCTCCTGGTTGCAAACCTTTGGGTTGCAAATGGATTTTCAAAAGGAAAATGAAGGTAGATGGAACTATTGAAAAGTTCAAGGCTAGACTAGTCATTCGTGGCTTTAAAACAAAAGTCGGGATAGACTATTTTGATACGTATGCCCTGTGGCTCGTATCAGTACCATAAGACTGCTGATTGCTATGGCATCTATTCACAATCTGATTATTTATCAGATGGATGTGAAAACAGCTTTCTTGAATGGTGAATTGGATGAGGAGGTTTATATGAACCAACCTCAGGGCTTCATCATGCCAGGCAATGAAAACAAGGTGTGTAAACTAATTAAGTCTCTTTATGGACTAAAGCAGGCACCTAAGCAATGGCATCAAAAATTTGATGAAGTGGTTTTGTCTAGTGGTTATGTTCTTAACCAAGCTGACAAATGTGTATATAGCAAATTTGATGAATTTGATAAAGGAGTCATCATTCGTCTATATGTTGATGACATGTTGATCTTTGGCACTGACCAAAATCAGGTTGACCTGACAAAAGAATTTTTGTCATCAAGGTTCTCCATGAAGGACATGGGGGAGGCTAATGTTATCCTTGGTATAAGGATTAAACATGAAAGTAAAAGAATTTCTATCTCTCAGTCTCGTTATATTGAGAAGGTGTTGAGGAAATTCAATTACTTTGATTGTACTCATGTGAGTACACCTATGGATACTGTGAGAAGCGATGCCTAATAATGACAAATGTATCTCAACTTGAGTATTCTAGGGTAATTGGCTGCCTGATCTATGCCATGACTTGTACAAGACCTGATATTGGTTTTGCAGTGGGAAAATTGAGCAGGTATACTAGTAACCCTAGTGTTCATCAATGGCAAGGCGAGGAGAGGGTATGAAGTATTTGAAGAGAACTATGGATTATAGTCTCTCTCATATACTGGTTACCTATCGTGTTGGAAGGATACACGATGCAAGTTGGATCAGTAACACTGAAGACAATTTGTCTACCATTGGCTGGGTATTCCTACTTGGTGGAGGTGCAATTTATTCGGCATCCAAGAAGCAAACTTGCATCACCAGTTCAACAATGGAATCTAAATTTGTGGCTTTAACAGCTGCTGGTAAAGAAGCTGAATGGTTGAAAACTTGCTTCTTGAGATTCCATTGTGGCCTAAACCTATAGCACCTATTTCTATCCGTTGTGATAGTGCAACTACATTGGCTAAGGCTTATAGCCAGATGTACAATGGTAAGTCACTTAGGTGTCAGACATAGCATGATTCGTGAGCTTATCATGAATGGGTGGTATCTATAGAGTTTGTTAGATCTCAACAAAATTTAGCTGATCACTGACGAAGGGCTGGCTAGAGACTTGGTTATAAAGTCTGCTAAAGGGATGGGTTTAAGTCCAACTTAGTCTCTGAATGCTAGGACACCCAACTCCCTCCTGAGGAAACTTGGGAGCTGAGTTCAATGTGGAAAGCTGAACATTCAGTGGACTGGAGCACATGTTTTATTTACATCCCAAGGTTGTGCTCAGAACCTGCTGAAAGGAGGATGAAGTCTTTACTTCTTAATGGTTAACTTTCTTTGAAAAAGTGCTTGGCAGGAGCATGAATAAAGAGGAACCACCTATGTAAATGTTGAAGTTTTACCGCTTCAGGGAGCTTTTGGACTTTTAGCTTTTACAACATTTATAAATTTGGATATGGACACAAGGCTTGTATAGTGTTAGGGGCTGATAAGTGTTTGAAAACTTGTGTGTATTTTATCTTCAGGTATTCAAATGGGTTGAAGGGTTCAATTCTTAGAACACCCTAATTCTCAAATATTTGAACGTGTAATGTATTAAGATGGAAATTCAATCCTCAGGATATTTTCGTTTATGCACATGTTTTGTCTAATGTTTGTTTTTCATGCAAAGTAAGTGAACTAAATTTGGGGAGGATTGTTGGAAAATTTAGTGCATTTGTGGATTAGTTCACACCTGGTAATGGGTCAGGAGGTACGGAGTGTACACCCATAATGTCCCTGAACACCCTGGCTCTTATAGTGGTTTGTACAGGTAGTGTTTCTACTGCTAGTTCTAAGTTAGCACTGATACGTAGTGTTTCCACTGCTAGTGCTAAGTTAGCACTGATAGGTAGTGTTTCCACTGATAGTGCTATGAAAGTACTGCTAGTGGAAAGTACTGCTAGTAGCATGAAAGTACTGCTAAGTGGCAGTTACAACTGCATAATGACCACGTTTAATTGGTCATGTAACCACTAACGGCTATAATGGGGATAATTATGAGTCGATTAATGGGGCGATTAATTCTCATAATTCCATTTGACTAGCTAAGAGTATTTTCCTATAAATATGATATATTATATTGCATGAAAGCCACACAGAAAACGATTAACACTTCCAAGCAAAAGGGTTATTGAATTGTGCCTAATTCTATCACTACTCGAAAAAATGCCATTAGCAACAATTATTTTAACAATGATAGAGAAATCGTTGCTAAATTATGCATTTAGCATCTAATTTTAGCAACAAAATTGTTAAAAAAAATTGCTATTTTTTTAGCAACAAAAAAATTAGTTGGTATTTTTAACAAATGACAATAAACATTTGTTGCTAATTTAGCAACGACTAAGCAATTTCGTTGTATTCTAAAATTAGCACCGGTCGAATTAACAACTAGCATCAATTGATGCTAATTCGGCCGGTGCTATTTTGAGAATGCAACAAAATTGCTTAGTGGTTGCTAAATTAGCAACAAATATTTATGATCTTTTGTATAAGTACCAACTAATTTTTTTTGTTGCTAAAAAAATTGCAACCTTGTTAACAATTTTGTTGCTAAAATTAGATGTTAAATGCACAATTTAGCAACGATTTCTCTATGATTGTTAAAATAATTTTTGCTAATGGCATTTTTTCTAGTAGTGTATAACTACATTGTCTTATCCGGTAGATATTCGTGTACCCAACATTAGGGTCGAATTTTACTTGAAAGTGATAACACGATTCCATTGATATCGTAACCACCAACAATGTGGTGGAACATGCGAGTTTACTCCCAGGTAGACGACGCCAAAGAAAAGAAAAGATGTCTTGATGACTCGAGTTACAAACATTCATGGTTAATTTCGATGGTTGTAGTTGTAGATTTCATTTCATAATTAACATATAATATGATTCATCTATATATATCATTAATCTTGTTCTTTTGTTATACGGAGTATATTGTAAGGTTTAGATTTCTTTTTCTTACACTTTTATGCTTATGATGTGTTCTGTTTTCATTTTCGACATCATAATGTTTATAGTCGGACTTACCCTGTAAACTTGGTGTCGTCTTTCTGTGGGTGATTACTATAGCCTTTGCTTATTATATGCAACTATATTTGTATATTGCATGTAGTGACACTTACCGATGTAAAACTCGTTTCATTCACTTGGCTATCAAGTAGATGCTAGAGAAATTTGATCAAATAAATAAATAGTCGGTCTTGCGACTTGTGCTACGTGTTGGCTTGTCCAAGCGTGATGCTATGTCGAAGAGTCGGTTATTGTTGTGGAAAGATCGGTCTCTTCCAACATATTGTAACTTACATTATTCACTTGCTGCTTCTTGCCAAGAAGCTAAAACAATAGGTTTGGCTCCTCGCGGTTCTCCCTCTAACACCTATATATATTCTGTTCGAAAAATAGTTATGCGCTACGAGTTTAGTTCTATTCCATGCGTAGTTCGCTGTTCGCTTAGAAAATCTTATATTATTTCTGATAAGAAAATTACACATTGCACTAGAAGATACTGAAATATAACAAAAAAGAGTCAAATTTCACAACTTATTCATCCACTTATTCACTCACAATTATACATAATAATATAACACAAGAAGTTGATAATCTGACCCTTTCGTCTTCATGTTTAGATTATGAAACCATATCATTCGTTCTTGTGTTCCTTGGGACGAAACTTATGATCACCTTTGGAATTTCTTGAGAGTGTGAGATGAATACCAGGATCATGATGTTCAATGTCGCTATTGTAGAGAATAGTATTGTTAATACCTTGTACATTACTATTCAAGACCGAGTTCTTTACTGATGTGTCTGAGTTTTGCTTCTTGTTTTCCACTTCTGAATCTGTTTTCGACGTGTCCCTATTTTTTGAGGTAGTAGGATCATGTTTTTGGTCGCTAAAAGGATTTAATTTCATGATAGCTCCTTTGTTTTCACCCGCAATGGTTATGACAATTTTCCCTACACGATCTTCTGTATCCAAGTGTATCTTATGAGTTTCGGGTTTTCTAAGAGAGTGATGAGCATGAACACCACCAAAATGCCTGCTGCCACTGAAAGTGTTGGCTGAGTTTTTCGGGTTTTCTTTGATTTCTTGGAAGTGCGTTGTCTTTGGGTTGTGTTCACGATAGAGAGGGTTGATGGTAACTGAGGGAGGAGAGATTTTTTCGGGCAGTTTGGTAATTTTAGGCGGGGAGGGTGGTGGTAATGGATGTTCATGTAGCTGCATTGTGGAAGGGCGAGGAGGCGAGGATGGTGGCGAATGAATGAGAGGTGAGTTTTTGGGTGGAGACGGTGGTGGAGGTGATGGGGATTTTGGTGGTGTTGCCACATTGGTGGATGGGAGTGGAGATGGACTTTTGGGTGGGGAGGATGGGGGACTTATAGCACGGTTAATGGTGGTTATCGAAGTGGAAGATGGTTCTAAGGATTTTGATTGAGGTGGTGGTGGAGGGGAATTTAAGACTTCTAAGGGTGGTGCAAGTTTTTGTGGTGGAGTTGTGGTAGGGGGTGAGGATTGTGGCGACTCACGCAATGGAGATGGTGCTGGCTGTGTCACATTACTAGCTGGAACCTCGGATAGGAGCTGTGGGGTCTCGATAGGTCGTGGAGGAGATGGCGTTGGGCTTGGCTGTGTAGTTGCAGGTAGGCGTGGTTGTTGAGGTGGTGGGATAGGAGTAGCTTGCTGGGGTGGTGGGGTAGGGGTGGATCGTTGAGTTTGCGGTAGGCGTGGTTGTTGAGGTGGTGGGGTAGGGGTGGCTTGTTGGGTGGTAGTAGGGGTGGATTGTTGAGTTTGCGGGTTGGAGTAGGTTGTGGAGGAGGAGCATTTGGGTAAATGTTGGTCGATGAACGTCGCCTTCTTAGTGGCGGGCCTTGATTAGTTGGTGCGGTAGGTGCAACAGGCGCTGGAGATGGTGTTGGTTGGCGAATCATGGTAGCTAAACGTGACCATGGACGAGCGGGAGGTCCTTGTTGGTTAGACATTGTGGCGAAAAGAAAGATGGTAAATGAATGGAAAAATAAGCATTGTTTAAATAGCAAAGTTTAGCTTTACATGTGACCAAGGAATCAACATGAAACATAGCTCTAGCAAGTGATGAAGATTGGAATAAAATCAAGTGATGAGTAAAAGAGAAAAAAAATGTCTTATGTTTGAGGACCCCTCACTACAAGTGAAATGGAAGCTTTGCAATGACACTTGAAACATTTATGCTTCTTTATGCTGCTGCTGCTTTAAGATGGCCTCCAAATAGAGGCAACATATATTCTTTGGTTTTAATGTTTTATCTTTCATGTTTGGTGCACATAGTTTGCTACTTTGCTAGCTATAGTTGCAAGAGAAGTTTTGTGTGTAGCCTTCTCACTTACATAATTAGTAAACATTACATATTATTTCAAAAGCCCAATTCAATATAGATTTGTCATGATCCATAGGCCCATTCATATGACCCTATACTGGGTTCTCGGGAATTTGAGGGCACCAAAAGTGAACACAGCTTGAAAAATTATTTTGTAGAAGTCCTGAACCAACTTAATAATATATATATATGGTTACGAAACATATCAATGGGCAAGCATTCTGGATGAACTAATACACAAAATATATGTAGTTACACATCTGCAGTTTAACGGGAGGTAATTTGAATTTCAATCTAGACCGAAATTCTGTAAATACTCTTATTGAAAGACCCTTGTTCAAGAAATCAGCATATTGATAGCGCAAATGAGCATAAAGAACCCAAACCTTCCAAGCAGCAACTTGATCGCGAACAAAGTATATATAAATCTCATTTGTGCTTCATCCAATGATGTTGAACATGATTAGAAGACATATAAACCACACTAACATTATTACAGTACACAAAAGTGGCAAAAAATAACGAAACATGCAACTTGGGCAGCAAATTTCAAATCCACAAAGTCTCAACAACCACATTAGCAACATTTTTATATTCACCTCACGAGAAATTTTGTGGTGTTGCTTCGAAGGCCAAAACAATAATTTATCACCAAGAAACACGCAACATCAAGACGTGGAACAACCGGTACTTGGGCATCCAACCCAATCATCATTGATCAATATAACATGTAAGAGGAGAACACACCAATTGAACTAGTCTAAGAGTACCCAAAATGCTCAAGTTCCATGTCTGTAATATTAAAGATTATTCGAGGCAAATAGGAATATATCAAATCTTTTTTCTACATCAAAATTCAAGACTATGTATCTCTTTAGAAATGGCTAGTAGTAGATCATTGTGGTAAAAATATAAAAGTCCAGATTGTCCATAACAGGCTAGCATAAGCTTTTAGGCATATCTAGCTTCGCAAAAGGATCTTCTTGCTGCAAATAATGTGCAAAATGTCGATAGAATCCTCTATGATAATAATAATGGAGATGCATTGAGGCAGAAAACAAACACTTGCACTTAAAGGAAGTGGACCTACATATTTCAAGAGGATATATAGATAAACATACAGTTAAATTGTGGCTACGGATCACCTCCTCTAGAAACAAAGGGAAAAAAACGATATATGATATAAGGCAGACAACCCACATTTTATTTTTCAGCTAATCCTTTTGTATCCATTATTTCTTTTTGACCAATTCCATCATGACATACTCCCTTGTTAGACCGGTCACTACGGTACGTGGGTGATCTACCACCACTACATTCACTTTTCACGCGACATCCCCATTGAAGCCATCCCAAACCGCGCGCCAAGGGCATAATTTTGCTATGGTTCGGTGGTGCAAACTACAGACAATTTTTATTTATTTATTTATGAGTGAATTACATAAATCGTCCTTGTGGTTTAGTAAAAATTACGGATCTTGTCCCTGTGGTTTTTTTTTAGCGGGTTTCGTCCCTGTGGTTTACAAAAGTTACGGATCTTGTCCCCCGTCTGACCCGGTCCCAAAAAAAGGACCTCCCTTGCAAATACTTTATAACGTGAGGGGCTATTGTCATATTTTGGTTTTAACGATCGGAGTTAATTACATAAATCGTCCTTGTGGTTTGGTAAAAGTTACGAATCTTGTCCCTGTGGTTTATTATAATATTTTTTTTAAAAAAACTGTTTTTTCTTTAAAAAAAATTAATTTTATTAAAAAAAATAAAATTAAATTAAAAAAATAATAATAATAATAAAAATAATTTTTTTTAATTTTATTATAAAACGAATGAAGGCGTATAAAAATGTTTTATACGGATTTCTCTATTTTTACGTTTCATTTGTTTTTATACGGTTTCGTTCGTTTTTGTATGAAAACATTTTTGTACAAAAATGTACGTTTTTGTATGAAAATGTATGAAAACATTTTTTCATACAAAAACGAACGAAAAAATGTACGTTTTTGAATGAAAATGTATGAAAACATTTTCGTACGTTTTTGTATGAAAAAACGTACATTTTCATACAAAAACGTACATTTAAAAAAAAAAAAAAAAAAAAAAAAAAACGTACGGTTTTGTTTAAAATGTACGTTTTTGTATGAAAATGTACATTTTAAACAAAACCGTACGTTTTTTTTTAAAAAAAAAACGTTTTTGTATAAAAACAAGTGAAACGTATAAAACGGACAAAACCGTATAAAAACGTTTTTTTATAAAACGGATGAAGCCGTATAAAAAAACGTTTTTATTCGGTTTTGTCCGTTTTATACGTTTCACTTGTTTTTATACAAAAACGTTTTTTTTTTTTTTTTTAAAAACGTACGGTTTTGTTTAAAATGTACATTTTCATACAAAAACGTACATTTTAAACAAAACCGTACGTTTTTTTTTGTTTAAAATGTACGTTTTTTTTACAAAAACTTACATTTTAAACAAAACCGTACGTTTTTTTTTAAATGTACGTTTTTGTATGAAAATGTACGTTTTGAATGAAAATGTACGTTTTTTCATACAAAAACGTACGAAAATGTTTTCATACATTTTCATTTAAAAACGTACATTTTTTCGTTCGTTTTTGTATGAAAAAATGTTTTCATACATTTTCATACAAAAACGTACATTTTTGTACAAAAATGTTTTCATACATTTTCATACAAAAACGAACGAAGCCGTATAAAAACAAATGAAACGTAAAAATAGAGAAATCCGTATAAAAACGTTTTTTTATACGCCTTCATTCGTTTTATAATAAAATTAAAAAAAGTTATTTTTATTATTATTATTTTTTTTTAATTTAATTTTATTTTTTTTAGTAAAATTAATTTTTTTAAAAGAAAAAACAGTTTTTTTTTTTAAAAATATTATAATACACCACAGGGACAAGATTCATAACTTTTACCAAACCACAAGGACGATTTATGTAATTAACTCCGATCATTAAAACCAAAATATGACGTTAGCCCCTCACGTTATAAAGTATTTGCAAGGGAGGTCCTTTTTTTAGGACCGGGTCAGACGGGGGACAAGATCCGTAACTTTTGTAAACCACAGGGACGAAACCCGCTAAAAAAAAACCACAGGGACAAGATCCGTAATTTTTACTAAACCACAAGGACGATTTATGTAATTCTTTATTATTATTTTTTTTTGGGGTATGTTTGTATAAAGTTATGTATTTTTATAGGGTAAAAACCATAAAATAACAACGTACTTTTCAAATTTTGCCGACTTGAAACACTTACTTTTTTATACCTAGTTCACCAACGAACTTCAAATTTGTTTCGAATCACCCATATGACCTTTTATATAAAATAATAACGAAATGACTATATTACCCTTGGCATATGGGTGAAGTCAGAACAAATTTTGAAAGTTTGTTGGTGAAGTCAGAACAAATTTTAAAGAATAATAGGGTAATATAGTTATTTCAGTTATTATTTTAATATAAACTGGTCATATGGGTGAATTCGAACAATTTTGAAAGTTCGTTGGTGAACTAAGGTAATAAAAAAGTAAGTGTTTCAAGTCGGTAAAATTTGAAAAGTACGTTGTTATTTTATTGCTTTTACCCATTTTTATATTTTTTGTTTGGCTGTGACCATAGCACCTGTTTGGTGGTGGATTTGTTAGTGTGTTAAATGGTGATTTGGCGCTGACATGGAGGTGGTGGGTTTGGTGACCACAACACCCGGTCTTAACCAAACCACTATATTCCTTATAGTTTTCTTTCACCATCGCTGTAGGAAAACTCGATTAATCGACATCTCACAATAGCTTAGTTTTCCTGATACAGATTGGCCATCTTTCATAATTTGCGTTGGATATTTATGAATTTTCTAATAGATTACATTTTACTTAATTGCCTAGTAAGTGAATTATCACATGTTTAGTGTAACGCCCATAACACAAAGACTAGCCAATACCTTCACCTTTAACTAAAAACCATAGTAGAATTGTATTAGTAGCCAACGACTATGGGTTTATAAGCGGCTCAAACTTCTCATATCATAACGAGATGGTAATTAAGTGGTGTGGTTTTGATATAGAAATGATTTGAAAGAAGAGTTGGTTTGAATTATTGGATACTTGATTTGATTAACTAAAACAATTACGGAGTAGAATGTAATTGAAGTAACCTACTCTTTCAAGCTTAAAGTTCATATGATGATTAATGAGGAAAGAGGACCCATAGCATACAAAGTTTAACCTGATTATTTGATGTAACCTGATTTGATTAAAGGAAACAGGGATCATAAAAAGAGCATGGTATCATTATCAACGACCTAACCACGTTTATAAGTTACATAAAATCGTTATACGTATGTATCTTGTATGATTAGCTAGTCCTAGGCAATGAAAGTTACATGCTAGTTACGTATGATTATCAAGTGACACACATATGTCAAACTTTCAGTGACATTCTTTAAAAAACAGTGGCGATTAAGTTAAAATTTTTACACACAATTATTATCAAGTGTAACAATATAAAGGTACTACCAAATTACCATCCCCAGACACATTTACTTGCTCATTTTAGTGAGGCTTTTTAATGTGTCTGTAAACTACCTTATTTTTGGCCATTTGAGATGCAAATGATAGCTTGGTGATATAGTACATGCATGTCCCGACTAATATCCATCAGTGTTCGTTCGGGCTTTTTTGTGGCAACCAATGATACTTTGGTTGTAGATTTAGGATATGCAACAACGTTCGTTCAATACCAAAAAGTGCACGCACAGTACATTATATGTAATCTTTGTTGCCAATGGCTTTAAGTTTTTGATGATAAAAGACATGGCACTAGCAGTTCAATTTACGGCAAAAATGTAATGGGTAATGGTCCACAAAAGGTCAACTATCAAGAAGGGTCTCTAACTAGCTTGTTTATAGCAAGTTTGTGTTTATTAATGTATGCATATCGTCACCAGCTTGTTATTCCTCACCACATATCAAAGGCCATGCTAATAATAGATCTGTAACATGCATGTCCAAATATTTTTAGCAGGTGACTGAATATGCCTGTAAATGAAGAGATAATGCGGACAGACTCACTGACTCTTTTAATCTATGTACCTTGTGGCAACTAAGATCCAAACGGAGCAATACCAAATACTAATTTGTATAATGCATAATGCATATTGAAAATGAAAAGGCAAACATACCTAATGTTAACGGGCCCTTTTAATCGCGACTGCATTGACGTGTTGACATATGAACCTCTCACAGTTTAGGCCCCCCGTCTTCTCAGTTTCCACTATATTAATTTTCCTCCTCTATAATGCTAACCTCATTGACTATTGATCGATATTGCAAAATTGGTCAACTCGGCCGATTCGATTAATCGTTAATCGGTAGAGTATACTTCGATTTTGAAAATCGGTCAAAAAAATTTAGGATAAAATCGACACTAAGCAGTCAAAAATCGGCCGAATCGGTCAAAAATCGGTCGAATCGGGCAAATCGGTCATTTTAAAAATAATAATAATTTTGGCATTATACTTAATTTGGGGATCGTATATTTCACTTATAACCACAATGGCATCATATCAGATTGGAGCATTTTATTAAGGTTTGGAAACATAGAGCTTGGAATCGGTTAAAATTTAAGTTTGGTCTCGAAATACCAAAAACTGCAAATGCCAATCCGATTAATCACCGATTAATCCCGACTGACCGATTACTTTCATTGCGGGGTGGTCGACCGCCCCGTTCCGATTCACGATTTTGCAACATTGATTGATCGTACAATAATCGCACCTTCTTGATCGAGCTTGCGGAACACAAGTTGGATACTTCAAAGAACTTGAATGGCCCGAAATAAGACAAGTAACGCTTGGGTTAGAAGCGAGCGGGGGGTGGCCCTGCAGAACGTTCCGGCGTGAGAATTGAAAATTTAACTATCATAACAATTATATATAAAACATATATACATCAGCGGAAGACAATAATCAATACTTGGAATTAATTAACTGTAACATAAAGAATGCATACCTTTTAGCAATTCATGCAATTAGGGTTTATGAAAAACCCCAATTAAGATTGAATCAATTATAAACCCTTAGGTTTATATGTGGATCGACTAATGATTAGTCGAATAGGGCAAATCACCAAAATCCAAATTAGGATTTCTCTATGATCTATTACACACGCATTACTAACGATTCGATGTGAAAAGCTATGTTCTTGATCACAATAACGACCAAAACACTTTTGTTTGAGCTATAGAAATCGATTCCCTAATGGAATAGGGAGGGACGATCGTATATACTCAAAGAGAGGAAGAAAAAGAGAAGTTAGGGTTGTTATGAGAGTCAGTTAAGCAAACAATGAATACATGTGTTTGCTTATATAGGATAGTAACTTAGGGGCCAAGTTAGCTCTCCACCTCCTCACTTAATCCCAACCGTCGGACCTAGTATCCCAAAAGGATTCTAGAACCTTCTCGACATATATTCCCATCTCTAGTCCTTTAACTTAATATTTAATGACCGTTAACTAAACATCGTTAAATACTAACGACTATTAAGTATTTATTGTGAATTAATAATTAAACATAAAATTTTATTTTAATTATTTGAACATCGTTTCTCATACGTAAATGTGCAATCCCATAGGCTCGTGTTCAAATCCAGGCTTACACATATTAATTTATATCCACAAAACTTACAGCTCCCACTTGGACATATCTTAATATAGTAATGACATTGGTTAGTCTAGCATAACACCCCAATGCCCCTAGAATGACTCTGAGTATGATTTCCTGGAAAACTATTTAATGATTCATCATTATACTTATCCTTTTGTTACTAATACCACGTTAATATGGATACGGATCTTAGTCATTCCATAATTAACTATTCTGTTTCTCGTTATATCTGATTAAGCAAGATTACCAAATCATCCGAACATATTCCTGATAGATCTTGGGTAAGGCCTTACAAACATATTGTCAACCCTACGAGGGGTCCAGTAGTATTATACTTCGAAACAAATTCGAATGAACAAATTCTCTCTTGACTACAAGCACAACCCATGAATTTTGCAACACTACGAAAATAGCCCTTCTAACTATAGTTACGGATAGCGTTAGACTATTTTACAGTAATGCTACACCCATAACAGTTTTTCTGGTATCTCAAGTCTGAGAATAAATAATCATGACTTACTTAATGAAAAAGATCCATAAAGTACAATCTGTTGGTTGGGATCAGTCCTATATTTAATTCATTGAATATCATGTGAATTTGGCATGTCCACACATCAATATACATAAGTATATTCCACCAAAACTCAGATTTGTCTTAATTCAATGATATTCCCATATAATTGATTGACAACGGACTATTTAGAATAACACGAGTTATTCATGGATTTAAACATGAAAAAAGGATACAATTTATTATTAATGAAAACAAACATACCAAGTATTTTAATTCATTATAAATAAGCTTTTAATATCCTTTTTCCAAATACTAAATACATCAATGCATGAAAATCTAATTGATGAATTATGCCTCAAGTCAATCAACCAACTTGATCTATCAGAATTTTGAGAATACTTATTTCAAGAATTCAATTAGTGAAGTTATTGTATGTATTTCATAAAGTGTGTGACATCCTGAACCACCAATTTATGACAATCAAACTTTAAAACATTTTAAAGTTTAAAGTATTCTTATTCTTTAATGTATAATGCAACTATGCTCTTAGTTGAGCACAACTAGTTCACATGGCCATTAACAAGGACGAGATCCTACCATGACTAGTATTGAGTGTCATCTCAATTAAACCAACATCATTGTATACAAACAACAATATGTTTTTTAAAATTCATAAACTTTAATATATATTGTGTAATGTTTGATGCCTTCCAAACTTTCAAGTTTTATTGTCGGGCTATAACAATACGCAACAATTTCCATAATGTTCATCCTTAGAAACTGGGAGCAACTCCAGGCAGAGGAATGTAATTCTAAGTCCGAACATATTCCATTAAAATATTCACTACACTAGTTATATAACATGATATACATGATCAATCTTAAAGTTTTAGACTTACGATCTCATTCATGTTCTATCTTATTAATAGATATGTATCCATCGATACTTTCTAAATAATATATCATGTTCTATTAGACTTATTTATTTACCACATATGTTTATAATGATAAACATATATTCCAAAGCTGTATGTTTTATTTCCTAAATATTTCAAGTGAAGTTTCATTCCAAATTAAAACTTAACATTTAACTTAGATGGAATGTTACTTCTATAACGTTATAAAACATATAAGATTTTAAGAAAATAAACATAATACTCTCACTAGCTTTCATGAATACTTAAGAGTTATCTTATTTAAATTATAAATCAATACTTGGATTCAATATTTAAACATAAGAATCATCTCCTAGATGCATGCAAATATCCAATTATGGATTCTTGCAGTTTTTACATTTCCAAAGATTATTTGAATTCATAAAACTCCTTTTTATTACTTACCGTCCTCGCAAAAGTAATCCCACAAGAAAGAGTTTTGATATGCATTGTCAAATTTCATATAAATGAAACTAAGTATGACAATTATAATCTTTATATATATATATATATATATATATATATATATATATATATATATATATATATATATATATATATATATATATATATATATATATATATATATATATATATATATATATATATATATATATATATATATATATATGAAAAAATATTCAATCACAACTAATTGCTTAAGTATGATTAATATTCTTGTCACAAGATATGCATTAAATATTTGTACAATATTGTCCATATGATTTCTACACAAAGATTTAAACCACAAGGATTTTCCTTCTCTTTGAAGAAAATCATCTTTATTAAGATAAACCAAGTTTCCAAAGTTGATTATCTTTATGGAATACATCTTAATATTCATAGTATGAGTAATTTACCACAATTCAATATTAGGTAACACATCAATATGATTAACAGTTTTACCATGATCATGTAATTAATATTTCTGAGCATATCAATCAAATATCTAAGATATCCCTGCGGATCTATGAATGGGAATTTCATCATTTTTGAGGTCTATCATTTACATGTTTAGCCTCATCATGATCTTAACTAGTGTGTTTTAGAAAATTATGTATCTTGTAATATTATCTTTTCAGGATAAAAAACTCCCACTTGCCTTTTGTAATTTAAAGACTATCTATAAATACTTAACAAGTAGAGCAACACTAAATTGTTTTCTTTTGGAATATTACAGATACACATTGACAGTTCATGACTCTAGTTTGTTAATAACCTACTCATAAGTAGTTAAACAAATTAAGAACTTCATTTTAAGACTTAATGTGATTCATCACATTCCATAATAAAATAGTGTCTTATTAATCTTCTAGGTTGGAGTCTTATTTAGTATATCCAATCCATACTTAATTTTCTAACCTTGATAACTTTTGGAAGAAAAGAAGTTATAGTTATCTTGAATCAAACGATATAAATAGAGTTTGATTCTTCTAACTGAACATCCCATTAACATTGTGGTGTTTTATTAGGATTAATATTGTGAGATAATCTAACAATATATAAGATAACTTTATTCCTTTTGGCTTACATATTTACCAACCAAGTCAAACTTAATGCTATAATAGAATGTTCAAGCCAATTGCATGCTTTATAACACAAGTATTCTTTGACCAAGTCAAAAGCTTAACAGTTATAATCTCACTATACGTTATGACTTCATGTATTTGTGTCTTATAAAAAACATCAACATGTATAACTAAGATAATCATGAACACCACCTCTTGGTTTCACTGGTAATTTCAAGTTAATTCCTTACTATATTTATTTATGTCATTCAAAGAATACATAAATACTTAAATTATTTATTTATTCATGTCATTCCAAGAAGACATAAATAATTAAATTAAAGTAATATTAAATTACTTCATATATTTATGTCATTTCAAAAATACATAAATATTTAAATTGAATATGTCATTCAAAAGTACATAAATATTTAAACAGAAGTAGTCTTTGTTATCATCTTGACACATGTTCTATAATACGACAATCTTACACTATAAGTGTATAAGTCCTATTAAGAGAATCCTTTAATCATATTTCTATGTGATGTTCCTTTGCACAAAATAAATAATTCTCCCACTTGTGCATGAAATAACATCATGTAGCATACAAACAACATGACATGTGTTTGTTTATGTGAACAATATGATAGTGTCATAGATATATAAGCATTACAAGTAGATGTAGATTCACTTAATTAACAATGAAACGTACATGGCTATCCTTGAATATATGAGCGTCTACAATTTGAAAGTAATTATCTCGAGATAGTCTTGAGATAATATGGGTTGCTACCAAGATAATAAAGCGTGCTGCTCCCACTGAATTAAAGAACATTACAATAAATCCTTATTCAGTAATATAGGCTAATGCTCCCACTAGATTTGACAACCTTGTAAGTGTTTCATAACCAGTGAAAACCAATAGGTTGCTTTTTACTTTCCTACACTTTTGAAAGACCATTCGTAACAATAACTTAGGTACTAAAAGAGTGTATTCTACTTATGTAGATGATGGATTATCCATCAATGCTATTAACTTGAAAAATTGAGCATGCAATTTCTTCCTTAATAGGTCTACCATCCCTACAATGGTGTGTAGCACCTCTAAAGGTTAAAGGAATAACAACTACATAAAAACATCCTAGTTTGCTTTTACCACCTTTGCAATATCAGTCTAGCTTCTAATTCAATAACTCATAAAATGTCATACATATTTTCCATTTAACCAAATATCACATTTGTTATAAAAGAATTCAATCACCAAAAGAGTTTAATGAAATCTTTATGGAAAATAAGATGTGCAATTCTCTTAACTATTAAAGTTTCCTATGGGATATATTAGAATTTAGACAACTCTAATGTTCCTATCATAGATTTCTCAATCATTATAAGGAATAGGAATGAGTTACATTCTTCTCTCATGGAAAAGAGACTATGTTTATTCTTTTAGTAAAGTTGACTCTAGCTAAAAACCCCTACAGGTGTAGATCAATTTACCAATAACGAATAACTCATGTTTATGGTTAGATGTTGCATTAATACATTTAAAAGAACTAGCAGGTAATGCCATGCGTTGCGGCGGGGGTACTCCTGAAATAAAATTTCGATAAATAATGTATTTTACTTTATTATGTTCTTTTGACAATAAATTCTGGATATCAAGAATTTTGTATACCCCGTGCGGTTTGGGCTCGAACCCGTTGGCCCGTGTCTGTTCGGACTCGAGCCCGTTTGGTCCGCGCCATTTCGGGCTCAAGCCCATTTGGCCCGGTGCGGATTCGATTTGAATATTTGTATAATGTGCTTTATTATTTGTAGTAGTGAAATTTAATGCGAGAATTGTGTTTAATTTGGTTGTACAATATGCTTGATAATTTGTATTTCTTATGTAATGGGTGTTTTAATAACTGTATTAATTATATTTATTGACCAGTTAAATAATTAACTACATTAAATAACATTAATGTGGTTTTTTGTTGTACACTATGCTTCTTCTTTGTACATCGAAAATTATGTGCATTAAAGTGTTGTACATTATGTTTCTTTTCTTGTAAGTAGTAGTCATTATAGTTATTAATAACATTGACCACTTTAATAGCATTAATGTTGTAAGTCTGAAGATAAGTCTGAAAAAACATCATGCTTATTTTCTTGTACTATGCTTATTTTGTTGTAAATCCGAAAGTTGGTTGCGAGCTATTGTACATTGTGCTTAAATGGTTGTAATTTTTGGTGAAGGGTGTTTTAATAGCATTAATGTTGTTTGATAGAATTTTGGTCTTAAAATGACACCACGCTTTATTTTGTTGTATGATATACTTACTTTGTTGTAATTCGAAAATTGGGTGCATTAAGTATTGTAAACCATGCTTAATTTCTTGTACGTCTTAAAATTAAAGTGAGGAGCCTTCGTGCGCATTATAAGTAGTATAGATTAATAAAATTCAATTTTAGTAATTTCGACAATTCAACCTTTCAAGAAAACTAAATACCCTTGGTAAATAAACATATAACCATTTAATTTTTCACGAAAAACTAGTATCCAAATTGACATAATTTCAATACATCGCTTGATCTGGTAGTAATGAATGTATTCAATAAGGTACGAGTCGAACCTCAATTGCCAATCAAAGATTGCAACTCCTAGAACATTATGTGATTTATTAGAATTTAGACAACTCTAATGTTCCTATCATAGATTTCTCAATCATTAAAAGGAATAGGATTGAGTTGCATCCTTCTCTCATGGAAAGGAGACTATGTTTATTCTTTTAGTAAAGTTGACTCTAGCTAAAAACCCCTACATGTGTAGATCAATTTACCAATAACGAATAACTCATGTTTATGGTTAAATGTTGCGTTAATACATTTAAAAGAACTAGCAGGGCAGTTGCGTTGCAGCGGCGGGTACCTTGAAATAAAATTTTTCGATAAATAATGTATTTTAGTTTATTATGTTCTTTTAGACAATAAATTCTGATATCAAGAATTTCATTATACCCGTGCGTTTGGGCTCGAACCAGTTGGCCCCATGTGCGTTCGGACTTGAGCGTTTGGTCCGTAGCGTTTCGGCTCAAGCCCATTTGGCCGTTCTGCTTCGGCTTGAATATTTGTATAATGTGCTTTATTATTTGTAGTAGTGAAATTTAATGCAGAAATTGTGTTTAATTTGGTTGTACAATATGCTTGATAATTTGTATTTCTTATGTAAGGGTTTTTTTAATAAATGAATTAATTGTATTTATTGACTACATTAAATAACATTAATATGGTGTTTTGTTGTACACTATGCTTCTTGTCTTGTACATCTGAAAATTATGTGTATTAAAGTGTTGTACATTATGTTTCTTTTCTTGTAAGTAGTAGTCATTATAGTCATTAATAACATTGACCACTTTAATAGCATTAATGTTGTAAGTCTAAAAATAAGTATGAAAATTACATCATGCTTATTTTCTTGTACACTATGCTTATTTTGTTGTAAATCTGAAAATTGGTTGCAGTTATTGTACATTATGCTTAAATGGTTATAATTTTTGGTGAAGGGGTGTTTTTAATAGAATTAATGTTGTTTGATAAAATTTTGGTCTTAAAATGACATCACGCTTTATTTTGTTGTACAATATGCTTACTTTGTTGTAATTCTGAAAATTAGGTGCATTAAAGTGTTGTAAACCATGCTTAATTTCTTGTACGTCTTAAAATTAAGAGTGAGGTGCCTTCGTGCATTATAAGTAGTATAGATATAGATATAGATTAATAAAATTCAATTTTAGTAATTTCTACAATTCAGCCTTTCAAGAAAACTAAATACCCTTGGTAAATAAACATATAACCATTTAATTTTTCTTGAAAAACTAGTATCCAAATTGACATAATTTAAATACATCAGTTGATATGGTAGTAATGAATGTATTCAATAAGGTACGAGTCGAACCTCAATTTCCAATCAAAGATTGCAACTCCTAGAACATTATGTGATTTACATATTTGGCAACTCTAGTTGTAATGTAATCATGTTTTATCCCTATCTTTTCTTTGAGTTACTAGGTCTCACTATCAAACTCAATTAAGTTATCCAACTTAAGAAATTGAAAATTTCTCAATGCCCGTCTCACGACAAGTGGAGATTTACCCTTTGATTACAATCTAGCTACGTCTCACGTAACGTAAATGGAAACCTCAGGTGTTTCCATTTCATTGGATGACATATAACTTAAATTAAAGGTGTTAGTGCAAATATTACGATATTTAATCTATACATTCTTATTTGTTTTGTTGATGACAAACATGTAACTTGTAATACATAACGTAAAATGTATAAGTTACTTGTAAATTAGATTTTGTCTCAACACCTCTCGACGACTCAAGTCCTTGTATGCTACAACACAGGTTCGTACATGTTTGTTATGTTGCGTTATGATCAAACCCCCAACAAACCATTAAACATGTTTAGTTAAATAGTTTATGTATAACAACTAGTGTTTACATATTGGGTAAATATATACATAACTAGTATGTATTATAATGGGTAATATAAATGGGTAGAAAATTAAGTATTTGACCCATTGACCAAATACATTGAATGTAGTTGGGTAAAACCCAAAGTCCAAGACCCATACCCAATGTCTAGATACAATGTACCTTGGTGGGCACTCAAAACCATGGACTAGATGCATTGCATCTTGTAGATACATTGAATCTACTTGGTACCCATAACCCATGACCCATACCCAATGTCTAGATACATTGTACCTTGGTGGGCACTCAAAACCATGGACTAGATGCATTGCATCTTGTAGATACATTGAATCTACTTGGTACCCATAACCCATGACCCATGACCCATGACCCAAAACTCATGAGTAAAAGGGAGCGTCCCATGGATCCCCAGTAATACACTGGACAGATCCCTTAAGGGAGGGATTCGTGGGATCCGGGGAACAATGGCTATTTTTCTTCTATAAAAAGTGAGCCATTTTTTCATTGTTTTACACAACTTTACACATAGTTTCTCTCCACCATCTCTAGCATATTTAGATCATTAGGAAACATGTGAACCACCCTCATCTCATATGATCATAATGCTTCTAACTTTTATTTGTTGTAAGCATACTCCCGAAGTGATCCTCCAAAGCAAGCTTAGAGATCTTGCATCCTTACCTAATGAAGTGATCACCCATCACAAGCATACAAGCACATGAAGATCTTCTACAACAAGCTTGGGAAACTTGTCATCTTCATTCATAGAAGACTAACTACATGATGCTTAGTGTTCTTGATGTTTAGTTTAGGATTTCATATCCATTAGACACATTGTCTTAGATATTGTCTAATATCATATTCTTGTATCTATGACTAGACTAGATGGTTTATGTGTTTGTGCCATAAAATACAAGGTTTGTTATGTTGGGCCACAAAACATAGCTGGTGCCATAGATGTGTCATGAATCTATGACTAGACAAGATGGTTTATGTGTTTGTGCCATAAAACACAAGGTTTTTTATGTTGGGCCACAAAACATAACGGGTGTCATAGATGTGTCGTGTTGGTCGGGTAGTGGTTCCTCCTTTTTAATGGAACCCAGTATCTAGCCTTGTACCGGATAAAGTATAGGCGACGTTGTGATAGGTTTGGTTCTACCTCGTGGAAGAACTCGGTGTTTAGCTTAGTACTGGAAAAAGTGTAAGCGACGTTGTGTAAGGTTTTCTCCGCCGAGAATGGATTTTGTTGATCTAAGTGAAGCAACTCTCGAGTAGGTGACTCGGTGAGCGGAGTAGGGCAAGGAAGGTGTCCTTGTAGCCGAACCACTATAAATCCTCGTGTTGGTTTGTCTATCCTTTTACTTATCGCTTTACTTTTATTCTTTCATGACATTGTTTATTTTCTATGTGGTTGATGTCTATGTTTGTGATGTATACTTGGCCTTTCATATAGTCATAAACTATATTTAACACTTTACATGATATGACACGCTTGATCAAGAAAAAGTAACCGGACTAATAATGGTGAAACTTGATTTATAATGAACCATTAATCTTGCGGAATCTTATGTGATATTAAGCGGTTGGCCTTACATGCCGTAATGCATTAAATGCATCCTCGCGTTGAGATTAACAAATGCAATGGTTTATACTATATTTGATACAAAAGTTTTAAGTTTGAAACGGAAACGTATTCACCCCCTCTACCTTTTCACAATTGGTATTAGAGCGGGTTGGCTCTAGTTTTTAAAACAAATGGTTTTCAAAATGAGTAAGGTCCTTGTATCAATTTTTTGGTGAAGTCAAGCATAATATGAAAAGTGTTTTGTTGATTTTTCTCTTTGAAGTTTTGTTGTTAGATATCTTGTTAATCAAGCTTGAATAAAGGTAAAAATGGATAATATAACTTCACTAAAAAGTCTACAAAGGTTAAACCTTTTCGTCGGGTCAAAACATGCATTTTTGTAATTCTGTGTCAGATCCGCGGATCCCTCAGTTTACACTGGACGGATCCCTCAAGCAAGGGATCCGTGGTACAGAAGACAGTTTTTGTTTGAATTTAAAAAATTCATAACTAATTAACCGTAAGTCGTTAGAAGTCGTGCCACCTATCGTTTAAAGGTATTTGAGTCTACTTTCATTTAAAAATGATTTTATAAACTGACTCAAAACAAAAATTTACAGAATCATTGATTTATAATAGAAAGTCATTTTTTGGTCATAACTTTTGCACAAACTTTTGATCTAATTGGAGACGGATGTTTTCATCTTTGAATAACAATGTGTCCTCTTTTGAAATTAAGGTTTTGATCATATTTATAAAAGAAACTAATCAAGCTTGGTATACATGTTTATATTTAACACAAAGCGATGAAAAGAACTGTCGTATGCTATGCTAAATGATAAATTGTCTTCCTTGCATTACTTGATTATTTGCTTATCTCAAATAGCTTTTGTGCTTGTTTGATTGAATAACATATGTGGTTTACTTATCTTGCCATTCATTCTCTTGCTTGTCAATTTAGTAATTTTCTACTAATCAATGTGCTTATATGATTTTCTTGATTTCATATTTTCTTGTATCGTTTTCTAAAAACAACAAGAATGTACATCGGATCATAACCTACACTTGTGTTGATGATGTACTATCCCGTTTTACTTTTCATGATCGCTCTCTAAGCCTCATAGTAGGATTGACAACTTGATTATTTCATCCGATATACTCAAGTAAATTATTTTGCAACGCAAATATAATTGTTCATATCCGAAAGTCCAAACTCGAGCTTTCCAACAACATATGTTGAACTAGCTCATCCAACCATTTTTTTGTTCACCATATGGACAACTTTTAATTTTTTGACACATTCGTCACCTTAGTTGTTTCAAGTATAATATTAATAAAAATGAAGCAAAGTATCATCATTGTTACTCTTCGATAGGCCATTGTAGGAATATAAAATTTCCTAACTTGAGAATGAATACTGGATAACTTATTGCACTAGAAACTCAATTTGACCTAACGGTTAAATTGATTCCTCGATAGAAGTTGGGTATGTGGAATCGTCCGTAAAAATGGTCGTGTTTAGCCGTAATTGAGCACCGCTAGTAATAGTCTCATATTCATTCTCTCACTTGAGATATTTATACTCCTATGTTTTCCTAAAGTAAGTTTACAATGGAAATACTTTGCATTGTCTTAGGATTACTAATCAAACAAGTTGTAAAATTAAATTTTCTTTTAGTTAATCACAACCACTTGCCTCATCAAGCGATTATCTTGCTTTGATCGAGAAGAGCTACATGACTTCATGGACGAAGCTCATTGTATGCTAATCACCATCCGTAATGACTAGATTGTCCTAAACTAGCACCTCACAACTCTTTTGTCTTGAACACCATCATGTGCTCTTTTCTTTCTAGACACATACCTTGCATGTCATTGTTAGTGTAAATGATTTACTAATCTAGACCGTAAATCCGTTTTGGGCTTCTTGAATAGTGCTTGTTAAGTTTGCTAAACCTTTGTGTTATTTGTGAGCTCGATCTCATTTGATTGCCTATATGTGATCTCTACATGCTCTCCTTGCTTTGCTTAACGTGTATACATATATGCTTAATGTAGAAACAATTTGTTTCATAATTCGAAACATAGAGCAAAATTCTGCAACTATTCTATTAAGAAAATCTGTCTCAGACGCCGGATCCCTTAGATGTAACTAGACGGATCCCTCAAGTGAAGGATCCGTGGGATCGGGTGGACAGAAGTTCCTTTTTAGCCTCCTTGCATCAATCCAACATTCTAGACCTTATTGGACTAGTTAAACATGCTACATTAGGATCACTTAAACTTTCCTTAGGCTCAGTTGATCTCACATTCACTCATGGATGACTTAGGATCACATTCGAAGTATTTTTTGATTTATCATTACTTCAAAACTCACCATCTTTCTGCTTCAATGTTTACACATTGTTCCTCTCATCCCAAAACACCTAGTTTGATATTTCTCTCAATTTTAGCAAATTGATCTTAGTCATCCTTACTCCAAAATAGGCCTAAAACTAGTTTTTCATTTCTTATGATTTTTAAGGAATTTTATAAATCTCTATTAAGTTATCATCTAATCTCTAGGATCATTTAACACCATTTGACACTCTCAAATTTCTTAGTGTCATCTTTGATCATCGGTTGGTGCTCATAAAGCCCCATTTCTTTCCAATAAAGGCAATCATTAGCTACCATCAATCATTTTTTGATCACTTAAGTCCATCTTCATGTAAGATACTTAATAGACTGAGTAACTTAGGATATGTAGATGCTAGACCTTGCTAGAACCCAATCACCTCTTTTCACCTCATCATTAGCCGGATCCTAGACTTAAGCTAGCGGGATCTCTCTAGTGAGGAACTGGTGGAACCGTGGAACAATAGGTACATTATCTCTTTAGATAATCATTTCAAATTTCCTTTTTCACACTTGTTCAACACTTTAGGATTATCAGTTTCTTATATGTTTATAAATGAGTTGCATTTATATGATTCTTTCGTGTTCTTTATTTTTGTTTCATGATTTTATGTGAACAATTTATCCATTTGTATAAATGTTTTCCTTTTGTACTAACTCTTTTGGATTCTTGTAGGATGACAATGGTCGATTTCATCATCAAGTCAAGTTGTGCTCATTCGCACATTATTTTTATATTCCTAATCTTGCATCATCCTAACCATCTTCCTCCACTTTTGTCACTAGTCACAATGATGATTTCTATCATTATCACCATGTCCAAGGTCTAGTTCATGAACTACGAGATGAAGTATATTTCATGTTCTACCACATCCTACTTGTGTCAACCACAACCTCAAACCACAAGCTACTTGTGTCAACCACTTCCTACAAGTGTCTCACTACCACTACAATTCATGGTCGCTCAAACATCCTCCACAAACATCTATGTTGTCAAAAGTGAATTGAATTTCGTAATGAAATGCGTCTCATCCCTAAGTACATTTTTTCTTTCCTTGAACAAACCTTACAACCTCTAAATCAACAATGATGATGCAGTAGTAGGATTATTCTCTTTTTGACGCTAATCCTTTCTTTGTAGGTATATATATATACACTTTGATGTGTATGGGATTCTCGTCTATTTATGGACGAAATTTTACACCAATTTTTTTTAGGTTCACTCATATACATGGGTTTGTATATGGCACACTTGTCTTCGGACGAGGTTTAATTATTTTTTTGTAGGTTCTTCTTGACACCCTCGAGCTAGGGGGAGCTTCCGTCGAGCATTTACAAAGTGCATCATATGACTTACTCGTCCAAGGACGAATATAATTTTACACTAACTTTTTGTTTTGTAGATTTTCAAAACACACTAGGAGAACTTGACGCTCTCAATAAAGGGGTGTTTTTCGTCAAAGCAAAAACATTGCAAATTTTGCAATACTTTCGTCTTAGCCTTCCTAAAATACTTGACGCCCTAACAAGGGGAGCAACGTCAAGGGGAGCATGCACACATTCATTCTTCAAAATTCCTTTATGTTTCAACAAAAGGGAGATTTCTATCTCATCATTTATTTTTTATTATTTTTTTTTTTCTTAACACTAACTTAATGTAAGGTTCCTAAAAATTTGATCCATTAATCCGTTGGCAACAATTGCTATAATTCAAAGGATCTTTCTATGTTTTTTTTGTGTGATTCTCTAGGTTCATCTTAAAGGTGAGATTACCATCTTTTGAAGATGAGCAAGTTCAAGTCTATGAGTTGCCATGCTTCGTTATCATCAAGACTACTGAGGTTCTCTTGTTGATAGTTCTCTTCTTTCTCATAAGAAGTGTAGTGTTGAAGACATTAGTGAAAGATTTCTAAAAGAGTCAAGACATAGGCATTAGTGAAAGGTGCTTAACGTCCGTGTCAAAGGCATTAGTGAAGGATGCCGAAAGAGTCAAGACGTAGGCATTAGTGAAAGGTGCTGAACGTCCGTGTCAAAGGCATTAGTGAAGGATGCCAAAAGAGTCAAGACGAAGACATTAGTGAAAGGTGTCGAACGTCCGTGTCAAAGGCATTAGTGAAGAATGCCAAGGGTGTACAATCGATAAGGTGTATCGAAGTACAATTAAATATAGGGTTTATTCAAGGATATTAATATTCTTGATGATGTTGTAATAAGGAGTGGGTCTCCTTTGGGGTCATGAGTTGCTAAGCTTCGTCATCATCAAAACCACTGAAGTGAATCTTGTTGATAATTCTTCTCTTCCTCCATAAGTGTTTCGTGTTGAAGGTATTGGCGTGGTGTGCCAATTGGAGCAATAATGTGTTTCAATTTAACTTCACTAGGGATGATGCAAACTCGCCATTCATGGGAGAAATTAAGTTTAAACTCCAAGGACACACCCTTTTCCTTTCGACAAAAGGGGGAGAAGAGTGTAAACGGAGGTAATGCATAGGAGAATACGGACACAAGTAAATTTGACATTTTACCTATCTATTACGTTTACATATATTTTGTCATCATCAAAAGGGGAGATTGTTAGTGCAAATATTACGATATTTAATCTATACATTCTCATTTGTTTTGTTGATGACAAACATGTAACTTGTAATACATAGCGTAAAATGTATAAGTTACTTGTAATATTATTTTGTCTCAACACCTCTCGACTCAGTCCTTGTATGCTACAACACAGGTTCGTACATGTTTGTTATGTTGCGTTATGATCAAACCCCAACAAACCATTAAACATGTTTAGTTAAATAGTTTGTGTATAACAACTAGTGTTTACATATTGGGTAAATATATACGTAACTAGTATGTATTATAATGGGTAATATAAATGGGTAGAAACTTAAGTATTTGACCCATTGACCAAATACATTGAATGTAGTTGGGTAAAACCCAAAGTCCAAGACCCATACCCAATGTCTAGATACATTGTACCTTGGTGGGCACTCAAAACCATGGACTAGATGCATTGCATCTTGTAGATACATTGAATCTACTTGGTACCCATAACCCATGACCCATACCCAATGTCTAGATACATTGTACCTTGGTGGGCACTCAAAACCATGGACTAGATGCATTGCATCTTGTAGATACATTGAATCTACTTGGTACCCATAACCCATGACCCATACCCAATGTCTAGATACATTGTACCTTGGTGGGCACTCAAAACCATGGACTAGATGCATTGCATCTTGTAGATACATTGAATCTACTTGGTACCCATAACCCATGAACCATGACCCAAAACCCATGGGTAAAGGGCGTCCCACGGATCCTCGAGTAATACACGGGCGGATCCTCAAGGAGAGGATCAGTGGGATCCGGGGAACAGTGGCTATTTTTCTTCTATAAATAGTGAGCTACTTCTTCATTGTTTTACATAACTTTACACATAGTTTCTCTCCACTATATCTAGCATATTTAGATCATTAGGAAACATGTAAACCACCCTCATCTCATATGATCATAATGCTTCTAACTTTCATTTGTTGTAAGCATACTCCCGAAGTGATCCTCCAAAGTAAGCTTAGAGATCTTGCATCCTTACCTACTGAAGTGATCACCCATCACAAGCATACAAGCACATGAAGATCTTCTACAACAAGCTTGGGAAAATTGTCATCTTCATTCATAGAAGACTAACTACATGATGCTTAGTGTTCTTGATGTTTAGTTTAGGATTTCATATCCATTAGACACATTGTCTTGGATATTGTCTAGTATCATATTCTTGTATCTATGACTAGACTAGATGGTTTATGTGTTTGTGCCATAAAACAAAAGGTTTGTTATGTTGGGTCACAAAACATAACTGGTGTCATAGATGTGCCATGAATCTATGACTAGACTAGATGGTTTATGTGTTTTTGCCATAAAACACAAGGTTTGTTATATTGGGCCAAAAACATAACGGTGTCCTAGATGTGTCGTGTTGGTCGGGTAGTGGTTCCTCTTTTGTAATGGAACCCGTATCTAGCCTTGCGGATAAAGTATAGGCGACATTGTGATAGGTTTGGTTCTACCTCGTGGAAGAACTCGATGTTTAGCTTATACGGAAAAAGTGTAAGCGACATTGTGTAGGTTTTCTCCGCGAGAATGGAGTTTGTTGATCTAAGTGAAGCAAATCTCGGTAGGTGACTCGGGGGTAGTAGGGCAGGAAGGTGTCCTTGTAGCGTAAACACTATAAATCGTGTGGGTTTGTCTATCCTTTTACTTATCGCTTTACTTTTTTTCTTTTATGACATTGTTTATTTTCTATGTGGTTGATGTCTATGTTTGTGATGCATACTTGGTCTTTCATATAGTCATAAACTATATTTAACACTTTACATATTATGACACGCTTGATCAAGAAAAAGTAACCGGACTAATAATGGTGAAACTTGATTTATAATGAACCATTAATCTTGAGGAATCTTATGTGATATTAAGGGGTTGGCCTACATGCGTATCGTTAAATGCATCCTCACCTCGAGATTAGCAAATGCAATGGTTTATACTATATTTGATACAAAAGTTTTAAGTTTGAAAAGGAAACGTATTCACCCCTCTACGTTTTCACAAAAGGGTAGTAATTTTGATGTGTGTAATCAAAATATGTATGAAGAAGCATGCACACATCTTCATATCATAGGTTTTTTAAAACTTTACTCATTAGTTTTATTTCACTAAGATAAAATCAACAAAGTTTTAATCGAGGCATTGGATGAACCAATCAAAGAATTACCTTCAATTATCATCCACTATACCGTACTTTTGCATAAGTAAAAATGACTTAGTGTTTCGGATTATTACCACAAAGTGGTGCGTGAAATTAAGGTCAATTCACCCTTAAGATGATTTTGTACATAAAACAGTCGTAGGTAGCTCCATTTTGACGTCTGAAAGGAGGAGAATTAGGTTAGCTAGATGTTATTAAAAACCCTCTTCTTTTATGTCACAATTTAATGCGTAACTTTCTTATACCTCTCTTATAGTTTGTCAAAAATGGGTGAGCCTTTCTAACTATTTGGTACAAGAATCATTAGTCGACTAAAAGTTTAATATTTAACTCTTAAAGTAAATCAAATTTCACCATTGTTTAGTCCGGTTTAATTTTCTATTCAAAAAATTACCTTTTGTTTACAACTTGTCATACAATTACAATAAACAAATAAGAAAATAAAAATTAACCAACTACAACAATAAAGATACTAAATTAAATCAACTAACATGTATATTTTGAACTAAGACTCTCACTTGTTTTTGATCTAATGGTACAAGTGGACCACATACATTGACGAATCGATCGCTTAAGTCCCACGTTAAAAATATACAATACCATACAAAAGTTGATAAAATTAAAATGATACATATTGGGTCTCCCCAATTTTAGAATTGTTAAATTATTAGTAAACTAATCATAATTTACTAACTAATAAACCCTAACTAATTAAATATCGCTCAATTAACATGCAAATTCAAAACCACTTAACAATTAATGCATAAATATCCAATGATCTATGATAAAACATGCATGTTTCATCATGGATCCACATAAGCACTTATTTTCATATAATAAATATCCCAAGATACGCATAACAATTAATGACATATAACAGATATCCATTAATAAATCACATAAAAATTGCATAAAACCTAGGGTTTCTGCAATTTTCTTACAAAACCTATTTTTTTATAACTCAAATGAACAGTGTCATGAACAATGTCGATGAACAGTGAAACCCAAAAAAAAAAAATTTAGGGTTTTAAAAAATTAAAACCTAGAAACCTTTTAAAGCATGCAATAATCAATCAAAGATTTAATTTATTTTTATGTGTTTTAGTAACTAATTACACAGTATTAACTGCTCACGATGCCACTGACGGAATTTAACTATCATAACAATTATATATAAAACATATATACATCAAAAGCACGCATCGGAAGACAAGAATCAACACTTGTAATTAATTAACTGAAACATAAAGAATGCGCTTGCTTTTACATGATAAGCAATTAGGGTTTATGAAAAATCCCAATTAAGATCGAATCAGTTATAAACCCTAATTAGGGTTTATATGTGGATCGACTAATGATTAGTTGAATAGGGAAAATCACCAAAATCCAAAATAGGATTTCTTTATGATCTTGTACATACATATTACTAACGATTCAATGTGAAAAGCTAGTTTCTTGATCACAATAACAACCAAAACACTTTTGTTTGAGCTATAGAAATCGATTCCCTAAGGGAATAGGGAGGACGATCGTTATATACTCAAGGAGAGGAAGAAGAAGAGAAGTTAGGGTTTTTATGAGAGTCAAGGACTAAGCAAAAAATGAATACATGTATTTTCTTATATATGATAGTAACTTAGGGACCAAGTTAGCTCTCCACCTCCCCACTTAAACCCAAACCGATCGGACCTAGTATCCCAAAGGGATTCTAGAACCTTCTCAACATATATTCCCATCTCCAGTCCTTTAACTTAATGTTTAACGACTGTTAACTAAACCCCGTTAAATACTAACGACTGTTAAGTATTTATTGTGAATTAATAATTAAACATAACATTTTGTTTTAATTATTTTAACATCGATTCTCATACAAAAAGTGTGAAATCCCATTGGCTCGTGTTGAATCGATCATACGTATATATTAATTTATATCCACAAAACTTACAATAATAAGTCATTCATGTATTTAGGAGTAAATATCCAAAGGAGAGAAAGTAGAAAGGGAATGAATGACATACCTTATGGATGAAATAAGCTATCTATTTATTTGCAAACCCTAGAAAAGATTTAGATTTTCCATTATTTTCACCTAGATTGGTCGGTAGAGAGCATATTCTCTTTATCCAATAGGATGGCTATGGTAATAGGTTCGACTTCATGCCAATGTGATAGCTAAGTTCTGGCACCTAATCAGAGAATAAAGGACTATCGTTATCTCAGGTAGGGTTGAAAGAATATTCCATTTTGTCATTTAGTGGGTTGGACTCTGTGTATTGGCGGTTCTTACGGTAGTCCATGGGCTTAACACCAATCAACCACTTCGAAAGTGCTACATGTACAACATTGGAGGCCAGGATCCAAACCATGAGATGGGGTACACCATCAAGCCCCTTGGTCCGATGTGTTACGCTTATCCTAGTTCAGAGAGTAAGGCATCATACTCCTATTTTTTGCATAGTATTTTTGGCGGGCATTTTTGAAACGTCTTGTCAATGTTTAAATGCCAGAGCCTCCCTAGTTTATTTTTGGTAATGGACACTCCTGTTTCCAAGGAAAGTAGTTATTGCAGTTACTGCATTTACGTAACACTTGTACTTCCAAGCGCCTTTGATCTGATCCATCAATTGAGTTAGTGGGGCACGTGTAGGGCCTCGATTTTTCCCCATACCCCGTATAAGTTCTTTTCTTTTCATTTTTACCCTTATATTTAGAAATTTTCTCTCCGCCTTCTCCAGTTATCTTAGCAAAACCCTAATTCCAGTGCATATTCCCCTTGTGCAGGTTTGTTCTTGTTTAAACTTCTTTCATATTTATTTTTTGTGAACTAATCATTTTATTTCAAAGCAAAAATCTAAAATCTATCACGCATATGTTACTCAAATAGAGTTTTATGATTTTACTAAAGACTAAGTAATAAAAATGTGTTATGATCCCATTCGCCCTAATAGTGATCAAACACCGCCATGGCTTCTACCGCTTATATTGCCCTTTATTTTCCCTGCTTACTATTGGCAATCTTTGCCTTCCTTTAGCCAGCTTTTGTCTAGATGTCTTTGAATATATTCAAGGTCACTTTCACCGCTAAACTCCTTTGTGGCACTGTGAACACCTTTGTTGTTGCATGCAAAGCCTACCACCGGGGAGCCCTCCTTACCGCTGTTTAGATCTTTGTGTTGTCTCAGGTCCCCACGGGGACTGGTTGACATTTCAAAAATGGGCTGGTAATGAAATTCCTTAGTTGTTCTTAAGTTTGATGACTAATATTCAAAATTGGAAGTCGAATTCAAATTTGTGAAGGAGTATGCTTTAGCTTACAAACTATTGGTCGCTCTTGTAGAATTTATCATGCTTACATTTTGTTGTTCTTCTTTTTTCTTTTTAAATGTCTTTCAAGATGTTTCTTTAAGTACCGTAAACTCGAAGTTATTACTTTCCGCCAGCTCGCTAATGTTCTCGATTGTTGTTGGGAGCCCTTCGCTCAAGCTATTAAAAGTGTTCATGAGGAGAACCCGGATGAGGGTTTCATGGGTCCGGATAACCAAACTATTTTCAAGGTCAAGAATGATGACCTAAGCTTCCAACAGAGAGACGAATTTAGGTGTTGAGGTTCGAGCTTCCGAGATAAGATCAATAACTTATTCTTTTCAAGAAGGCTCTTCTACTAAAAGGAAGTTGGTTTTGCCGGTATCGCAAGCGTACCCAAGCACGAAGTGAAGAAGAGAAATAAGATGTTCTAAAGGGATGGGGTCCCAAGTGGGGAGTGTCCCTCCATTTTCATCTGCAGGTCCAATTCCAAAGGGTGTAGACAAACATCCCAGGGTCATGGCTCATAGCCTAGGCTATATTGATGACTCTGATACCCACCCCTTCCATTGTGGGTAATTATTTTTCTTTTCTTAACTTTTAATATTTCTATCTCTTTGTTTTGTTTTTGACATTGCTTTTACTTTTGTCTTAGCTACTCAAGAAGCTTATTCTTCTCACAATGTGCTATCCCGGTTGAATGCTCAGAGATTAAGAGGAGTCTTGATGGGCTAAATTTTGAGGAGTCGCCATTTCTATGATGTCAAGCTCTCTGTCTTGCTATGTTTGGGAATATGTTGACAAATGAGGGGCGTATTCTTGCCGGGGAGGTTTCCAAGCTTAGGAATGAGGTTGTTACTCTTAAAAGAAATCATGTTAGGTTGAAACATGACATTTCCATACTTGAAGATAAGTTGCAGAAAGCTCGTAACAACCAAGACCTTGAAGGGAGCGAGTTGGTGAAGGATTAGAGATCTGAGTCTGGGAGGTTGACAAATGAGTTAGAAGTGCTGCGAGAGGTGGCCAGGTCTTCCGAGGATTCCAGGAAAGTGCTTAAAGCCAAGGTTTTAAAGTTGAGGCCTTTATCCGCGGAGAGCCGCAAAGATTGACTCTCTCCGTCAAAGATGTCGTAGCTTAGTGGAGAAGAAGGATACGTATCATTCTACGGAGAATAGCCTACGAGATAAGATTGAACTCTTGTCTTCTAAGTTTAAGTCTGCTCAGTCTGAACATATAAGCTGCATAAATAATTTCTTTCCTTTGGCCATCAAGAAGCTATTCGGTTCCGAGCATTATAATTATGCCTTGGATGACCTTCAAAGAAAAGCAATAATGACCGGAAAGGATCATGCTTTGAATAATGTTCTTGGGATCAACAACTCCTAGAAGCTTGAAGACATTAAGGATTACTATCCTGAGGCTGAAAAAGATCTATGATGAAGCTGGTGATGCCTTTTATCACATTTAATACCTATATGTTGGCCTCTTGACCAAGAGTGCCGAGCGCAACCTCGAGGAGCTTGCTGATTTGGAGCTCCCAATATTTCCTAGGTTACCATTCAAGTTCAGGCTCTATCATCCCCTTTACAGTGAAGCTTTATTTCAGTAACAACCCCAAAATATCACAACAAAAGATAGTGTCACTGGGTGTTACTTCATAGAACAAAGTTCAATTCATAGAAAACAAACTCTAAATGAGACATTTTTAAAAGTAACCATGCGATAAATGAAATCAGAGTTACAAAACAGAGGTCCCAAAGTATAAGTTTATATAAACGTTTCTAAAATATCATCAAATGGTAAAGTATAATGCATCCCAGTCTTCAAAACATGTCATGCGACTCAAATACTCTAAGCCAAAGTTATGCCTTAGTGACCTGAGAAAAGACATGCTAAAAGTGTCAATACAAAGGTTGTTGAGTTCATAGGGTTTATTGTAAATAAGATGAAAACCTTTATAAGTGAATCCTTATTATAAGTATATGTCAACGTAATCCTGTTACAAGTCCCGCACATTCAAGACTTGTAACATCTTAGGTCCCTATATAAGGTCACGATGATAAGTGTTAATGTTAAGTGTGGACCACAAGAGTTAAAGTTTGTTTGAACGGTTCATTCGGTTATGTGACTAGTTCATTTGGTCATGTTACCAACATTCTTATGTGACCAGTTCATTCGTTCATGTATGTAGATAGCAGCATGGTCGGTTCATTCGGTTATGTATCCGCTACATTCGGTTATGTAGGTATAATAGTTTAAAGCACTTGTATCCAAATAAAACAAGCAATGCATTTAAATAAAGCGAGAATGTGTTTCAAGAAACAAGTAGAGTGTTTCATTAATCGAGTAAAGTGTTTAGGTAAAATGAGCATGCATTCTAACCCTAAAAGTAGTTCACAACAAGTAAAATTAGAGGCTATGAAACTTACTGTAATGATAAGAAATAGAATAATGATGAGATAAGGTGTAAGGGAAGTCACGAGCTTAGTGACGACCTAAAAATATATAATTAATGCCTTATATTTATAAATATAATGAAAACGTATGAAATAAGTTTTATAAAAGTATTTATATATTTTAGACATTGTACTTATGTTTATAAGTTTATAAAAATGTAAAAGTTTAGTTTTCTTCAAGTTAAGAAAAATAGTCACAAGCCCTATTTTATAAGTTATCCAAGGTTCGGTTTTATGTCATTTTTATTACTCCATCTATTCCGTAAATAATTATGTCTAAGTCTTATTTAATATATAGAAAAGTAAACATGTCTATTTTTCCAATAATGAGTTTTACCACTTTGGTTTTTATATAAAAGAGTCAAAATAATACTATTTGTCAAGTTTTTGTTTTTATTTAACTAGTTTTCCTAACTTAATAATTTCGTTATTCCTAAAACGTAAAGTGTTATGAATTGATTTTATGTCCTCGAAAGATATTTAAATGTACTTATCAAATTTACAGGTTTTATGGTTTTAAAAGTTTTATAACTTAAGTGAAATTACTAATTTACCCTTAGTATCAAAATAGATTTTAATGCATAATTCACTCCCGCAAAAATGGCGATATCTAGATTTCTACAACAACCCTATTTTTGTGGCCACATTCAAGTTAAGTTGTTAGCTATAACTTTTATTTTTTGTGCAACAGAGGGTTCTATGCAAATTTTAAGAGATTTTAGCCAACTAAGGTCGAGTGCATTTTGACATGTTTTACCGTTTTGGATCTAATTTACTCATCGAGATGAGTTATGGAGTGAGCCACCCGAAAAATCGAAGCTAATACATAGATCTACAATCCTATATTTTTACTTAAGGTCCAAATTCCAATCTGAGTTCACCACATTCAATATTTGGGTCTGATATAAAATTAAATCTTGAAACTATAACCTAAGGCTTATTTAGGCTTGTTTTCATGTTTCAAATATTGTGTACAATGTCCAATTCTTACAAAATTATAGTTACATCAAACAATTAATTAATGTACAATAGCTATTACAACCATATTGAATAATAATAAGGAAAATAAATAATATCTTACAAGAAGATGAAGAAAAACAACAAGAACAAGAACATAAACAAGAACAAATCACCCTTAATCACCAACAATCTTTACCCAATCTTCTAATCTTTTACCAACCTGTATGGTACTTTTAAACCATGTTTCAAGCTACCTAAAATAATTAAAATAACCCTTATACCAAATAACCCTAGAGATGATGAGATTAATGAAGCTTTTAGATGAAATAAACCAAGAACAAGCTAGGAACTTCAAGACCTTCAATAAAAAAAAATCACTAGAACAAAATGAAAATCTAAGATGGATGGTGATTTAGGGGTGTTTGTGGTCGTTCACGTTGATAGAAGGAAGAGGAATGTGTAGTTTTTCTTAGTAAACATGAAAGGATAAGAGTTTAAGAGTTAGTTAGTGGCAACATGCAAGTGTAGTGAAAACCATGGGCAACATGTATAAGTGAGATGCTACCTCACCAAGACAATAACGGGTGGGGGGGGGAGGTCAGTGGGTTGATTTTGTTTAAACTTGAGCTACAATGTGTAGTTTGATCTCCGTAATTGCAAACGTAAAGTTTTTAAGACGCAAAACATAAAATCGGGTAATATAATGGTCTAAAACATATAAAAATGTTATAACTTGTTAAAATAAATAAGTTTAATATAAAATATGAGACACGATTTTAATAGAGTGTTTAAACGTTTGTCAAACTTAAATAATGAAATTATAAACACATAAAACGCAAAATGTGCAGGGTTTACGTAAAAGTGGAAAAATAAAAATAGGACATATAAAATATGATTTTAAGGAAACCAAAGTGCATAAAATATGTTGACTCAAGATACTCTTGTTCGAATAATCTGTTACCACCGATAGTTGTGGTTTACACCGCTTGTTTAACTAGCAAAGGAAACGTATTCCCACTTTAAGTTCTTCATTACCACTGCTATCAGTTTATGATAAGGTTAAACGTGTCTAGATAAGTATAGAATAGATCTTGTGTATATTCTAGTATGTTAGATTTATACTTATCTTGTTAAGGACTCCTTGTTGTATAAAAGGAGATCCTAGGTCATTGTCTTAGGTACGTATCATATTACAATATTACCTACGAAAGCTTCAAGGTGTAACCCTAGTGATAAGCTAAGATCACTTGTATTATTCATTAATAATATTGGAGCTTGAGTTTTGTGTTAACTTGTGTTTATTCTCATACATCATACAATTCGCCTTCTAAGTATTACTTAAGTAAATTCCGCTTGCTTGATAATATCATACAAAATATCATTGACACAAGGAGAGTGTCCTAGATCCATCAAGTGGTATCGTGAGCAAAGGTTCTGATATTTTTTTAGAAGATCCAAGGAATTAGCTTGACTCACTCACTCAATTCAATGGAGATGGAAAACAACCAATCAAACTCTTCTTCTACACCCACACTCCCTAAGCTTAAGCTTAATGAGTTTGAGATGTGGAGGATACTGATTGAGCAATACTTCCTCATACAGACTATGCTCTATGGGAGATCATTCAACTTGGTGATTCTTTCAAATCGGACTACTACTTCAAAAGTTGGTGACACAGATGTTGTGAAAGTTTCTGTACCTGAATCAAATGCCGAAAAAGCTCAAAAGAAGAATGATCTTAAAGCTAGAAGTCTGTTGCTGATAACTCTTCCTAGAGACCGATTATTGCATTCAGAAGTTCAAGACCGTTAAAGAATTGTTTGAAGAGATTTGCTCAGTGTTTGGTGGTAATGATGCTACAAAGAAGACTTAAAAGACATTGTTAAAGCAAAGTTATGAAAACTTCTCTGCTTCAAGCAATGACTCTCTTGATAGCATTTTCACCAAACTTCTAAGATTGTTACACAACCGACTGTGTTTGGCATTGAGGTAGAAAGGAAGACCTCAATTTGAAGTTTCTAAGAAGTTTGCCTTCAGAGTTTCAAACCAATGTTACTGTCTGGGAAAACAAAACAGACATAGAAACAATGAAGCTCAATGATCTTTACAACAACTTCAAACTTATTGAGCAAAGGTTGAAGAAGGCGGGGAAACTTGGTACAAGCTCTAGTAGCTTGGCATTGTTGTCAAATTCTGTGACAATGATGATTCTCAAGATGAAAGAGATGATGATATTGCCACTGAGGTTCTACAGTTTCCACTGGCAATGTGAATATTGCCACTGCAGGATCAAAGAAGAAGGTTGCTAGTATTGGAGATCCTACCTTTTATGCTTTTATCTCCACACAAGTTGATGGCTCTCTTTTAACTCATGAAGACATAGAGCAAATTGATGAAGATGACTTGGAGGAGATGGATATAAATGGCAGATAGCTCTTCTTAGCATGAGGGCTAAGAAATTCTACAAGAAGATCTGCAAGCCTATCCACATTAATGGTGATGATACTGCAAGCTTTGATAAGAAGAAAGTGGAGTGCTTTAACTGCCACAAGTTTGGACATTTTGCTAGAGAATGTAGAAGACCAAAGACCAAGGACAACAGTCTACATGGTACAAGCAAAAGAAGGGACCAACTATAGAAGAACCAAAGGAAATGTTGGCTATTGATGGTGTGAGCTATGATTGGAGTTTCATGGATGATGATCTTGAAGAAGAACACACGATGTCGCTTTGTTTCTCACTGAAGTTGCTCTCTTGGCTTTCTCTGACTCTGAGGTACAAAACTCTGAATGTTGCTCTAAAACATGTAGGGCCGCTAGAGAAGTTGAAAGACTTAATGATTTATATTCTAATGAAAGACAAGAGTTATACTGCTAATTATACTATGTCTAATCTTAGGAGAGCCATGGCAGTTTTAGAAAAACAAATAGAGCACTTTCAAGAAAATGAATCAAAATATAGTGATGATATGATTCTTCTTAGAAGAGAGTTAGATCATACAAAAGTTGTGAATGATGCATACCAAATAGAGCTTGAAAAGCTTCAAAAGAAAACTGAAAATATCAATTTAACTCTAGACACATGTTATCATCAGTCTAAGTCAATTGATAAAATTTGGAATGCTCAAGTATTTAATAATGCTAAGTCCGGTATGGTTATAATAGTTGCCACCACCACTAAGAGGTGTTCCATCACCTCCAGGTATAGATTTAGCTCATACAAGTTTAGAAGACTTTAAGGAACTTGAAAGAGAATATGGTCCTTTAAAGGACACAGTGGTGAAGAGTGAGGAAGAGAGTAAGCTTGATAATGATGTTTTGAGAGTGCTAGTGACTCATTAGTTGTTGATAAGAATGTTAAAAAGAATGTAGAGACTACTATCCCAAAAGTTGTTAATACTGGCAGAGGAACCTAGGAAACTAGTTAATAAACCTATACCAACTGTAAGGTATGCTGAGATGTATAGGAACAAGCCTACAGCTCCTAGGGGTAACCAGAGGAGTTGGAATCATGTTAAATCTCAACAACTAGGTAGTGATTTTGTTATGAACAATAAGGCATGCTATATCTGTGGTAGTTTTGATCATTTACATGCTTATTGTGACTATCATGTTGGGAGAAGGGAAGTCTATGGGTATAAAAGGGTGGAGACTAACAGGTATCAACATAATGTACACCCTAATTCTCATTGCAAAATGGTCCCAAGAGCAGTTCAACTTAGAAGTGGCCTCAAAACACTTGCCACTGTGAAAACTGTTAACACTGCTCACCCTAAGTCACTTGTTAAAAGTGCAAACATCAAAACAAGTTTTACAAAATTTGTACAAACAGGAAAAAGAACCTTTCAAGCTAAAAAGGTTAATAATAACCAACAATGGGTACCTAAAAAGAAACCAGCAGTTAGCATTGCTCATTTAAAAGTTACCACTGCAAGGGTTTTAAATAAGAATAGGGGGGACATGGGCAATGCTGTGAAGGCCTCAAAGACGTTGGGAATGGAATCCTAAAGGAAATACCTCTACAACCAATCCCAATGGTGTATCAATGACCTTTGATAGATTTAAATATATTGATACACCGAGGCGATCCAAGTCAATCATAACTTGGGTCCCCAAAAGAAACTAACTCTTTACTCTTATGTGCAGGAACATCCAAGGTCAAAAGGTCGATCAAGGATATACGATAGTGGGTGTTCAAGGCACATGACTAGCAACAAGTCCTATCTTTCAGATTTTGAACATTATGATGGACAATATGTCAGCTTTGGAGGTGGAGTAAATGGAAAAGTTGCTGGTAAAGGAGTTATTAAAACTGGTAACTTGGACTTTGAACCTGTGTACTATGTAAAAGAGCTTAAGTACAATATTTTTAGTGTGTCACAAATGTGTGACAAGATGAACAATGTTCTTTTTACCAAAGATATGTGCTTTGTTCTTTCTAAGGATTTTAAGATGCCCGATGAAAGTCAGATTCTTCTTAAAGTTCCTAGAAAAGGCAATCTCTATAGCTTTGATATGAACAACATTGTAGCTAAAGATGATTATGCTTGCTTGCTTGCAAAGGCCACAGTGGATGAATCTATGTTATGGCATAGAAGACTTGGTCATGTTAACTTCAAAACCATTAACAAGATTGTCAAAGATGGTTTAGTGAGAGGTTTACCTCATAAAAGATTTGAAAATGATCAAACCTGTGTGGCTTGTCTTAAAGGCAAACAACACAGAGCTTCTTGCAGGTCAAAGTTGGTTAACTCTATTGCTCACCTACTTCAAATGTTACATATGGACTTATTTGGTCCCACATATGTGAGCAGCTTGAATCTTAAGAAATATTGTCTAGTGGTGACTGATGATTTTAGCATATTTACATGGGTTTTCTTTCTTGGAACTAAGGATGAAACAACTGGCATCCTCAAGATATTTATCACAGAAGTAGAAAACCAATATGATATAAAAGTTAAAATCATTAGGTGTGACAATGGAACCGAATTCAAAAATAGAGTTATGGATGAGTTTTGCAGAGATAAAGGTATTAAAAGGGAATTTAGTGTGGCTAGAACTCCTCAACAAAATGGTGTTGCTGAGAGGAGGAACAGACACGATAGAGGTGCTAGAACCATGTTGGCCGATTCCAAATTGCCAATTACTTTTTGGCTGAAGTAGTTAACACTGCATGTTATGTGCAAAACAGGGTTTTAATTGTAATGACAAAGAACAAGACACCTTATGAATTGCTTAGGGGAAGACCACCTACCCTTGACTTCATGAGACCATTTGGGTGTCATGTATCTATTCTCAATACCATAGATTATCCGGGCAAGTTTGATGAAAAAGATGATGAAGGGTATTTTGTTGGGTATTCCATGGTTAGTAAAGCTTTCAGAGTATTCAACTTAAGAACCCAAAAGATTGAAGAGAATCTGCATGTTGAGTTCCCGGAAAACAAAGTCAATGTCAAAGGAACTGGTCCATAAAGACTGTTTGATCTTGATACTCTAACAAATACTATGAACTATGTGCTGTTTCTACAGAACATCTTCTTTGATTTTGCGTTCGTAAGAGTTTCTTGATGATGATGAACCAAGCAACGAGGATGCATGATCAAGATGAATTCAGTCTACCTCTTTGGGACTATGCAGATAATAATGATATACTAAAAACTGGAGTTGCTCATCCTTCTAGTGGTTTAGAAAAAGAAGGAAATAGTAATTTGAATGTGATAATTTGAAAGCAGTGGAAATTCGATTCCACTGTTCTAAGAAAGTGTTTCCACTACAACATTAGATGTGGGAATCACCACTCCAGTTACTATGGAAGCTCAAGCCAATGATGTTGAAATTTCAAATATGCCAAGTGAGATTGCAGCCTCTACTCCCACACTTCTATTCATAAATCACATCTACTTGAAAATGTGATTGGGGATGTCTATTCACCTGTGAAGACTAGAAGACAAACAAAGTTGCCTGATGTTCATGGATTCATAAGTAAATTATATGAATCTAAAATACATGAAGGCAAGAATGAATGTCTATTTATGTGTTTTCTGTCACAAATGGAGCCAACGAATGTTTACAAGGCACTTGAAGATGAAAGTTGGGTGGAAGCAATGCAAGAAGAGCTGCTCCAATTTAAGCTTCAAAAGGTATGGGTGCTTTGTGATTTGCCTTCTGGAAAGAAGGTAATAGGTACTAAATGGGTGTTCAAAAACAAGAAAGATGAAAGGGGAATTGTTATCCTAAACAAAGCTAGGCTTGTGGCTCAAGGATATACTCAAGAGGAGGGTATTGACTATGAAGAAGTGTTTGCCCCTGTTGCACGGATTGAAGCAATTAGGTTGTTCTTAGCCTATGCATATTTTATTGGCTTTAAAGTCTATCAAATGGATGTAAAAAGTGCTTTTCTATATGGGCAGATAGATGAGGAGGTTTATGTCTCACAACCTCCAGGCTTTGAAGACCCTGAATATCCTAACAAAGTCTACATGGTAGTTAAAGCTTTGTATGGCTTGCATCAAGCACCAAGGAAATGGTATGAAACCTTAACTACTTATCTTCTTGCAAATGGATTTCATAGAGGCAGAGTGGATCAAACTTTGTTCATCAAGAAAGACAAGAATGATATCTTGCTTGTCCAAGTATATGTTGATGATATCATTTTGGGTCTACAAAGACAGAGATGTGCAAAGATTTTGAGAAACTGATGAAAGAAGAATTTCAAATGAGTTCTATGGGTGAACTCACATTCTTTCTGGGACTTCAAGTACTCCGAAGCAGATGGTATTTTCATTAATCAAGATAAATATGTGGCTGAGATACTAAGGAAGTTCAAGTTTATTGATGCAAAGTCCTCCAAAGACTCCTGCAGACAAGACTACACATCCACTTCTTAAGGAAAATAGTGGTGAAGCTGTTGATGTGCACATGTATAGGTCTATGATTGGTTCTTTGATGTATCTTACATCATCTAGACCGATATTATGTTTGATATGTGTGCTTGTGCAAGGTTTCAAGTTACTCCCAAGTTCTCTCACTTGACTGCCGTGAAGAAGATTTTCAGATATCTTAAAGCATTTCCTACTCTGGGATTGTGGTACTCCGCAGATTCTCCTTTAGATCCGGTTACTTACCGATAGTGACTATGCCGAGCTAGCTTGATAGAAAATCTACAACCGGTGGATGTCAATTTCTTGGCAAAGTGTTAGTGTTATGGCAAGGCAAGAAACAAACAATGGTGGCTAATTCTTCAACTGCAGTATATAGCTGCGCAAGTTGCTGTGCTCAAATACTATGGCTTCAAAATCAACTTTTGGACTATGGGTACAATTTCATGAATACCATCATACATATTGACAATAGCAGTACCATTTGCATAATAAAGAATCTTGTTCAACACACAAAGACCAAACATATTGAAATTAGACACCATTTCATTCGTGATTGCTATGAAAAGGGACTAATTCAAGTTGTCAAAATTCATACCGATGACAACTATGCTGATTTATCAACAAAAGGTCTTGATGTGGGAAGATTTTAGTACTTGGTAACAAGTCTTGGAATGCTAAATCCATAAATGTTTTCCGTGTTGAGGGAGGTCGTAGGGTAATGCAATTGTTGTATGTGTTTGTATATCAAGTTTTGATGAGGAGTTGGAGTTAAAAGGTGTATATCCGAGATACACAACAAATGGTTATTGATTCACCATGTCTAATACATGTAAGAATCAACTAGTCCAGAGCAAACAGCTACTGGTAAAGACTTGAAAAATCCGTTTATGGTTGATAGTTTACCAAAAACAATATGGTTATCAACTCACCATATTCTTTATGATTAAGAGTTGGCTAGTCCATAGCAAACGGCTCATGGTAAAGACATATCAAATCCGTTGATAGCTGATAGTTTGCTAAAAACTATAATGAGAGCAGTATTGTTTTCTAACGATTTTATTTTCCACTGCTCTTTGAGATTTTTGTGAAAAATTACCATCGCTAGTTCACAGTTTCCACCGACAGTGTTATTTTACCATGTTGTTCTAGCCGTTACAACCGATTATGTCAGTAGTTTATTTTTACTAGCCGCTGAAAGTAACCATCGATAGTTATATATATATAGGATTAAAATTTTAAGTAAATTATCTTCTTTCTATATTATAACTACTTTCTAAAGATAATTTTACTTGCACATCAATTCTAAACCCTAACCCTATATATCTTTTTCTCTCAATTGGCTAGTCATTACTTCAATTTTTACTGACATAATAATATTTTTCATCAAGTTTCTTTGGCGTCTTTGAAATTTGCAGATGAGCATAACCTAGTGGCCTACCTACAAAAGTCTAACGAGAAGAGTGGCCTGCTTTTCATCGATTGTGGACTTTCTTTATACCACTCATATAACGTATGCATTGCTTTTAAAACCCACAATCTATATCTCTCAAATCAATCAGTTTTGGACTTCTGCTCAGTCCATAACACTTGAGATTGGAGATACACATGAACCAGTGGATGCTCTAAGAGCCACTGTAGATGGGGTAACTATTGATGTTACTGAGGCATCCATGAGGAGAGTACTTCACTTGGATGATCTCAATGGTCTCATCACATTACCTATGTCTGAAATTCATGATACTTTATCATCCATGGGGTATGATACCACTGACAAAAAGGCTACTTTTAAAAAGAGTAGTTTTTGTCCCCAATGGAGATTTTTGATTCATACTTTGTTACATTGCCTTAGTCCTAAGAAAACATCTTATGAGCAATTTAGTTCAACCATGGCTTATCCTTTGGTTTGTCTAGTCACTGATAAGATTTTCAACTGGTCCAACTATATTTTTACAAGTATGAAAGGCAATGTACAGAGTAAAACCAAATTTTTAATGTATCCAAGGTTTGTGCAAGCTGTGCTAAATGAATTTCAACTGCAACCTCATACTACTATTTATCAAATCAGTTGCCTAAAGCCTAAAGTTTTTCAAAATTTGAATAAAGATGGCAATATGATTTTTACACCTCTCCTACCCCAAATGCTTGCTAAAATTTCATCTGACAAAACACACCCATAATTAATGTTCCCAACATTGATTATACCCCACAAGTTTCAAGAACCTATGAGAGAAGGTCTAAACAGACAACTCCTCTCATGACAACACAACAAGTTTCTGAACCTTATGGTCTAGGAACAAGCAGTGGTGGTTCTAGACTTCCACCTAGTCCTACTATGGAGGAATCGGACCTTGCCCCATGATTCACCTCTCCCAACAAACACAGTTGGAAGTGCTGAGGCGTGGAAACCAATTGGAATTGATGGTTTTGTGTACCAAATTAGCAAAGGTGTTGAGTTTCTACAAAAGGGCTTGGCTACTGTCAAGAAGCAGCATGCCAAGGATGTTCAACTATTAAAGACAGAGATTCAAACTTTAAAGGAAGAGATGCAGAGGTTGAAAAAGCACAAGAAGACTGCAAAGATGGTGATTTCATCTTCATCCTCACCTTCGATGGTGATTCACTGATCATGATTTGGGAAATTCTTCCAAATAGGGGAGGAAAACAGGTTCGACACCGAGGGAGGACAATTGATTTGGAAGATGAAGGAGATACAAGTAAAGGAGCAAAGGAAGCTGAAACTCATGGAGAGCAACTTGAAGATCAAGACATTTTACAAATCAACTGATTTTACCACGATTTTATTCCCACCGCAGAGCCAAATATTGCCACTACAAGTGAAGAATTTGATAAATTGAAGACAGACAAGGGTAAAGCAGTTATGGAAGATGTACAACAATTTGAAAGTAAGATTTCAAAGAAAAGACAAGTTCAGATTGATCTTGATAGAGAACTTGCTAAGAAGATAGCAGAAGATCAAATTGCTGAGAAGAAAATATTGAAAGAAATGGAAGTTGCAAGCTTTTTGGAAGCTAAAAGATTGGATAGAATGGAAGATACTGAAGATTCAATTTCCACTGTTCAACCTACAATTATGAAAGAGAAATGTTGGGAATTCTGCAAAGTAGGAATTCTGCTAAAAATAATGCTGAAGGAATCTGCTGAAGTACATGGATTCTGCTGAAGTACATGGATTCTGCCAAGAAGAGTTTCTCTGAAGTAATATTAACGCTAGGTTGTTTCTCGCTGAGATAGTCATTCGCAGTATTCTATAGTTTGTTAGGATAGGCATGAGCTATTTTAGGTAGTGATATGCATTTATTTTATATTATTGTTTATTTAGGGTTCCTTGTGTATAAAAGGAACCGATAGCTTTTGTATAGAGAGACACGAAGAAGAAAACTCTAGAACCGAGAAAACATTCCAGAAAAAACATCATAAGAGAGTGATCCATAGAGGATCATTGTTTTATTGAGAAAAACCTTGTTGGTAACGTTGATTGTGTTAATTATTATCCGCATCTGCTCAATCATTGTTATTCATACCCTAGTTGAGTCGATCTTGGATTCTACAAGAAAGCTCGAGTTTAGTTATGTTCCTATGAAGAAGATATTCGGCCGTGGCTAATAATCCGAAATCAAGAAAAGGCAATTGACCTTGTTGTTGATGCATCCTTAATCGAGGAACAAAGAACTGCCGCTTAAAGGATTTTATTCAAATGAAGAACAATCAAGCACTTGAAGATGTGATTAATTCAATCAAAAGGTTCGAAGAAACCAAGACAACAAACCAAGGCACAAATACTTGCATATATGAAGACTTATTGTTGTCATGTTGGTAATGGAAAAGCATCAATTTAAGGAATGTCGATGATCAAGTTGAAAAGGCTTACTATAGAACTCAGAAACAAGATAAATCTTTTATTCCAATGGTTCAAGAAGAAGAAAGAATGATTCCTAGATTGAAGAGAAAGGCTAAAGTAAGTGATTCTCAAACTATTAAGGAGACTAAGGTTGATGAAGATCATACAAAGTCTACTGAGAAGGAGATTCCTACTGAGAAGTTCACTAAAGAACAAATGACCGAATGATTGTGATTGAAGACAGAGATTTTTATCCATAACCACTGCAAATTCGACATCCTATTATTGATTGGGAAGTTTACACTGCTAGCAATTTTGCTTCAACATGGAAGATCACAAGGTCTGGAGGTGAAACTTCATTATTCATGACATTTGAAGATCTTATTAAAGCTTTTGACAGAGATGACCTTAATACACTATGGAAATTAGTTCAAGAAAGGTTTAATGCTCAAGATCTCAAAGATACAAAGGAGATGCATTATGGGTAAATCTTAGAAGGCTTTTTGAACCAAATGCCGATGATGACTACTGGAAAACCTTATTCACATGTTTTGGTACTAAATGGTTTTATTATGATTCATGTGAAGTTCATCATGTCTCTACAGCTAATGGAGAAGACTTTTTCATGCTTGTTGAGAAAGAATATCCACTCAGAGCTGGAGCTCTTACAAGAATGTTAAGCTTACATATAAGAGTCAATGAAGACAATGAGAAGGTCAGAGCATTGTTACAAAGGCTTCAAGATCAGTGTTTAAGAGCTATACAAAAGTTAAGAGAAAAGAAGTGAAGTGTTTGATTGAATTCCCAAATCCTTGAAGTTAATGAATATTGAAGAAACTTATTGATTTGCAGAGAAATCATAAGTTTAGGGGAGGATTGTTGGGAATAATCTGTTACCACGGATAGTTGTGGTTTAACGCTTGGTTTAACACTAGCAAAGGGAAACGTATTCCCACTACAAGTTCTTCATTACCACTGCTATCAGTTTATGATAAGGTTAAACATGTCTAGATAAGTATAGAATAGATCTTGTGTATATTCTATTATGTTAGCTTTATACTTATCTTGTTAAGGACTCCTTGTTGTATAAAAGGAGATCCTAGGTCATTGTCTTAGGTACGTATCATATTACAATATTACCTATGAAAGCTTCAAGGTGTAACCCTAGTGATAAGCTAAGATCACTCGTATTATTCATTAATAATATTGGAGCTTGAGTTTTGTGTTAACTTGTGTTTATTCTCATACATCATACAATTCGTCTTCTAAGTATTACTTAAGTAAATTCCGCTTGCTTGATAATATCATAAAAAATATCATTGACACAAGGAGAGTGTCCTAGATCCATCAACTCTATTGTCGGTTTAAATATAAGTACGCTTTAACGACGCATGTGAACCTATCCTACATCGGTAAAAGATATTTTTGCGAAATCAAAATTATAAGTAAAAGCAATTGATTAAGTAATGATCTAAAAATGTGAATTGTTACAGTCTGTACTTTAAAGGAATCCCATTTCAGGATTCAGTTTGTGTTGGCCGTCAGAGTGGTGTTGGTGAAAAGATAAGGGTACTCAGACTTGGGTTCGTACTTATGTTATGTCAGATAAAAATAAGTACACTCATTTATAAATCTTTACTTATATAAAGAAGTGTCCCAATCTATGTAAATAAAGAATTATAAATTATGGTTCGACGATTTGCAACTTCTTTACTTAAATGAAGAGGCGTCTCAATTCATTCAAATAAGGATATTATAAATCATCCTACTTAAGAATTCCCGACACAACACTCATATTCAACCGGTATGTTACTAGACAGAGGATTACAAGATGACGTAGGTGCTCCAAAAGTATGGGACGAGTGTTCAAACTCGTCTTCGAGACGATAAGAAGATAGCGAGTGAGATCGACAGACTATGACGGGTTTCAATATCATGTAAAATGATATTTTGTAAAGTTATGAAAAAGTTTTAAAGACCATTGTATCACTCATAATGTCTTGGAAGAGTTTTAAAGGCCATTGAAATGTTTGAGTACATATGATAGTTTTATGACTTAGTACGCGGGATGCAGCGTAATGTTTATGTTAAAATGTTATGATGCAACAGTTATACTCTAGGTCTAAATGCAACCTAGTTCTCTATAAACAGAGCTCTATACCAATCAGAACACCCCCAAATTATCGATCGGTAGATTGTGTCACCGGTGTTACTTCATAGTACACAACTCAAGTCATAGAAAAGGAACTCTAAATGAGACATTTTTAAAAGTTATCATTCGATAAATGAAACCAGAGTTACAAAATAGAGATCCCAAAGTATAATTTTACATAAACGTTTTTAAATATCATCGAATGGTAAAGTATAACACATCCAATCTTCAAAACATGTCATGCAACTCAAATGCCCCAAGTTAAAGTTGTGCCTTACAGAACTGAGAAAAGACATGTTAAAAGTGTCAACACAAAGGTTGGTGAGCTCATAGATTTATTGTAAATAAGATGAAAACCTTTATAAGTGAATCCTCATAACAAGTATATGTCAAAAATCCTGTTACAAGTCCCGCCCATACAAGACTTGTAACCACAGTTGTCAGGATCCCGATCCTGATCTTAGGATCTTACGATTTTAAGATACTGCAAAGCAAAAACAATCCGGATCCTACATAGGATCTTTGCAAGCTTAGGATCTTATAGGATCCCGATCTTGACCATACGATCTTACGATCTAATCCGATCCGATCTTACTTTTCTCGGATTACAAACTAAAAATCTACAAATTTATGGGTTGTTTGTTTGTAGAATTCAAAAAATAACATGTTAATCTTTTTAAACATTTTATAATCATAATTTAGGACAACATTTATAAGAAACATTCATAGTATTTAATGGTTATAATGTATTAGAATTTGTAGATTTGTATAAAATTACATAAATTATTAAGAAATAACATTAGAGTAGATCTTAAGATCCCGATCCGATCTTACGATCACGATCTTGCAAAGACGAAAACAATCCTGGGTAGGATCCCGATCTTGACAACCTTGCTTGTAACATCTTAGGTCCACATATAATTTCGTGATGATAAGTGTTAATGTTAAGTGTGGACCACAAGAGTTAAAGTTTGTTTGACCAGTTTATTTAGTTATGTGACCAGCTCATTCGGTCATGTTACCAGCTCTTCTGTTATGTGACAAGTTCATTTGGTCATGTATGTATATAGCAAGCCTCAATGGCCGTTCATTCGGTTATGTATCCGCACGTTGGTTATGCAGGTATAATAGGTTAAAGTACTTGTGTCCAAATAAAACAAGTAATGTATTTAAATAAAGCGAGAAATGTGTTTCGCTTAGCAAGTAGAATGTTTCATTAACCAAGTAAAGTGTTTTAGTAAAACGAGCATGTATTCTCACCCAAAAAGTGGTTTAAAACAAGTAAAGTAGGGGCTATGAAACTCATCTTAATGATAAGAAATAGAATAAGACGAGATAAGGTGTTACAAGAAGTCACGATCTTAGTGACGACCTAAAATTATAATAAGTACGTCTTAGGTTTATAAATATAATGAGAACGCATTAAATAAGTTTTATAAAGGTATTTATATACTTTAAACATTGTACACATCTTTATAAGTTTATAAAGTGTAAAAGTTTAGTTTTTGCCAAGTTTAAGAATAATTACAAGCTGAGAAAACGTAGAGGGGGGTGAATACGTTTCCGTTTCAATCTTAAAACTTTTGTACCAAATATAGTATAAACCATTGCATTTGCTAATCTCAACGCGAGTATGCATTTAACGCATTACGACATGTAAGGCCAACATCCTAATATCACATAAGATTCCGTAAGATTAATGGTTCATTATAAATCAAGTTTCACCATTATTAGTCCGGTTGCTTTTTCTTGATCAAACGTGTCATAATATGTAAAGTGTTAAATATAGTTTATGACTATATGAAAGACCAAGTATGTATCACAAACATAGACATCAACCACATAGAAAATAAACAATGTAATACAAGAATAAAAGTAAAGCGATAAGTTAAAGGATAGACAAACCAACACGAGGATTTATAGTGGTTCGGCTACAAGGACACCTTCCTTGCCCTACTCCACTCCCCGAAGTTACCTACCGAGTTGCTTCACTACACGACACCAACTCCTTATGGCGGACAAGCCTTCACAACGCTTACACTTTTTCCACAAAGCTAAACACCGAGTTTTTCCACGAGGTAGAACCAAACCTATCACAACGTCGCCTACCCTTTATCCGGCTAGGCTAGATACCGAAGTTCCATTAAAAAGGAGGAACTACTAACCAACACTACACCAACAACTAACCCCAAAGGAGATCTACTCCTTATGACAATATCAACAAGGATGACAATATCCTTGTGACCCAATACTAACCTATCTTGTACATCGAATCACACCATATCAAATGTACACCTTAGCCACCTTTCACTAATGCCTTTGACTCGATCTCTAGGCACCCTTCACTAATGCCTTGTGACTTGACTTCTAGGCACCCGTTATGTTTTGTGGCCCAACATAAAAAACTTTGTGTTTTATGGCACAAACACATAAACCATCTAGCCTAGTCATAGATACAAGAATATGATACTAGACAATATCCCAGACAATGTGTCTAATGGATATGAAGTCCTAAACTAAACATCAAGAACACAAAGCATGATGTAGTTAGTCTTCTATGAATGAAGATGACAAGTTTCCCAAGCTTGTTGTAGAAGATCTTCATGTGCTTGTATGCTTGTGATGGGTGATCACTTTAGTAGGTAAAGATGCAAGATCTCTAAGCTTGCTTTGGAGGATCACTTCGGGAGTATGCTTACAACAAATGAAAGTTAGAAGCATTATGATCATATGAGACGAGGGTGGTTTACATGTTTCCTAATAATTTAAATATCCTAGAAATGGAGGAGAGAAACTATGTGTAAAGGTGTGTGAAACAATGAAGAAATGGCTCACTATTTATAGAAGAAAAATAGCCACTGTCCCCCGGATCCCACGGATCCCTCCCTTGAGGGATCCGCCCAAAGGTATTACCGGGATCCGTGGACGCTCCCTTTTACCCATGGGTTTTGGGTCATGGGTCATGGGTTATGGGTTATGGGTACCAAGTAGATTCAATGTATCTACAAGATGCAATGCATCTAGTCCATGGTTTTGAGTGCCCACCAAGGTACAATGTATCTAGACATTGGGTATGGGTCATGGGTTATGGGTACCAAGTAGATTCAATGTATCTACAAGATGCAATGCATCTAGTCCACGGTTTTGAGTGCCCACTAAGGTACAATGTATCTAGACATTGGGTATGGGTCTTTGAATTTTGGTTTTACCCAACTACATTCAATGTATTTGATCAATGGGTCAAATACTTAAGTTTCTACCCATTTATATTACCCATTATAATGCATACTTGTTATGTATATATTTACCCAATATGTAAACACTAGTTGTTATACATAAACTATTTAACTAAACATGTTTTAATGGTTTGTTGGGGGTTTGATCATAACGCAACATAACAAACATGTACGAACCTGTGTTGTAGCATACAAGGACTTGAGTCGTTGAGAGGTGTTGAGACAAAATATAATTACAAGTAACTTATACATTTTACGTTATGTATTACAAGTTACATGTTTGTCATCAACAAAACAAATGAGAATGTATAGATTAAATATCGTAATATTTGCACTAACAATCTCCCCCTTTTTGATGATGACAAAATATATGTAAACGTAATAGATAGGTAAAATGTCAAAGTTACTTGTGTCCGTACTTCCTATACTTTACCTTCTCCGTTTACACTCTTCTCTCCCTTTTGTAGAAACAAAAAGGGTGTGTCCTTTAAACTGAATTTCTCCCAAGAATGGCGAGTTTGCATCATCCCTAGTGAAGTTAAAATAAAAAAACACCTTATTGCTCCAATTGGCACACCACGCCAATACCTTCAACACGAAACACTAATGACAAAGCTTAGCAACTCATGACCTTGAGCTTGCACGTCTTCAAAAGGTGGTGATCTCGCCTTTAAGAGGAACCTAGATAATCACACACACAAAAAATAGAAAGATCCTTTGAATTATAACCATTGTTGCCAACGGATTAATGGATCAAAATTTTGAGGCTTAACCTACATCAAGGTTAGTGTTAAAAAAAAATGATGAGAAAGAAATCCCCCTTTTGTTGAAACATAAAGGAATTTTGAAGAGTGAATGCGTGCATGCTCCTCCTTGACGGTTGCTCTCCCTTGTTAATGGCGTCAAGTATTTTGGGAAGGCCAAGACAAAAGTATTGCAAAATTTGCAATGTTTTTTTTTGCTTTGACGAAAAATTTCCCTTTATTGAGAGCGTCAAGTTCTCCTAGTGTGTTTTGAAAATCTACAAAACAAAAAGTTAGTGCAAAATTATATTCGTCCTTGACAGTAAGTCATATGATGCACTTTGTAAATGCTCGACGGAAGCTCCCCCTAGCTCGAGGGCGTCAAGAAGAACCTACAAAAAAAATAAGTAAACCTCGTCCGAAGACAAGTGCTCCATATACAAACCCATGTATATGAGTGAACCTACAAAGAAAAGAATTAGTGTAAAAAAGAGAATAATCCTACTACTTGCATCATCATGGTTGGTTTAGAGGTTGTAAGGTTTGTTCAAGGTAAGACAAAAAATGTGCTTAGGGATGAGACGCATTTCATTATGCAATTCACTTGGCTTTTGACAACATAGATGTTTGTGGAGGATGGTTGAGCAACCATAAATTGTAGTGGTAGTGAGACACTTGTAGGATGTGGTTGACACAAAAAGCTTGTGGTTTGAGGTTGTGGTTGATACAAGTAGGATGTGGTAGAACATGAGACATACTTCATTACGTAGTTCATGAACTAGACCTTTGACATGGTGATAATGATAGAAATCATCATTATGACTTAGAGGTATGGAAGTTGTGGTAGAGGTGATGAGAGGTCAAGTATTAATAGGTCATAAAGAGACTCAAGATTAGCAAGGGATGATGATGAAATGTATCAAGGTGAATCTTTGATTTGGTTGATGACTCAATATGAATGGAAAATTGAAATACGGTCAAATCCTCCTCCAAAAAGATATATCTAAGAAGTACATATTACGTAGAATCCTACCTTATTGTCCAATATAACCTATATATCAATAAGAAAACGAACACAAAATCTCGCATAAAATCGGCTGTAAAATCTATATATATTAAAAACTAAACTAGAAAGCGAATAAGATATAATGCTTGCAAAATAAATGTTTACAGAAATCTAGAAATTTAAAAATTAAGATTCAATAGAAAAAAATCTGAACAATTTTTTGCTACATACATGACGTCTTCACCTTGTGAGTGACGCCGTCATTGAATGACCTGACAGATTGTTTTGTTAGTTTCCCGGGAAACTTTCTCAAAAATCTAATTTTTAAAACTTGTAATTTTCTACAAAACATTCACATTCATTGTGACTCGATACAAGATTTTGACTCTAGCAAACACTTAAACAAGATAGAATATACGCTAATCACTTAATTGTAAATTTTTCATGTCGTTTTTGATACCCGCATAACGCTTCGGGGTCAAAGGAAACTTCCTTCTTCGAAAGGTTTTTTCAACCACCTAGGTAGTGAACCTAATCGTTGTAGTGTAGTATTAGGGTAAGCCTCGGATTGATATCGTTCTCTAGGGGAATAGGAATGCTAGTGAGAAGTTACTACGCTAAGGTTGGGGTTGAGGAAGATTATTTTTATCTTTTATATTTTTAGAAAATTGAAATAACTAATCTCGGGTATTGATTTGGGGGTGGTACTTCTACCGATTACTCTACTATCTATTTATCTAATTAACTAAGCTAAGGGGTAGTCTATGTCTAATTGATGTGTGCTCGTATGATGATTAAAGATGTGTTTACCTAGATGCTATTACTCTCTAGTTATATTGATGGTTGAATTGTCACGTCCTTATTCTTAACGCGTTGTGTCTTCTAAGGTCGTAGGGTATGCTTTCTTCCCTAACTCTTTGAGACTACCTTAAGGTTATTGCCTACGAAATCTCTAGGATTCATAAACAAACTCTAAGGTTTTCTTTGGATTTTTAGCCTACAATAACTCTAGGCGATTATAAACTAATGTTCACAAAGATTACTCAAGCATTAAAAACACAACGAATGACCTATCACAATCCTAGGTCAATTACAATTAAGATAAGAGACAGCCAACCAATATTCAATACCTAGGTTTCATAGATCTAAGCAAACACACAAGTAAATTAGCCAGACATGGAAAACATGCAAGCATACACAGATACAATTGAAGACATAATTGAATCAATGAAGTAAATTACTTATCTTGTTGTAAAATAGGGAATGAGAACCCTAAGATACTGCCCAAGACAGCCAAAAATCGTGTCACACCCCCAAATTACCTGTTTTGCAGCGGAATGGAATTCCTGGGGGTTGACTGTCATAGCATCACAATCACATTTATATTGAACGACCTAACGTGTCGTTTGAAAAGAACATCGTTTGATATATTAAAAACATTCAGATTTACAAAGATAGGTCCCAAATGAAAATCAACATAAAGGAAAAATAAGTTTGGTACAAGTCAAACGATGTTTTAAAAATGTATAAATCCCATGTGAGACGATCGTCACCGCTGACTCTATGATATGTTCACATGCATGCCATGAAGTGAATGCCTTAGTTACCTGAAAATACATTGCTAAAAGTGTCAACACAAAGGTTGAGTGAGTTCATAGAGTTTATGTATATGTTTAATACGACTACCACAAGTATAAGTTATGTATGACAATGATGTCACAAAAATGATACAATTGCTTAAGCACATGACACCAAAGCTTGACTGATGTTCGCCCCAACAGAGTGTTTTGCCAAACAACTCAAATAATGATTATGAAATGAAATGCATCCGTCCGGTTGGAATCCACCAACCGGATGGAGGTGTCACCCTCGATAGATCTATCCACTCACCCTCGCTTCTATGAAATTAACGGTTCATGATTATGAAATGGGGACATTTAACCGCCATGAGGTAACTTAAGCAATGTAAATGAATTTGATATACTTGGTATCGTAATAAAAATGATGTGGAATGTATTCTCCCCGTGAGGTTTGAAATAAAGTAAAACTTGAATAAATCGGGCTATGAAAACTCACCTGGTAAATGATAATGATGATATAATGGCAATGCTGAAATGAAGTGCAACCTCCTGACGTGACCTATTATGAATGATATGTTCTAATGTAAATCATGAATGCAAACTTATATGATATCCATACCACTTGTACATTTGAAAATAATGTTTAACGTCGAAATGTATGTTTATGACATTTCGTCATATTATAAAATAATTTACAAGTATTTACGTTGAAATAATATCCTACGATAGTCATTTAGTGATTTATTATGAAATTATAACTTTTCGTCGTAAAATAATGTCATTGAAAATTCATGAAAGTGACTAAATAGCCTTGAAAAGCTAGTCGTAAAATGGTGCACATCGAGTGTTAGGAAACAAACTCAACGGTTTTGGGAAGCTTGTATCATTATCTCAAAGTTTTAGCATTTAAGTTTTCATCCTAGAGGTCTCGATCACGGAGAAAAGTATAGGTGAAGTAGGGTACTTGTACCCAAAATATTGTTTAAGGATGGTTTTCGGCAAAGTTTAAGTGACCGTATTTTATTCGTTACAACCCGCTTGATCTAACGGTTGGACATTTTGGAAAATATGCTTGGCTTAACTTACTTTACTAGAAGACATCATGTTACAAAAAGTACTACGTCAATGTTAAAAACGAACCCCAACATGGTCCCTTGTGGCCGTAATATTTGTCTAATAGAAATATAATAGTTTTTCTTATATAATAAAGTTACGGCAACTTTGTTAAATCAAGCGGTAATTTAATCGCTACAAGTCCGCTTTCACGTTATATGTCCTTAGCTTCGTATCAAAGTATACTAATATATTTTTGATAATTCGACACATTTCATAACGCCTAAGCCTCATTTTTGACTCAGAAAAAGTGAAAGTACTATGCTGAATTTTCTGAAACAAGTAGTTTTCGCCGCCAAACTTGAAAAATTCACAACTTCTTCAAGATAGCCTCGTTTTAACCCGCTCAAGCCGCCACGCTGCTTTTAAAGTGTATTTTCCAAATATCTAGCCCAAAAATTTTTACCTACTGTCGAATTTTCCAGATTTCAAAAATATGGACAGACCCTTAATTAAACTTGTCGAAATGAGTTTTTCTCGCGCCAAACCTATTCTAACCAATTCAAAACAACTCCGAAGCTATTCTAATCCTACCATACACCATTTTAGGGTGTCATGGGTTCCTAGACATCACCAAAAGTGATATATTTCAAGGGATAATTATAGGATAACAAATATATATTTATATAGCTTATAAACAATTTAAGTGGTATAGACATCATATAACTTGTATGCTTTACTCAAACATGATGATATAAACATAACATGAGTATGAAAGATGAAAATGAATATGAGATGCTTACTAGTTACTTGATGAGGTTTTATGGATAAAGGTTTAATCCTAAACACCCAAGGTTTTTATTTTAAAACCTTAATCAAGAGTGTAACTAGATTGTTTTGAACTTGATTAGCAAAATTTTTGTGTTCTTCTTCTTGGAGCTCAAGGTGGCCGGTTATGGTGCAAGAGAGGAAAAGGATGAGAGCTTTTTGGTTTTCACTTATTGATATGAATGAATGTGTAGTGTTTTAGTATAAAACAATTATAAGTTACTAGATATTTAGTAGAAACAATGTGTGAGTCATATAGGGGTGTCGACATATATGAAAGAAAGAAAAGATTAGATAAGTTTTGATATAGTTAATTACTTGTCTGTATAAATAGAAGTGAAATTAGTTAAGAATTATTAGTAACTTGTGTATTTATTTGAGCTTGTAGGGTTGCGTTAGCTATAAATTAATTTTAACGGATCACAATAAAATATATTGAAGTCATAAAAATTATAAAAATACATTTCTTACAAGAATTGAGTGAATAAATATTTATCGGGTTGAATTTACTAAAGCCGTCAGAATATTTATACATAATAATTTATATACAAAATAAATTGAAAACATCGGGTAAACTAATGATATAATTTTTATAGTCTTAAAATGAGTATAAAAATATATCGGGATAATTTTTGGAAGTATCGGATCAAATGTTCAAAATAAATAAATTACGCGATAGCGTTTATTTAATAGAAATTATACGATTAATGTAAAATGCAAAATAATGCATGAATTAACATGATGATAATGATGTGATGACATGTAGACTAAACCTAGTCTATATGAAATGTCCTTGATGATTGTTCATGAATTCGCAGCTAAACCATTAAGGTTACGCTTATTTGATACTGCAAACCTAGTTTACGATAAATGATGAAATAGTGAAGCATGAATAGTGATTTTCTCCGGAATGAATAGTGTTTCGTCGAATAGTAAAGTTTGAAATACGCTCGTAATATTACTGACTTCAAAACGTGAATAGTAAAATTTTGAATAGTAACCGCTAATAGTAAATTCTGGTGATGAATAGTAAATTTGAGAAATGACCGAAATTGCGAAGTTGTCACATTCTACCATCCAAAAGGAATTCATTCCCCTAATTCACCCATGTTGGGTCCTACGGTGTTACCGGTGAAAAGGTGAGGATATTTGAGTCGCATCGGGTCGTCCAATGTTTTTCTAAATCGTACCACACCTTTCCAAGACGGGACGTTGAACATATATTTGTTGCCAACTTGAAATTCTAATGGTTTTGCACTTATGGAACATACTCCCAATATTCTCAAGGTCAGATATCAACGTAGCTTATCTAGCTATATGTTGTTACTTGTAACTGATTCTCGATTTGTACGATTTCCGTGTTGTTTCATGAATGAGTCATGGACTAATGAGTTGGACTTTCCTGATTTTGGCCCGTGAATAAGTGATTGACACCTCAATCATAGAGTGCCTCAATTGGTGTAGTCAATATGTTCATGTGCTAACTATTGTTGTAAAGCAATTTGTTCGATGAAGAATGATTTGCCTAATCATTTCTAGAAAATTACACATGCCTTAAGTATATCTTCTAATGTTTGAATTAGTCTCCTCGCCCCACCATTAAGCCGAGGATAATAGGTACTCATGTCCTAGTAGATTCCATGGGAATCTTGAAATAATTGTCAAGGGCTTAAGGTGAATCAATAGCTTATAATAGGTACAACCGAATTGATACCACGTGTCTCGTGCCAAATTTCAAAATGTTAATCATTTAAAAGAACCTTATTGAAAAGAATAGATTATAGGTAACAGTTGTGATTCCTCGCGTTTCTCGTTCTATCGAATGTCATTACTTGAATCTCACTTGCCTAAGGTGCTTAGTTTCCATCACCAAAAATGTTTATTGTTTGATAATGTCTCTCCTAATTTATCTTATCAAAATATTTCCACACTATATGTTGTCAAGTCACAAAACCTTAAATGTTTAAGTGATGTGGTGTAGTGATTGATTTCCAAGATTTGTTCCAATATTGAGTGCTTCTAAAATAGTTCATCACCTAGATTGTTATCATGCTAGCAAGAAAATAGATATCAGCTCATACTATATCGAAGAATGTTTGTTCTAATTTTACCTGTAGATGGGGAGTCATTGATTGTCCGATATGTTCAACCTGTTGCATCTCTTAATATGAAAGTGAGGTTATCCGTAATTTCTAGAGAACACAATGCCTTAGGGGAAGTTTATATTGATAACCTTAATTTAACCAAATTTTCCTTTAAAAAAAACTCATTGAAGGGAAGTTCACATATTGTTGAGGCCATGTTTAGTGAAATGTTCTCAGAAGTCTCGCTAGAAGACTTGGTTTATCCCTATGATGTTGCTTAGTGGTATTCGCCTGACTAAATCTCGTAACCTCGGTCTAGCTAGTACTTTTGAAATGATATAATTTGGCTTCTAGTCCAAAATAGTGGTTGGAATGTCTCGTGATGTCTTGAGATTTTTGTTAGGTTTTGAAAGATCTCGCTACCTACTTCTAGTCCTTGTTGGTAATTCCGAAATCCTTTCATTGTTTTCTTGTATCGAGGAATCCTCCTCACAGATTGTATAGGAAGCCTTTCCTAAAAGGTCACTCGTCAAATTCTAACTTATCGGTTGAGTGAGGGATGAATGGCTTAGGCTTCTATAGAGTGTTAACAAAAAGAAATGTTTATGAACAATTTATCTGATTACAAAGCCTTGCTTTTGAGTGAAGATTGTTTTCATGACATAATTCTTCCTAAATTATACATAGGTGATCGGGCCATGTATAATCGAGGACAAATGATGTGATGCTTGGTTTTGTTGAAATGGTATTATGTTCCTCCCGTTTTAAATGGTATTCAACGCTTTGTTTTAGAAGATAATGGCTCAATAATTTTTCTGAGTAACATGAAAATCGTTTCGCATGATGGTATTAAATAGTTGATAAAATGACTGAAAGCCAATTGATAGGGTGGTAACTAAACAACTTTGTTTTAAAACTTTATGAAACAATGTTTCTAAGATAGTGTAGAATAGATTGAAATAAAATTAAGTGAAATAATTTCATGAAATGGTAGCAAAATAACTTGAAATATAATTTGTTGAATGGTTTGTAGGATACATGGGAGAACCTCATAGAGTGGTAATAGTCTCTTAATTGGTCAAGAATAAAGTTGGCCTAACCCTAGTAAGATAGTGATGTATTGTCGCCAAAATGATTGAAAATTTAGGCAATCGGAATGGGGAATGAAATAAACGAAGGTTGTGATTATTGTGAAGATAATAAATGATAAAGATTACATTAGCTAGAAAGGTACTTATTATCCTCCTCGTTGATAGTCTAATCATGTCCCAAGTGTAGAGCAAAGAGGTCGTCTAATAACAACATCTTTGAAACTCTCACGCCTTAAATCTATAAGATAGTATAGTTTTTGTAGTCTTAGTGATAGATGGTAGTGGTGTGTCAAATCATGCCCGCTTCCCAAGCGGCAAGTCATATGTATGAGTAGTGTATATGAGATATGATGGTACAAATGATGCTCTAGATGATAATGATGACTTATGATGATGGAAATCCTAATGGTAAGTTAAGAGATGATGGTGAATGAAATACTACTATCTTCCTTGTAGTAAGCATCCTAATAGGTCCATTAGGACTAAGCCTATATGTCCTACCAAATGGTATGATCTCTGCCTCAACGAATGATAAAAATTGTCCCGATCCTATAGTGAATCAATGGTGTTCGTGGATGGTGTAGGTGCAACTTCGCCCTCCTAAAAGAGTTCAGCCTCATCATCTGATGTTATCGGTGTTGAGTCAACCTGATGTTAAAATTCGATAGGGAATGACAGGGCATTCTCCATGTCAAAGTGATGTGAGTATGATAGGATGGGTATTTGAAGGCATCTATGTGACAATCGATTTTGAAATGAAAGTAAATAACTCGTAAATGTGCTGTATGAAACCGCATATATAGTGACTATGCACTTATGATGAAATGATGAGATGCTATGATGATGTAGTTATAGTCTAGGGTCAATGATGCAACCTAGTTCTCTATAACCTAAGCTCGATACCAACTGTCACACCCCAAATTACTGCTTTGCACCGAATGGAATTCCTGGGGTTGACCGTCATAGCATCACAATCACAAGTATATTGAATCGACCTAACGTGTCGCTTGAAAAGAACATCGCTTGATATATTAAAACATTCAGAGTTACAAAGATAGGTCCCAAATGAAAATCAACATGTGCGGAAAAATAAGTTTGGTACAAGTCAAACGATGTTTTAAAATTGTATAAATCCCATGTGAGACGCGTCGTCACCGCGACTCTATGATATGTCCACATGCATGCCATGAAGTGAATGCTTTAGTTACCTGAAAATACATTGCTAAAAGTGTCAACACAAAGGTTGAGTGAGTTCATAGAGTTTATGTATATGTTTAATACGACTACCACAAGTATAAGTTATGTATGACAATGATGTCACAAAATGATGTTACAATTGCTTAAGCACATGACACCAAGCTTGACCGATGTTCGCCTAACAGAGTGTTTTGCCAAACAACTCAAATAATGATAATGAAATGAAATGCATCCGTCCGGTTGAATCCACCAACCCGGATGGAGGTGTCACCCTCGATAGATCTATCCACTTACACTCGCTTCTATGAAATTAACGGTTCATGATTATGAAATGGGGACATTTAACCGGCAATGAGGTAACTTAAGCAATGTAAATGAATTTGATATACTTGGTATCGTAATAAAAATGATGTGCAATGTATTCTCCCCGTAGGTTTGAAATAAAGTAAAAACTTGAATAAATCGGGGCTATGAAAACTCACCGCTGCAATGATAATGATGATATAATGGCAATGCCGAAATGAAGTGCAACCTCCGACCGCGGACCTATTATGAATGACATGTTCTAATGTAAATCATGAAACAATGTCATGCATGCAAACTCATATGATATCCATACCACTTGTACATTTGAAAATAATGTTTAACGTCGAAATGTATGTTTATGACATCTCGTCATATTATAAAATACTTTACAAGTATTTACGTTGAAATGATATCCTACGATAGTCATTTAGTGATTTATTATGAAATTATAACTTTTCGTCGTAAAATAATGTCATTGAAAATTCATGAAAGTGACTAAATATCCTTGAAAAGCTAGTCGTAAAATGGTGCACATCGAGTGTTAGAAAACAAACTCAACGGTTTTGGGAAGCTTGTATCATTATCTCAAAGTTTTAGTATTTAAGTTTTCATCCTAGAGGTCTCGATCACGGAGAAAAGTATAGGTGAAGTATGGTACTTGTACCCAAAATATTGTTTAAGGATGGTTTTCGGAAAAGTTTAAGTGACCGTATTTTATTCGCATAAACCCGCTTGACTAACGGTTGGACATTTTGGAAAATATGTTTGGCTTAACTTACTTTTACTAGAAGACATCATGTTACAAAAGTATTACGTCACAATGTTAAAAACGACCCCAACATGGTCCCTTGTGGTCGTAATATTTGTCTAACTAAATATAATAGTTTTTCTTATATAATAAAGTTACGCAACTTTGTTAAATCGCTGTAATTTAATCGCTATAAAGTCCGTTTTCTACGATTTATATGTCCTTAGCTTCGTATCAAAGTATACTAATATATTTTTGATAAGTCGACACATTTCATAACGCCTAAGCCTCATTTTTGACTCGTAAAAAGTGAAAGTAATATGCTGAATTTTCTGAAACAAGTAGTTTTCGTCGTCAAACTTGAAAAATTCATAACTTCTTCGTTATAGCTCCGTTTTAACCCGTTCAAGCGGCCACGCTGCTTTTAAAGTGTATTTTCCAAATATCTAGCCCAAAAATTTTTACCTACTGTCGAATTTTCCAGATTTCAAAAATATGGACAGACCCTTAATTAAACTTGTCGAAATGAGTTTTTCTCGCGCCAAACCTATTCTAACCAATTCAAAACAACTCCGAAGCTATTCTAATCCTACCATACACCTTCTTAGGGTGTCATGGGTTCCTAGACATCACGAAAAATGATATATTTCAAGGGATAATTATAGGATAACAAATATATATTTATATATCTTATAAACAATTTAAGTGGTATAGACATCATATAACTTGTATGCTTTACTCAAACATGATGATATGAACATAACATGAGTATGAAAGATGAAAATGAATATGAGATGCTTACTAGTTACTTGATGAGGTTTTATGGATAAAGGTTTAATCCTAAACACCCAAGGTTTTTATTTCAAAACCTTAATCAAGAGTGTAACTAGATTGTTTTGAACTTGATTAGCAAAATTTTTGTGTTCTTCTTCTTGGAGCTCAAGGTGGCCGGTTATGGTGCAAGAGAGGAAAAGGATGAGAGCTTTTTGGTTTTCACTTATTGATATGAATGAATGTGTAGTGTTTTAGTATAAAACAATTATAAGTTACTAGATATTTAGTAGAAACAATGTGTGAGTCATATAGGGTGTCTATATATGAAAGAAAGAAAAGATTAGATAAGTTTTGATATAGTTAATTACTTGTCTCAGATAAATAGAAGTGAAATTAGTTAAGAATTATTAGTAACTTGTATATTTATTTGAGCTTGTAGGGTTAAGTAGCTATAAATTAATTTTAACGGATCACAATAAAATATATTGAAGTCATAAAAATTATAAAAAATACATTTCTTACAAGAATTGAGTGAATAAATATTTATTGGGTTGAATTTACTAAAGTCCGTCCTGAAATATTTATACATAATAATTTATATACAAAATAAATTGAAAACATCAGGTAAACTAATGATATAATTTTTATAGTCTTAAAATGAGTATAAAATATATTCGATAATTTTTGGAAGTATCGGATCAAATGTTCAAAATAAATAAATTACGATAGCCGCTTATTTAATAGAAATTATACGATTAATGTAAAATGCAAAATAATGCATGAATTAACATGATGATAATGATGTGATGACATGTAGACTAAACCTAGTCTATATGAAATGTCCTTGATGATTGTTCATGAATTGCAACTAAAACCATTAAGGTTACGCTGATTTGATACTGTAAACCTAGTTTACGATAAACGATGAAATAGTAAATTTTGAAATACGCTTCTCAAAATATTACTGACTTCAAAAATGGTGAATAGTAAAATTTGAATAGTAACCGTGAATAGTAAATTCCTACATGAATAGTAAATTTGAGAAATGACTCAAATTGCGAAGTTGTCACAAATCGCTATTAGGTTTACTCCACAAACTACCTCTAAAAGTCTAAAAATTCAATTCTATATATAGAGTTACAACTTGCACGACGCACTTTAAATGTGACGCCGCCGACGCCGCCATTAGGGTTTCGTTGACCACGTCAACCTTGTGACGGCGCTTACCTTATGGTCGCGACGCCACGCTTCATCTTTCACGCCGCCGATCTCAATCTAGGCCGCCCGAAGCAGACGCCTTTACTCTTTTAAAACCCGACGCCGCCGGGTGCAAAATAGCAATTTCGCCATCGAGCCGCCACAAATTTGAGCACGCTATGCACGACGCTTCTAACTATGACGCCGTCACCTTCAATTCCAGCAACTTGAGTGTCTTGATCTTGACTTGGCTATTTTCTTCATATATTCACGCCTTTTAGTCCGAATAAGTGTCATTCCAACAATTTGCCTTCAAGAGACCTAAAAATTGAAAAGGAACGAAATTAAGCAGTAACTGATATAAAAGTGGTTGATTAAGGGCTTAAATGACCCTTCAAAAGTGTACATTTTAAATCCTTATCAAATATCCCTACACTTGGTATTTGCTTGTCCTCAAGAAAATGTGCTTTTGGCCAATTAATTTATAAGTTAGGGGTCATGAAGCATTAGTTTAGAACAATTCAAAACAAGTATATGCCACGCAAAAGTCATAACAAACATGGAAATTACATACTAGCACCTCATCTCTCGGGTGTATTTGAAATATATCAAAGTGGAAATGGAAGATAAACACTCATTAACCGGTCCTAGTACATAGATTACCATAGACTTGAGACTA
>OU343223.1:48911831-49027213 GCA_910596185.1 Chrysanthemum makinoi | reverse complement strand
TAGGATATGCAGCGCAAAAGTACACAGCACGTTCCGTTCAATACCAAAAAGTGCACGCACAGTACATTATATGTAATCTTTGTTGCCAATGGCTTTAAGTTTTTGATGATAAAAGACATGGCACTAGCAGTTCAATTTACGGCAAAAATGTAATGGGTAATGGTCCACAAAAGGTCAACTATCAAGAAGGGTCTCTAACTAGCTTGTTTATAGCAAGTTTGTGTTTATTAATGTATGCATATCGTCACCAGCTTGTTATTCCTCACCACATATCAAAGGCCATGCTAATAATAGATCTGTAACATGCATGTCCAAATATTTTTAGCAGGTGACTGAATATGCCTGTAAATGAAGAGATAATGCGGACAGACTCACTGACTCTTTTAATCTATGTACCTTGTGGCAACTAAGATCCAAACGGAGCAATACCAAATACTAATTTGTATAATGCATAATGCATATTGAAAAATGAAAAAGGCAAACATACCTAATGTTAACGGGCCCTTTTAATCGCGACTGCATTGACGTGTTGACATATGAACCTCTCACAGTTTAGGCCCCCCGTCTTCTCAGTTTCCACTATATTAATTTTCCTCCTCTATAATGCTAACCTCATTGACTATTGATCGCAATGTTGCAAAACTTGGTCAACTCGGCCGATTCGATTAATCGTTAATCGGCCGAGTACCTTGTTGATTTTTGAAAATCGGTCAAAAAATCGGCCTAGGATAAAAATCGACACTAAGCAGTCAAAAAATCGGCCGAATCGGTAAAAAATCGGTCGAATATGGCAAATCGGTCATTTTAAAAATAATAATAATTTCGGCATTATACTTAATTTGGGGATCGTATATTTCACTTATAACGCACAATGAGCATCATAATCAGAATTGGAGCCTTTTATTGAGGTTTGGAAACATAGCAGGCTTGGAATCGGTTAAAATTTTAAGTTTGGTCTCCAGAAATACCAAAAAACTGCAGGAAATGCCAATCCGATTAATCACCGATTAATCCCGACTTGACCGATTACTCGCTGCAGGGTGGTCGACCGCCCGATTACCGATTCACGATTTTTGCAACATTGATTGATCGTACAATAATCTGCACCTTCTTGATCAGAGCTTGCGGAGACACAAGCTGGATACTTCAAAGAACTTCTGAATGGCCTGAAATAAGACAAGTAACACGCTTGGGTTAGACGAAGCGCAGGGTGGCCCTGCGAACCGGCTCCGGCGTGAGAATTGACAAAATTTAACTATCATAACAATTATATATAAAACATATATACATCAAAAGCACGTAGCGGAAGACAATAATCAATACTTGGAATTAATTAACTGTAACATAAAGAATGCATACCTTTTAGCAATTCATGCAATTAGGGTTTTTGAAAAACCCCAATTAAGATTGAATCAATTATAACAATTATATATAAAACATATATACATCAAAAGCACGTAGCGGAAGACAATAATCAATACTTGGAATTAATTAACTGTAACATAAAGAATGCATACCTTTTAGCAATTCATGCAATTAGGGTTTTTGAAAAACCCCAATTAAGATTGAATCAATTATAAACCCTAATTAGGGTTTATATGTGGACCGACTAATGATTAGTCGAATAGGGCAAATCACCAAAATCCAAATTAGGATTTCTCTATGATCTTGTACACACGCATTACTAACGATTCGATGTGAAAAGCTATGTTCTTGATCACAATAACGACCAAAACACTTTTGTTTGAGCTATAGAAATCGATTCCCTAATGGAATAGGGAGGGACGATCGTATATACTCAAAGAGAGGAAGAAAAAGAGAAGTTAGGGTTGTTATGAGAGTCAAGGATTAAGCAAACAATGAATACATGTGTTTGCTTATATAGGATAGTAACTTAGGGGCTAAGTTAGCTCTCCACCTCCTCACTTAATCCCAAACCGATCGGACCTAGTATCCCAAAAGGATTCTAGAACCTTCTCGACATATATTCCCATCTCTAGTCCTTTAACTTAATATTTAATGACCGTTAACTAAACATCGTTAAATACTAACGACTGTTAAGTATTTATTGTGAATTAATAATTAAACATAAAATTTTATTTTAATTATTTGAACATCGTTTCTCATACGTAAATGTGCAATCCCATAGGCTCGTGTTCAAATCCAGGCGTACACATATTAATTTATATCCACAAAACTTACAGCTCCCACTTGGACATATCTTAATATAGTAATGACATTGGTTAGTCTAGCATAACACCCCAATGCCCCTAGAATGACTCTGAGTATGATTTCCTGGAAAACTATTTAATGATTCATCATTATACTTATCCTTTTGTTACTAATACCACGTTAATATGGATACGGATCTTAGTCATTCCATAATTAACTATTCTGTTTCTCGTTATATCTGATTAAGCAAGATTACCAAATCATCCGAACATATTCCAGATAGATCTTGGGTAAGGCCTTACAAACATATTGTCAACCCTACGAGGGGTCCAGTAGTATTATACTTCGAAACAAATTCGAAGGAACAAATTCTCTCTTGACTACAAGCACAACCTATGAATTTTGCAACACTTCTGAAAATAGCCCTTCTAACTATCAGTTACGGATAGCGTTAGACTATTTTGCAGAAATGTGCTACACCCATAACAGTTTTCTGGTATCTCAAGTCTGAGGATAAATAATCATGACTTACTTAATGAAAAAGATCCATAAAGTACAATCTGTTGGTTGGGATCAGTCCTATATTTAATTCATTGAATATCATGTGAATTTGGCATGTCCACACATCAATATACATAAATATATTCCACCAAAACTCAGATTTGTCTTAATTCAATGATATTCCCATATAATTGATTGACAATGGACTATTTAGAATAACACGAGTTATTCATGGATTTAAACATGAAAATATATGATACAATTTATTATTAATGAAAACAAACATACCAAGTATTTTAATTCATTATAAATAATAACTGTTTAATATCCTTTTTCCAAATACTAAATACATCAATGCATGAAAATCTAATTGATGAATTATGCCTCAAGTCAATCAACCAACTTGATCTATCAGAATTTTGAGAATACTTATTTCAAGAATTCAATTAGTGAAGTTATTGTATGTATTTCATAAAGTGTGTGACATCCTGAACCACCAATTTATGACAATCAAACTTTAAAACATTTTAAAGTTTAAAGTATTCTTATTCTTTAATGTATAATGCAACTATGCTCTTAGTTGAGCACAACTAGTTCACATGGCCATTAACAAGGACGAGATCCTACCATGACTAGTATTGAGTGTCATCTCAATTAAACCAACATCATTGTATACAAACAACAATATGTTTTTTTTTTAAATTCCGCAAACTTTAATATATATTGTGTAATGTTTGATGCCTTCCAAACTTTCAAGTTTTATTGTCGGCTATAACAATTACGCAACAATTTCCATAATGTCATCCTTAGAAACTGGGAGCAACTCCAGGCAGAGGAATGTAATTCTAAGTCCAAACATATTCCATTAAAATATTCACTACACTAGTTATATAACATGATATACATGATCAATCTTAAAGTTTTAGACTTACGATCTCATTCATGTTCTATCTTATCAATAGATATGTATCCATCGATACTTTCTAAATAATATATCATGTTCTATTAGACTTATTTATTTACCACATATGTTTATAATGATAAACATATATTCCAAAGGTGTATGTTTTATTTCCTAAATATTTCAAGTGAAGTTTCATTCCAAATTAAAACTTAACATTTAACTTAGATGGAATGTTACTTCCTATACGTTATAAAACATATAAGATTTTAAGAAAATAAACATAATACTCTCACTAGCTTTCATGAATACTTAAGAGTTATCTTATTTAAATTATAAATCAATACTTGGATTCAATATTTAAACATAAGAATCATCTCCTAGATGCATGCAAATATCCAATTATGGATTCTTGCAGTTTTTACATCTCCAAAGATTATGTGAATTCATAAAACTCCTTTGTACTACTTACCGTCCTCGCAAAAGTAATCCCACAAGAAAGAGTTTTTGATATTCAATGTCAAATTTAATATAAATAAAACTAAGTATGACAATTATAATCTTTATATATATATATATATATATATATATATATATATATATATATATATATATATATATATATATATATATATATATATATATATATATATATATGAAAAAATATTCAATCACAACTAATTGCTTAAGTATGATTAATATTCTTGTCACAAGATATGCATTAAATATTTGTACAATATTGTCCATATGATTTATACACAAAGATTTAAACCACTAGGATTTTCCTTCTCTTTGAAGAAAATCATCTTTATTAAGATAAACCAAGTTTCCAAAGTTGATTATCTTTATGGAAAACATCTTAATATTCATAGTATGAGTAATTTACCACAATTCAATATTAGGTAACACATCAGTATGATTAACAGTTTTACCATGATCATGTAATTAATATTTCTGAGCATATCAATCAAATATCTGAGATATCCCTGCGGATCTATGAATGGGAATTTCATCATTTTTGAGGTCTATCATTTACATGTTTAGCCTCATCATGATCTTAACTAGTGTGTTTTAGAAAATTATGTATCTTGTAATATTATCTTTTCAGGATAAAAAACTCCCACTTGCCTTTTGTAATTTAAAGACTATCTATAAATACTTAACAAGTAGAGCAACACTAAATTGTTTTCTTTTGGAATATTACAGATACACATTGACAGTTCATGACTCTAGTTTGTTAATAACCTACTCATAAGTAGTTAAACAAATTAAGAACTTCATTTTAAGACTTAATGTGATTCATCACATTCCATAATAAAATAGCGTCTTATTAATCTTCTAGGTTGGAGTCTTATTTAGTATATCCAATCCATACTTAATTTTCTAACCTTGATAACTTTTGGAAGAAAAGAAGTTATAGTTATCTTGAATCAAACGATATAAATAGAGTTTGATTCTTCTAACTGAACATCCCATTAACATTGTGGTGTTTTATTAGGATTAATATTGTGAGATAATCTAACAATATATAAGATAACTATATTCCTTTTGGCTTACATATTTACCAACCAAGTCAAACTTAATGTTATAATAGAATGTTCAAGCCAATTGCATGCTTTATAACACAAGTATTCTTTGACCAAGTCAAAAGCATAACAGTTATAATCTCACTATACGTTATGACTTCATGTATTTGTGTCTTAATAAAAACATCAACATGTATAACTAAGATAATCATGAACACCACCTCTTGGTTTCACTGGTAATTTCAAGTTAATTCCTTACTATATTTATTTATGTCATTCAAAGAATACATAAATACTTAAATTATTTATTTATTCATGTCATTCCAAGAAGACATAAATAATTAAATTAAAGTAATATTAAATTACTTCATATATTTATGTCATTTCAAAAATACATAAATATTTAAATTGAATTTATGTCATTCCAAAAGTACATAAATATTTAAACAGAAGTAGTCTTTGTTATCATCTTGACACATGTTCTATAATACGACAATCTTACACTATAAGTGTATAAGTCCTATTAAGAGAATCCTTTAATCATATTTCTATGTGATGTTCCTTTGCACAAAATAAATAATTCTCCCACTTGTGCATGAAATAACATCATGTAGCATACAAACAACATGACATGTGTTTGTTTATGTGAACAATATGATAGTGTCATAGATATATAAGCATTACAAGTAGATGTAGATTCACTTAATTAACAATGAAACGTACATGGCTATCATTGAATATATGAGCGTCTACAATTTGAAAGTAATTATCTCGAGATAGTCTTGAGATAATCTGGGTTGCTACCAAGATAATAAAGCTTGCTGCTTCCACTGAATTAAATAACATTACAATAAATCCTTATTCAGTAATATAGGCTAATGCTCCCACTAGATTTGACAACCTTGTAAGTGTTTCATAACCAGTGAAAACCAATAGGTTGCTTTTTACTTTCCTACACTTTTGAAAGACCATTCGTAACAATAACTTAGGTACTAAAAGAGTGTATTCTACTTATGTAGATGATGGATTATCCATCAATGCTATTAACTTGAAAAATTGAGCATGCAATTTCTTCCTTAATAGGTCTACCATCCCTACAATGGTGTGTAGCACCTCTAAAGGTTAAAGGAATAACAACTACATAAAAACATCCTAGTTTGCTTTTACCACCTTTTGCGGTAATCAGTCTAGCTTCTAATTCAATAACTCATAAAATGTCATACATATTTTCCATTTAACCAAATATCACATTTGTTATAAAAGAATTCAATCACCAAAAGAGTTTAATGAAATCTTTATGGAAAATAAGATGTGCAATTCTCTTAACTATTAAAGTTTCCTATGGGATATATTAGAATTTAGACAACTCTAATGTTCCTATCATAGATTTCTCAATCATTAAAAGGAATAGGATTGAGTTGCATTCTTCTCTCATGGAAAAGAGACTGTCTATTTTTTTAGTAAAGTTGACTCTAGCTAAAAACCCCTACAGGTGTAGATCAATTTACCAATAACGAATAACTCATTTTTATGGTTAGATGTTGCATTAATACATTTAAAAGAACTAGCAGGGTACCCGCGCGTTGCAGCGGCGGGTACCCTGAAATAAAATTTTTCGATAAATAATGTATTTTAGTTTATTATGTTCTTTTAGACAATAAATTTACAGATATCAAGAATTTCGTATACCCCGTGCCCGTTTGGGCTCGAACCCCGTTGGCCCGTGTCTGTTCGGACTCGAGCCAGTTTGGTCCGCGCCGTTTCGGGCTCAAGCCCATTTGGCCCGTTGCCCGTTCGAGCTTGAATATTTGTATAATGTGCTTTATTATTTGTAGTAGTGAAATTTAATGCAGAAATTGTGTTTAATTTGGTTGTACAATATGCTTGATAATTTGTATTTCTTATGTAAGGGGTGTTTTAATAACTGTATTAATTGTATTTATTGACCAGTTAAATAATTGACTACATTAAATAACATTAATGTGGTTTTTTGTTGTACACTATGCTTCTTGTCTTGTACATCTGAAAATTATGTGCATTAAAGTGTTGTACATTATGTTTCTTTTCTTGTAAGTAGTATTCATTATAGTCATTAATAACATTGACCACTTTAATAGCATTAATGTTGTAAGTCTGAAAATAAGTTTGAAAATTACATCATGCTTATTTTCTTGTACACTATGCTTATTTTGTTGTAAATCTGAAAGTTGGTTGCAGCTATTGTACATTGTGCTTAAATGGTTGTAATTTTTGGTGAAGGGGTGTTTTTAATAGCATTAATGTTGTTTGATAGAATTTTGGTCTTAAAATGACACCACGCTTTATTTTGTTGTACAATATACTTACTTTGTTGTAATTCTGAAAATTGGGTGCATTAAAATGTTGTAAACCATGCTTAATTTCTTGTACGTCTTAAAATTAAGAGTGAGACGCCTTCGTGCATTATAAGTAGTATAGATTAATAAAATTCAATTTTAGTAATTTCGACAATTCAACCTTTCAAGAAAACTAAATACCCTTGGTAAATAAACATATAACCATTTAATTTTTCCTGAAAAACTAGTATCCAAATTGACATAATTTCAATACATCAGTTGATCTGGTAGTAATGAATGTATTCAATAAGGTACGAGTCGAACCTCAATTGCCAATCAAAGATTGCAACTCCTAGAACATTATGTGATTTATTAGAATTTAGACAACTCTAATGTTCCTATCATAGATTTCTCAATCATTAAAAGGAATAGGATTGAGTTGCATCATTCTCTCATGGAAAGGAGACTATGTTTATTCTTTTAGTAAAGTTGACTCTAGCTAAAAACCCCTACATGTGTAGATCAATTTACCAATAACGAATAACTCATGTTTATGGTTAAATGTTGCATTAATACATTTAAAAGAACTAGCAGGGTACCCGCGCGTTGCAGCGGCGGGTACCCTGAAATAAAATTTTTCGATAAATAATGTATTTTAGTTTATTATGTTCTTTTAGACAATAAATTTACAGATATCAAGAATTTCGTATACCCCGTGCCCGTTTGGGCTCGAACCCCGTTGGCCCGTGTCTGTTCGGACTCGAGCCAGTTTGGTCCGCGCCGTTTCGGGCTCAAGCCCATTTGGCCCGTTGCCCGTTTGGGCTTGAATATTTGTATAATGTGCTTTATTATTTGTAGCAGTGAAATTTAATGCAGAAATTGTGTTTAATTTGGTTGTACAATATGCTTGATAATTTGTATTTCTTATGTAATGGGTGTTTTAATAAATGTATTAATTGTATTTATTGACCAGTTAAATAATTGACTACATTAAATAACATTAATATGGTGTTTTGTTTTACACTATGCTTCTTGTCTTGTACATCTGAAAATTATGTGCATTAAAGTGTTGTACATTATGTTTCTTTTCTTGTAAGTAGTAGTCATTATAGTCATTAATAACATTGACCACTTTAATAGCATTAATGTTGTAAGTCTAAAAATAAGTTTGAAAATTACATCATGCTTATTTTCTTGTACACTATGCTTATTTTGTTGTAAATCTGAAAATTGGTTTCAGTTATTGTACATTATGCTTAAATGGTTGTAATTTTTGGTGAAGGGGTGTTTTTAATAGCATTAATGTTGTTTGATAAAATTTTGCTCTTAAAATGACACCACGCTTTATTTTGTTGTACAATATGCTTACTTTGTTGTAATTCTGAAAATTGGGTGCATTAAAGTGTTGTAAACCATGCTTAATTTCTTGTACGTCTTAAAATTAAGAGTGAGGTGCCTTCGTGCATTATAAGTAGTATAGATATAGATATAGATATAGATTAATAAAATTCAATTTTAGTAATTTCGACAATTCAACCTTTCAAGAAAACTAAATACCCTTGGTAAATAAACATATAACCATTTAATTTTTCCTGAAAAACTAGTATCCAAATTGACATAATTTCAATACATCAGTTGATCTGGTAGTAATGAATGTATTCAATAAGGTACGAGTCGAACCTCAATTTCCAATCAAAGATTGCAACTCCTAGAACATTATGTGATTTACATATTTGGCAACTCTAGTTGTAATGTAATCATGTTTTATCCCCATCTTTTCCTTGAGTTACTAGGTCTCACTATCAAACTCAATTAAGTTATCCAACTTAAGAAATTGAAAATTTCTCAATGCCCGTCTCACGACAAGTGGAGATTTACCCTTTGATTACAATCTAGCTACGTCTCACGTAACGTAAATGGAAACCTCAGGTGTTTCCATTTCATTGGATGACATATAACTTAAATTAAAGGTGTTAGTGCAAATATTACGATATTTAATCTATACATTCTTATTTGTTTTGTTGATGACAAACATGTAACTTGTAATACATAACGTAAAATGTATAAGTTACTTGTAAATTAGATTTTGTTTCAACACCTCTCGACGACTCAAGTCCTTGTATGCTACAACACAGGTTCGTACATGTTTGTTATGTTGCGTTATGATCAAACCCCCAACAAACCATTAAACATGTTTAGTTAAATAGTTTATGTATAACAACTAGTGTTTGCATATTGGGTAAATATATACATAACTAGTATGTATTATAATAGGTAATATAAATGGGTAGAAACTTAAGTATTTGACCCATTGACCAAATACATTGAATGTAGTTGGGTAAAACCCAAAGTCCAAGACCCATACCAAATGTCTAGATACATTGTACCTTGGTGGACACTCAAAACCATGGACTAGATGCATTGCATCTTGTAGATACATTGAATCTACTTGGTACCCATAACCCATGACCCATACCCAATGTCTAGATACATTGTACCTTGGTGGGCACTCAAAACCATGGACTAGATGCATTGCATCTTGTAGATACATTGAATCTACTTGGTACCCATAACCCATGACCCATGACCCATGACCCAAAACTCATGGGTAAAAGGGAGCGTCCCACGGATCCCCAGTAATACACTGGACGGATCCCTCAAGGGAGGGATTCGTGGGATCCGGGGAACAATGGCTATTTTTCTTCTATAAAAAGTGAGCCATTTTTTCATTGTTTTACACAACTTTACACATAGTTTCTCTCCACCATCTCTAGCATATTTAGATCATTAGGAAACATGTAAACCACCCTCATCTCATATGATCATAATGCTTCTAACTTTTATTTGTTGTAAGCATACTCCCGAAGTGATCCTCCAAAGCAAGCTTAGAGATCTTGCATCCTTACCTAATGAAGTGATCACCCATCACAAGCATACAAGCACATGAAGATCTTCTACAACAAGCTTGGGAAACTTGTCATCTTCATTCATAGAAGACTAACTACATGATGCTTAGTGTTCTTGATGTTTAGTTTAGGATTTCATATCCATTAGACACATTGTCTTAGATATTGTCTAATATCATATTCTTGTATCTATGACTAGACTAGATGGTTTATGTGTTTGTGCCATAAAACACAAGGTTTGTTATGTTGGGCCACAAAACATAGCTGGTGCCATAGATGTGTCATGAATCTATGACTAGACTAGATGGTTTATGTGTTTGTGCCATAAAACACAAGGTTTTTTATGTTGGGCCACAAAACATAACGGGTGTCATAGATGTGTCGTGTTGGTCGGGTAGTGGTTCCTCCTTTTTAATGGAACCCAGTATCTAGCCTTGTACCGGATAAAGTATAGGCGACGTTGTGATAGGTTTGGTTCTACCTCGTGGAAGAACTCGGTGTTTAGCTTAGTACTGGAAAAAGTGTAAGCGACGTTGTGTAAGGTTTTCTCCGCCGAGAATGGAGTTTGTTGATCTAAGTGAAGCAACTCTCGAGTAGGTGACTCGGGGATCGGAGTAGGGCAAGGAAGGTGTCCTTGTAGCCGAAACACTATAAATCCTCGTGTTGGTTTGTCTATCCTTTTACTTATCGCTTTACTTTTATTCTTTCATGACATTGTTTATTTTCTATACTTGGCCTTTCATATAGTCATAAACTATATTTAACACTTTACATGATATGACACGCTTGATCAAGAAAAAGTAACCGGACTAATAATGGTGAAACTTGATTTATAATGAACCATTAATCTTGCGGAATCTTATGTGATATTAAGCGGTTGGCCTTACATGCCGTAATGCATTAAATGCATCCTCGCGTTGAGATTAGCAAATGCAATGGTTTATACTATATTTGATACAAAAGTTTTAAGTTTGAAACGGAAACATATTCACCCCCTCTACGTTTTCACAATTGGTATTAGAGCGGGTTGGCTCTAGTTTTTAAAACAAATGGTTTTCAAAACGAGTAAGGTCCTTGTATCAAATTTTTGGTGAAGTCAAGCATAATATGAAAAGTGTTTTGTTGATCTTTCTCTTTGAAGTTTTGTTGTTAGATATCTTGTTAATCAAGCTTGAATAAAGGTAAAAATGGATAATATAACTTCACTAAAAAGTCTACAAAGGTTAAACCTTTTCGTCGGGTCAAAACATGCATTTTTGTAATTCTGGTCGATCCGCGGATCCCTCGCTTTACACTGGACGGATCCCTCAAGCAAGGGATCCGTTGGATCCGTGGTACAGAAGACAATTTTTGTTTGAATTTCAAAAATTCATAACTAATTAACCGTAAGTCGTTAGAAGTCGTGCCACCTATCGTTTAAAGGTATTTGAGTCTACTTTCATTTAAAAATGATTTTATAAACTGACTCAAAACAAAAATTTACAGAATCATTGATTTATAATAGAAAGTCATTTTTTGGTCATAACTTTTGCACAAAATTTTGATCTAATTGGAGACGGATGTTTTCATCTTTGAATAACAATGTGTCCTCTTTTGAAATTAAGGTTTTGATCATATTTATAAAAGAAACTAATCAAGCTTGGTATACATGTTTATATTTAACACAAAGCGATGAAAAGAACTGTCGTATGCTATGCTAAATGATAAATTGTCTTCCTTGCATTACTTGATTATTTGCTTATCTCAAATAGCTTTTGTGCTTGTTTGATTGAATAACATATGTGGTTTACTTATCTTGCCATTCATTCTCTTGCTTGTCAATTTAGTAATTTTCTACTAATCAATGTGCTTATATGATTTTCTTGATTTCATATTTTCTTGTATCGTTTTCTAAAAACAACAAGAATGTACATCGGATCATAACCTACACTTGTGTTGATGATGTACTCTCCCGTTTTACTTTTCATGATCGCTCTCTAAGCCTCATAGTAGGATTGACAACTTGATTATTTCATCCGATATACTCAAGTAAATTATTTTGCAACGAAAATATAATTGTTCATATCCGAAAGTCCAAACTCGAGCTTTCCAACAACATATGTTGAACTAGCTCATCCAACCATTTTTTTGTTCACCATATGGAAAACTTTTAATTTTTTTGACACATTCGTCACCTTAGTTGTTTCAAGTATAATATTAATAAAAATGAAGCAAAGTATCATCATTGTTACTCTTCGATAGGCCATTGTAGGAATATAAATTTTCCTAACTTGAGAATGAATACTGGATAACTTATTGCACTAGAAACTCAATTTGACCTAACGGTTAAATTGATTCCTCGATAGAAGTTGGGTATGTGGAATCGCCCGTAAAAATGGTCGTGTTTAGCCGTAATTGAGCACCGCTAGTAATAGTCTCATATTCATTCTCTCACTTGAGAAATTTATACTCCTATGTTTTCCTAAAGTAAGTTTACAATGGAAATACTTTGCATTGTCTTAGGATTACTAATCAAACAAGTTGTAAAATTAAATTTTCTTTTAGTTAATCACAACCACTTGCCTCATCAAGCGATTATCTTGCTTTGATCGAGAAGAGCTACATGACTTCATGGACGAAGCTCATTGTATGCTAATCACCATCCGTAATGACTAGATTGTCCTAAACTAGCACCTCATAACTCTTTTGTCTTGAACACCATCATGTGCTCTTTTCTTTCTAGACACATACCTTGCATGTCATTGTTAGTGTAAATGATTTACTAATCTAGACCGTAAATCTGTTTTGGGCTTCTTGAATAGTGCTTGTTAAGTTTGCTAAACCTTTGTGTTATTTGTGAGCTCGATCTCATTTGATTGCCTATATGTGATCTCTACATGCTCTCCTTGCTTTGCTTAACGTGTATACATGTATTCTTGCTGTAGAAACAATTTGTTTCATAATTCGAAACATAGAGAAAAATTCTGCAACTATTCTGTTAAGAAAATCTGTCTCAGACGCCGGATCCCTTAGATGTAACTAGACGGATCCCTCAAGTGAAGGATCCGTGGGATCCGGGTGGACAGAAGTTCCTTTTTAGCCTCCTTGCATCAATCCAACATTCTAGACCTTATTGGACTAGTTAAACATGCTACATTATGATCACTTAAACTTTCCTTTGGCTCAGTTGATCTCACATTCACTCATGGATGACTTAGGATCACATTCGAAGTATTTTTTGATTTATCATTACTTCAAAACTCACCATCTTTCCGCTCCAATGTTTACACATTGTTCCTCTCATCCCAAAACACCTAGTTTGATATTTCTCTCAATTTTAGCAAATTGATCTTAGTCATCCTTACCCCAAAATAGGCCTAAAACTAGTTTTTCATTTCTTATGATTTTTAAGGAATTTTATAAATCTCTATTAAGTTATCATCTAATCTCTAGGATCATTTAACACCATTTGACACTCTCAAATTTCTTAGTGTCATCTTTGATCATCGGTTGGTGCTCATAAAGCCCCATTTCTTTCCAATAAAGGCAATCATTAGCTACCATCAATCATTTTTTGATCACTTAAGTCCATCTTCATGTAAGATACTTAATAGACTGAGTAACTTAGGATATGTAGATGCTAGACCTTGCTAGAACCCAATCACCTCTTTTTCACCTCATCTGTTAGCCGGATCCCTAGACTTAAGCTAGCCGGATCTCTCTAGTGAGGGAACTGGTGGAACCGTGGAAAAGTAGGTGCATTATCTCTTTAGATAATCATTTCAAATTTCATTTTTCCACACAAGCACTTGTTCAACACTTAGGATTATCAGTTTCTTATATGTTTATAAATGAGTTGCATTTATATGATTCTTTACGTGTTATTTCTTTTTGTTTCATGATTTTATGTGAACAATTTATCCATTTGTATAAATGTTTTCCTTTTGTACTAACTCTTTTGGATTCTTGTAGGATGACAATGGTCGATTTCATCATCAAGTCAAGTTGTGCTCATTCGCACATTATTTTTATATTCCTAATCTTGCATCATCCTAACCATCTTCCTCCACTTTTGTCACTAGTCACAATGATGATTTCTATCATTATCACCATGTCCAAGGTCTAGTTCATGAACTACGAGATGAAGTATATTTCATGTTCTACCACATCCTACTTGTGTCAACCACAACCTCAAACCACAAGCTACTTGTGTGAACCACATCCTACAAGTGTCTCACTACCACTACAATTCATGGTCGCTCAAACATCCTCCACAAACATCTATGTTGTCAAAAGCGAAGTGAATTTCGTAATGAAATGCGTCTCATCCCTAAGTACATTTTTTCTTTCCTTGAACAAACCTTACAACCTCTAAATCAACAATGATGATGCAAGTAGTAGGATTATTCTCTTTTTGACACTAATCCTTTCTTTGTAGGTATATATATATACACTTTGATGTGTATGGGATTCTCGTCTATTTATGGACGAAATTTTACACCAATTTTTTTTAGGTTCACTCATATACATGGGTTTGTATATGGCACATTTGTCTTCGGACGAGGTTTACTTAATTTTTTGTAGGTTCTTCTTGACGCCCTCGAGCTAGGGGGAGCTTCCGTCGAGCATTTACAAAGTGCATCATATGACTTACTCGTCCAAGGACGAATATAGTTTTGCACTAACTTTTTGTTTTGTAGATTTTCAAAACACACTAGGAGAACTTGACGCTCTCAATAAAGGGGTGTTTTTCGTCAAAGCAAAAACGTTGCAAATTTTTCAATACTTTCGTCTTAGCCTTCCTAAAATACCTGACGCCCTTAACAAGGGGAAGCAACCGTCAAGGGGGAGCATGCACACATTCATTCTTCAAAATTCCTTTATGTTTCAACAAAAGGGAGATTTCTATCTCATCATTTATTTTTTTTATTATTTTTTTTCTTAACACTAACCTTGATGTAGGTTAAGCCTAAAAAATTTGATCCATTAATCCGTTGGCAACAATTGCTATAATTCAAAGGATCTTTCTATGTTTTTTTTGTGTGATTCTCTAGGTTCATCTTAAAGGTGAGATTACCATCTTTTGAAGATGAGCAAGTTCAAGTCTATGAGTTGCCATGCTTCGTTATCATCAAGACTACTGAGGTTCTCTTGTTGATAGTTCTCTTCTTTCTCATAAGAAGTGTAGTGTTGAAGATATTAGTGAAAGATGTCTAAAAGAGTCAAGACATAGGCATTAGTGAAAGGTGCTTAACGTCCGTGTCAAAGGCATTAGTGAAGGATGCCGAAAGAGTCAAGACGTAGGCATTAGTGAAAGGTGCTTAACGTCCATGTCAAAGGCATTAGTGAAGGATGCCAAAAGAGTCAAGACGAAGACATTAGTGAAAGGTGTCGAACGTCCGTGTCAAAGGCATTAGTGAAGAATGCCAAGGGTGTACAATCGATAAGGTGTATCGAAGTACAATTAAAGATAGGGTGTATTCAAGGATATTAATATCCTTGATGATGTTGTAATAAGGAGTGGGTCTCCTTTGGGGTCATGAGTTGCTAAGCTTCGTCATCATCAAAACCACTGAAGTGAATCTTGTTGATAATTCTTCTCTTCCTCCATAAGTGTTTCGTGTTGAAGGTATTGGCGTGGTGTGCCAATTGGAGCAATAATGTGTTTCAATTTAACTTCACTAGGGATGATGCAAACTCGCCATTCATGGGAGAAATTAAGTTTAAACTCCAAGGACACACCCTTTTCCTTTCGACAAAAGGGGGAGAAGAGTGTAAACGGAGAAGGTAATGCATAGGAAGTACGGACACAAGTAACTTTGACATTTTACCTATCTATTACGTTTACATATATTTTGTCATCATCAAAAAGGGGGAGATTGTTAGTGCAAATATTACGATATTTAATCTATACATTCTCATTTGTTTTGTTGATGACAAACATGTAACTTGTAATACATAACGTAAAATGTATAAGTTACTTGTAAATTAGATTTTGTCTCAACACCTCTCGACGACTCAAGTCCTTGTATGCTACAACACAGGTTCATACATGTTTGTATGTTGCGTTATGATCAAACCCCCAACAAACCATTAAACATGTTTAGTTAAATAGTTTATGTATAACAACTAGTGTTTACATATTAGGTAAATATATACATAACTAGTATGTATTATAATGGGTAATATAAATGGGTAGAAACTTAAGTATTTGACCCATTGACCAAATACATTGAATGTAGTTGGGTAAAACCCATAGTCCAAGACCCATACCCAATTTCTAGATTCATTGTACCTTGGTGGGCACTCAAAACCAAGGACTAGATGCATTGCATCTTGTAGATACATTGAATCTACTTGGTACCCATAACCCATGACCCATACCCAATGTCTAGATACATTGTACCTTGGTGGGCACTCAAAACCATGGACTAGATGCATTGCATCTTGTAGATACATTAAATCTACTTGGTACCCATAACCCATGACCCATACCCAATGTCTAGATACATTGTACCTTGGTGGACACTCAAAAGCATAGACTAGATGCATTGCATCTTGTAGATAAATTGAATCTACTTGGTACCCATAACCCATGACCCATGACCCATGACCCATGACCCAAAACCCATGGGTAAAAGGGAGCGTCCCATGGATCCTCAGTAATACACTGGACGGATCCCTCAAGGTAGGGATCTGTGGGATCCGGGGAACAGTGGCTATTTTTCTTCTATAAATAGTGAGCTACTTCTTCATTGTTATACACAACTTTACACATAGTTTCTCTCCACCATATCTAGCATATTTAGATCATTAGGAAACATGTAAACTACCCTCATCTCATATGATCATAATGCTTCTAACTTTCATTTGTTGTAAGCATACTCCCGGAGTGATCCTCCAAAGTAAGCTTAGAGATCTTGCATCCTTACCTACTGAAGTGATCACCCATCACAAGCATACAAGCACATGAAGATCTTCTACAACAAGCTTGGGAAACTTGTCATCTTCATTCATAGAAGACTAACTACATGATGCTTAGTGTTCTTGATGTTTAGTTTAGGATTTCATATCCATTAGACACATTGTCTTGGATATTGTCTAGTATCATATTCTTGTATCTATGACTAGACTAGATGGTTTATGTGTTTGTGCCATAAAACAAAAGGTTTGTTATGTTGGGTCACAAAACATAACTGGTGTCATAGATGTGCCATGAATCTATGACTAGACTAGATGGTTTATGTGTTTTTGCCATAAAACACAAGGTTTGTTATATTGGGCCACAAAACATAACGGGTGTCCTAGATGTGTCGTGTTGGTCAGGTAGTGGTTCCTCTTTTGTAATGGAACCCTGTATCTAGCCTTGTACCGGATAAAGTATAGGCAACGTTGTGATAGGTTTGGTTCTACCTCGTAGAAGAACTCGATGTTTAGCTTAGTACCGGAAAAAGTGTAAGCGACATTGTGTAAGGTTTTCTCCGCCGAGAATGGAGTTTGTTGATCTAAGTGAAGCAACTCTCGAGTAGGTGACTCGGGGAGTGGAGTAGGGCAAGGAAGGTGTCCTTGTAGCCGAAACACTATAAATCCTCGTGTGGGTTTGTCTATCCTTTTACTTATCGCTTTACTTTTTTTCTTTTATGACATTGTTTATTTTCTATGTGGTTGATGTCTATGTTTGTGATGCATACTTGGTCTTTCATATAGTCATAAACTATATTTAACACTTTACATATTATGACACGCTTGATCAAGAAAAAGTAACCGGACTAATAATGGTGAAACTTGATTTATAATGAACCATTAATCTTGCAGAATCTTATGTGATATTAAGGGGTTGGCCTTACATGCCGTAATACGTTAAATGCATCCTCGCGTCGAGATTAGCAAATGCAATGGTTTATACTATATTTGATACAAAAGTTTTAAGTTTGAAAAGGAAACGTATTCACCCCTCTACGTTTTCACAAAAGGGTAGTAATTTTGATGTGTGTAATCAAAATATGTATGAAGAAGCATGCACACATCTTCATATCATAGGTTTTTTAAAACTTTACTCATTAGTTTTATTTCACTAAGATAAAATCAACAAAGTTTTAATCGAGGCATTGGATGAACCAATCAAAGAATTACCTTCAATTATCATCCACTATACCGTACTTTTGCATAAGCAAAAAAGACTTAGTGTTTCGGATTATTACCACAAAGTGGTGCGTGAAATTAAGGTCAATTCACCCTTAAGATGATTTTGTACATAAAACAGTCGTAGGTAGCTCCATTTTGACGTACAAAGAAGCGGAGAATTAGGTTAGCTAGATGTTATTAAAAACCCTCTTCTTTTATGTCACAATTTAATGCGTAACTTTCTTATACCTCTCTTATAGTTTGTCAAAAATGGGTGAGCCTTTCTAACTATTTGGTACAAGAATCATTAGTCGACTAAAAGTTTAATATTTAACTCTTAAAGTAAATCAAATTTCACCATTGTTTAGTCCGGTTTAATTTTCTATTCAAAAAATTACCTTTTGTTTACAACTTGTCATACAATTACAATAAACAAATAAGAAAATAAAAATTAACCAACTACAACAATAAAGATACTAAATTAAATCAACTAACATGTATATTTTGAACTAAGACTCCCAATTGTTTTCGATCTAATGGTACAAGTGGACCACATACATCGACGAATCGATTGCATAAGTCCCACGTTAAAAATATACAATACCATACAAAAGTTGATAAAATTAAAATGATACATATTGGGTCTCCCCAATTTTAGAATTATTAAATTATTAGTAAACTAATCATAATTTACTAACTAATAAACCCTAATTAATTAAATATCGCTCAATTAACATGCAAATTCAAAACCACTTAACAATTAATGCATAAATATCCAATGATCTATGATAAAACATGCATGTTTCATCATGGATCCACATAAGCACTTATTTTCATATAATAAATATCCCAAGATACGCATAACAATTAATGACATATAACAAATATCCATTAATAAATCACATAAAAATTGCATAAAACCTAGGGTTTCTGCAATTTTCTTACAAAACCTATTTTTTTATAACTCAGATGAACAGTGTCATGAACAATGTCGATGAACAGTGAAACCCAAAAAAAAAAAAAAAATTTAGGGTTTCAAAAAATTAAAACCTAGAAACCTTTTAAAGCATGCAATAATCAATCACAGATTTAATTAATTTTTATGTGTTTTAGTAACTAATTACACAGTATTAACTGCTCATGATGCCACTGACGGAATTTAACTATCATAACAATTATATATAAAACATATATACATCAAAAGCACGCATCGGAAGACAAGAATCAACACTTGTAATTAATTAACTGAAACATAAAGAATGCGTACCTTTTAGCAATCCATGCAATTAGGGTTTATGAAAAATCCCAATTAAGATCGAATCAGTTATAAACCCTAATTAGGGTTTATATGTGGATCGACTAATGATTAGTTGAATAGGGAAAATCACCAAAATCCAAAGTAGGATTTCTTTATGATCTTGTACATACGTATTACTAACGATTCAATGTGAAAAGCTAGTTTCTTGATCACAATAACAACCAAAACACTTTTGTTTGAGCTATAGAAATCGATTCCCTAAGGGAATAGGGAGGGACGATCGTATATACTCAAGGAGAGGAAGAAGAAGAGAAGTTAGGGTTTTTATGAGAGTCAAGGACTAAGCAAAAAATGAATACATGTATTTTCTTATATATGATAGTAACTTAGGGACCAAGTTAGCTCTCCACCTCCCCACTTAAACCCAAACCGATCGGACCTAGTATCCCAAAGGGATTCTAGAACCTTCTCAACATATATTCCCATCTCCAGTCCTTTAACTTAATGTTTAACGACTGTTAACTAAACCCCGTTAAATACTAACAACTGTTAAGTATTTATTGTGAATTAATAATTAAACATAACATTTTGTTTTAATTATTTTAACATCGATTCTCATACAAAAAGTGTGAAATCCCATTGGCTCGTGTTCGAATCCGATCATACAGATATTAATTTATATCCACAAAACTTACAATAATAAGTCATTCATGTATTTAGGAGTAAATATCCAGTGAGAGAAAGTAGAAAGGGAATGAATGACATACCTTATGGATGAAATGAGCTATCTATTTATTTGCAAACCCTAGAAAAGATTTAGATTTTCCACATTTCTCAGCTAGATTGGCTGAGAGAGAGCATATTCTCTTTATCCAATAGGATGGCTATGGTAATAGGCTCCGACTTCATGCCAATGTGCAGTTGCCTGCACGAATAGAGAATAAAGGACGATCGTTATCTGTGTAGGGTTGAAAGAATATTCCATTTTTTTCATTTAGTATCGGAGCCTCAATATATTTTCGGAGGCTATGCTCTTCGGAACGTTGGGCTTAGTGGGTTGGACTCTTGTGTATTGGCGGGTTCCCTTACGGTAGTCCATGGGGCTTAACACCAATAACCACTTCTGAGTGCTACATGTACAACATTGGAGGCCAGGATCCAAACCATGAGATGGGGTACACCATCAAGCCCCTTGGTCCGATGTGTTACGCTTATCCTAGTTCAGAGAGTAAGGCATCATACTCCTATTTTTTGCATAGTATTTTTGGCGGGCATTTTTGAAACGTCTTGTCAATGTTTAAATGCCAGAGCCTCCCTAGTTTATTTTTGGTAATGGACACTCCTGTTTCCAAGGAAAGTAGTTATTGCAGTTACTGCATTTACGTAACACTTGTACTTCCGCGCGCCTTTGATCTGATCCATCAATTGAGTTAGTGGGGCACGTGTAGGGCCTCGATTTTTCCCCATACCCCGTATAAGTTCTTTTCTTTTCATTTTTACCCTTATATTTAGAAATTTTCTCTCCGCCTTCTCCAGTTATCTTAGCAAAACCCTAATTCCAGTGCATATTCCCCTTGTGCAGGTTTGTTCTTGTTTAAACTTCTTTCATATTTATTTTTTTGTGAACGAATCATCATTTCAAAGCAAAATCTAAAATCTATCACGTGCTATGTTACTCAAATAGAGTTTTATGATTTTACTAAAGACTAAGTAATAAAAATGTGTTATGATCCCATTCGCCCCAATAGTGATCAAACAATCGTCATGGCTTCGCCTGCCTATATTGCCCTTTATTTTCCCTGTTTACTATTGGCAATCTTTGCCTTCCTTTTAGCCAGTTTTGTCTAGATGTCTTTGAATATATTCAGTGTCACTTTCACTGCTAAACTCCTTTGTGGCCGCTCGTGTGAACACCTTTGTTGTTGCATGCAAAGCCTACGACGGGGAGCCCTCCTTACCGTTGTTTAGATCTTTGTGTTGTCTAGGTCCCTATTTGGTGACTGGTTGACATTTCAAAAATGGGCTGGTAATGAAATTCCTTAGTTGTTCTTAAGTTTGATGACTAATATTCAAAATTGGAAGTCGAATTCAAATTTGTGAAGGAGTATGCTTTAGCTTACAAACTATTGGTCGTTCTTGTAGAATTTTATCATGCTTACATTTTGTTGTTCTTCTTTTTTCTTTTTAAATGTCTTTCAAGATGTTTCTTTAAGTACCAGCAACTCGAGTTATTACTTTCTCTGCCAGGCCTGCTAATGTTCTGATTGTTGTTGGGAGCCCTTCTGTTCAAGCTATTAAAAGTGTTCATGAGGAGAACCCGGATGAGGGTTTCATGGGTCCGGATAACCAAACTATTTTCAAGGTCAAGAATGATGACGAAGCTTCCAACAGAGAGACGAATTTAGGTGTTGAGGTTCGAACTTCCGAGATAAGATCAATAACTTATTCTTTTCAAGAAGGCTCTTCTACTTAAAGGAAGTTGGTTTTTGCCGTGGCTGCAAGCAACTCCAAGCACGAAGTGAAGAAGAGGAAATAAGATGTTCTAAAGGGGATGGGGTCTGAAGGGGAGTGTCCCTCCATTTTCATCTGCAGGACCAATTCCAAAGGGTGTAGACAAACATCCCAGGGTCATGGCTCGTAGCCTAGGCTATATTGATGACTCGGATACTGACCCCTTCCATCGTGGTAATTATTTTTCTTTTCTTAACTTTTAATATTTCTATCTCTTTGTTTTGTTTTTGACATTGCTTTTACTTTTGTCTTAGCTACTCAAGAAGCTTATTCTTCTCACAATGTGCTATCCCGGTTGAATGCTCTGTAGATTAAGAGGAGTCTTGATGGGCTAAATTTTGAGGAGCTGGCCAATTTCTATGATGTCAAGCTCTCTGTCTTGCTATGTTTGGGAATATGTTGACAAATGAGGGGCGTATTCTTTCCGGGGAGGTTTCCAAGCTTAGGAATGAGGTTGTTACTGTTAAAAGAAATCATGTTGGGTTGAAACATGACATTTCCATACTTGAAGATAAGTTGCAGAAAGCTCGTAACAACCAAGACCTTGAAGGGAGCGAGTTGGTGAAGGATTAGAGATCTGAGTCTGGGAGGTTGACAAATGAGTTAGAAGTGCTGCGAGAGGTGGCCAGGTCTTCCGAGGATTCCAGGAAAGTGCTTAAAGCCAAGGTTTTAAAGTTGAGGCCTTTATCCGCGGAGAGCCGCAAAGATTGACTCTCTCCGTCAAAGATGTCGTAGCTTAGTGGAGAAGAAGGATACGTATCATTCTACGGAGAATAGCCTACGAGATAAGATTGAACTCTTGTCTTCTAAGTTTAAGTCTGCTCAGTCTGAACATATAAGCTGCATAAATATTTTCTTTCCTTTGGCCATTAAGAAGCTCTTCGGTTCCGAGCATTATAATTATGCCTTGGCTGACTTTCAAAGAAAAGCAATAATGACCGGAAAGGATCATGCTTTGAATAATGTTGTTGGGATCAACAACTCCTAGAAGCTTGAAGACATTAAGGATTACTATCCTGAGGCTGAAAAAGATCTATGATGAAGCTGGTGATGCCTTTTATCACATTTAATACCTATATGTTGGCCTCTTGACCAAGAGTGCCGAGCGCAACCTCGAGGAGCTTGCTGATTTGGAGCCCCCAATATTTCCTAGGTTACCATTCAAGTTCAGCCTTTATCATCCCCTTTACAGTGAAGCTTTATTTCAGTAACAACCCCAAAATATCACAGCAAAAGATAGTGTCACTGGGTGTTACTTCATAGAACAAAGTTCAATTCATAGAAAACAAACTCTGAATGAGACATTTTTAAAAGTAACCATGCGATAAATGAAATCAGAGTTACAAAACAGAGGTCCCAAAGTATAAGTTTATATAAACGTTTCTAAAATATCATCAAATGGTAAAGTATAATGCATCCCAGTCTTCAAATGTAACCACCGGTAAATTTCACCTTGTATAAAACTAATATAATATTTTAATAAAAGAATATTTATCTATTTTCTACGTCAATTTTTTTAGGTAAAACGTTTTTAGTTTATCTGATTAAGAAAACCAACTAATGTGACGTAAATTTTCATAAGGTTTATTTTACCCTCTGACTTTTAAAGTTGACTTTTGACTATTTGACTTTTCTAGTAACGTAAACGTAATAACTGTAATCAGTAGTTAACCAGTAATTTCTCAAGATAATTAATTCACTCTGATTTAATTTATTAATCTCTAAACGTTCTCGTTCACCTCTCTCTATTTAGCGAGAAATTATTCCGTAAGACGTAAAACTATTTATAATGCGTAACCGATACCGTATTAGTTATGGTTCAATCCCGATAATTAATGTTAGGACCGATTAATATAAAGATTTATGTGGTTTGGGAGGTCTAGGTTGGTGGAAGAAGATGAAGATCTTCATCTTCTAGAGAGAGAAACTAGAGAGAGGGAGGAGAAAACACAAAGTTTATTGATAAGAACAAAACAATACAACTAGCCAAATGATTCATCTCACCCCTCATGGAGAGTCATGAGGGGTATTTATAGGCTCTATCTTTGCCACTTACATGATACTAGTCCCTAAGGGCAAAGTATACTACGCATCTAGTCCATTTCACGTAAGTGACGTTATCTTTAGAAAAAGCAAGGCTAACAATCTCCCTCCAAGATAGCGTCACGCGTGAATAGTTACAATGAGACCTATAAATACAAAACACAGTAAATTACAATAGTAATGAACAATGTTGACTTTCTTGAAGTGCAAAGTCTCGTAGTCTAGATATCTTGAGGCAAACTTGAAGTTCTCCCTTTCGATGACCTCGCATTTGATCTTCTTGTAGCTCAACTTCAATCGTAACGGTCTAGTTAGGTTATTACTCCCTCCTAACTAGTGAGCCTTTTTCTTTTCTATGCTCCCTCCTGAACCGACAACACTCTTCCAACACGTCTTAAATCTTCGACACGCAATGAGAAAGTAAACTCTTGAAGCACAATGGTTGTCGCTTCGGGAACATCAACATAACTCACTTAGTATTGCATCCAAGTTGGTAAAAACCCCGATGTACACCACACTACTTCTCCTTTTCGCCTTAAGCAAAAATCCCTTCGTAATCCAATCACGGAAGATGAAATAGCAACTTCTCCCTCCTGATGGTTGCGAGCTATCGGAATCATCATAATGTTGCGTACATAGCGTATTACCTTCTTTGATGCAATATTAACATCATAGCTTGATCAAATTTCCGTGAGAATATGTCGCAAAAGTACTCTCAATACGTCTCTCAAACCAACCTTTTATCGAACCTCCTTTGAATTCACCGGCTAATTGTAATGACCACATATGGAGATAACCCGATACGACTAACTTGAAAAGGAAGTAAACATCCCAACATTGTGACTTACTGCTTGTTCTAAATTTTTGAACAATCCACAATGCCGCGTGACACCGAGCACTACAACGTAACTCCTTAAAGTGATGGTTACACACTGTGAGCACTACAACGTAACTCCTTACCATCATAACCGATTTTCAAATTTCATAACGTGCTCCAACAAGTTATCTTGAGACATGCATCCAACCAACCATCGTCTCAAAGATAAAGAAGTCCACCGTGGAACGCCACGCCAATTTCTCAATAATACCGCACAAGATTTCAGTAGCCATTTTTTCAGATCTTCGCTCAAGCCGTGAATAATGTATCCTTCCGTGAAAATAATACCATATCAAAAAATACCATTTTAAATGTATACCAAAAATTTGTATCTAACAAATTTTTATAGCTAAAAAATTCGGATGGCAATCAATACATTCGGATGCATATCATTGCAACCCAAGATTCAGTATATCCATCAGTCCAAACGAAATATACGAGTGAAACTCACAGCCCACGATCAAAGTTAGAAGCCCATTCCATAGAGATAGAGGCCCACGATCCAAAATGTGATAGTAACCCACGATCCAAAAGAAACACATATAACCGGATGGATATACATGTGACTTAACACTTCATAAACCTAAAAGATACTCTAACCCTAAAACATATCCTCATCAAAACAGCGCCTCTCACCAGATTTTTCTCCCAAATAATCTGAGAAAAAAAAATGTAACAGACATATTTCCCATCATTCCAAACCGATCCATCATATCTCAATCTCAGTTTTTCATCATCACATATCTAATCGTACAAGATCATCTCCTTCCATTCGTGTAAAAGCAACACGATTCACACATAATCTTACACCTTGACTGACGCAGCTTAGTATTCGACTTCAAGATCTTTTCAAGGTCTCGGGTAGGTTTAAGTGGTTATGTTGTTTGTCCTTTAAAACGAATCAAAGAGTAAGAATAAAAACACAAGATGTTTTATTCTCTCTGAAATGAATTCGTATATTAAACCAGGAAGGTAATTGATCTTTAGATCTATGATGATATATGTTCAACTCAAAATCTTTTAAAGATTAGAGGGAAAGTTGAACTAAATCTGAGATTTGTTGTATTTTTCAGTTAGTTGTCGAGTCATTTGGAGGTTTGTATAATGCATATGGGATAGATGTGTTGGAGGTGTGAGGAATGAATTGGTCGATCAGTGGTATTACTCGCTTACTATAACAACCGAAGTTTTTCTTTTCATTTGGACCTTATGAGTATGTGATGATGATGGATTTCAAGTCACACGAGTCTTGGTATTTGGTATGTTGATGTGGTCGAGTCTAAGTTACCTTTACGCATAACTGCTTCTTCTTGTCATTTGTACGCATAAGGTTTTTGGAACAAAAAATCTTACGCGTAACTCTCCTTTAGGCGTAAGCAGTATTTCTTATGCGTAAAGCATGTTAAGCGTAAGCCTCTTGCTTATGCGTAAGCCTAGGCTTAGGCGTAAACGCATACGCGTAACATTTTCTTACGCGTAACTTCACAGCTACGTGTAACACCTCTGAAGATGGATCCTTATGCGTAAGTTTAGGGTTTTGACCCTTTGAATTTTTTTCGGCAAGATTTTCCGACCACATATTCCGTTCAGCTTCATATATACCCAGAAAAGCATAATAAAAATGCTTCCTTTTGACTGTTTGACCATGAGAAGATGAACAGATGACCACTTTGACTTTCACGGATATTGTACCAAAAGTCATAAAAATAAGAAAAACTGTTTGTACCAAAGGATTGACACAAGACAGTTGTGTTATCCATAAAAGACCAGGACTTTTTGACCAAAACAAGGATACCAAACATGTATAAAACTGTTAACCCACAAATCAGAAAAAAAATTTCCGACCCACAAATTTAGCACAAAAACAGTTTAAAACATGTGTAAAACCAACATAAATCAACACAAGATAACCATGGCTCTATACCACTTGTTAGGACCGAAAAATATAAAGATTTATGTGGTTTGGGAGGTCTAGGTTGGTGGAAGAAGATGAAGATCTTCATCTTCTAGAGAGAGAAACTAGAGAGAGGGAGGAGAAAACACAAAGTTTATTGATAAGAACAAAACAATACAACTAGGCAAATGCTTCACCTCACCCCTCATGGAGAGTCATGAGGGGTATTTATAGGCTCTATCTTTGCCACTTACACAATACTAGTCCCTAAGGGCAAAGTATACTACGCATGTAGTCCATTTCACGTAAGTGACGTTATCTTTAGAAAAAGCGAGGCTAACAATTAATTTTCTTAGTCGATAACTTTGTTTTTAAATAACTATTATTAAAACACTTTCGGAATTATATTTTTATAGTTACCAAACCAAGACACAGAATGTACATTCTAGATCAACGAGACACGACATACACGGAGTACACGGGGCATAAAATGAATAAAACTTATATATTTATTTACTACCTACACCGCCTCTCTATGTTCCTCCTTATCTTTTGTTTAGTAAAAACAAAAGAGATTATCGTGTTTCCTCTTTCTTCTCATCACTCTCCCATCGCCTCTCCTCACCACTTTCAGCCGCCACACGATCATCACGACCTCCATCTTTCAGCAACCACCACCACACCACACGGCCACACCATCACTGCCAGGCCACACCATCATTAGAGAATCAAGAAGAGCTGTTAGCGGGTTTTTGTTGTTTGTCTGGATTCGGATTAATCACCACAGTAGCACCACCATCTTGTGTCCTCCCTCCTCTCGTTGGTATGTAAACCACACACCAATCTTTTCCTTATCTTGTTCTTTAATTAGAACCGAAGGTTAAATCATATTATATGGTTTTCGTGGAATCAAAACGAGATTTAAAACCTATCTTCCTAATTCATTCGTGTGGTAAGCTAATAAAAAGGGTATTGATGATTTGGTATTCGGGTATGATGTCAAACCCGTTTAGGGTTACGGGTATAAAACCCGTGTAGTCTCAGGTCTCGGGTTCAAAACCCACAGGGGTGCGTTTGGCTTGTCTTGGTTCAAACACCAACTCAAAGGGGTGTTTATTTATTCGCTGTCACAGCCCCCCCTAAAGGTGAGCTTGGTGTAATTTGTATAACCCACCACCAAGAGTCATAAAGATGGTTTGCGTCTGGTATAAACACGAACCCAATAGGGTGTTTGTTTGCGTGTCACAGGCCACCCCACAAGGGTGTGCGTGGTTGATTTCTGGCTCGGTTCACCACAACACCCGAGTAGAGGGTGTTGATTGGTTGTGTTCGACTCACAAGAGACAACACCCGAGAGGTGTATATTTGGTCTTGAAATTTGCTTATTATTTCTTTTGAATCTATTTCGCTTTGATTTGAAATTGTAAAGCCTTGTTGATTTGTTGCTTGTTATGGTATTCATGACCCAAAGGGCGTTTGTTGCTGGCCCGGTTCACACGAGAACACCACAAGAGTGGTGTCGTTTGTTGGCCTTGTGTGTCATGACTTGATGAGGCCACAAGGGTGGTCCTTGTTTTACTTGGCCTCGACCACACCCACAAGGGGTTTTTAGTTGTTCTGCTCGACCCATCACCGAGAGCCCAAAGTGGTTACATTTGTTGGCCTTGTTTTGTGTACCACAACTTGGTGAGACCACAAAGGCGGTCCTTGCTTGTTTGGTGTCATCTGCAAACAGAAACGAGCAAGAGTAGCTGTTTGACTTTAGCTCACTGTTTCGGCTTAGATGTTTTATCAGATTTTCATTTGGTTGAGCTTACTTTCGTAACTACTCATGTAACCACTTATTTCTTTTCTTTGAAACTGCTTAACATAACTGTATTTAGGTTAGTATTGTGTTGAGCTTTAATTAATGAGCCTATTATGTTTATCTATTGGGCTGAAACCCAATATTCTCCCGTTGGGTTTAACTTATAAACTTATTAGACTTGATATTTATTATATGACCTAGTAAGTTAGACTTAAAGTATGGATGGACACTTGATAATTATAATGGAAATAATAATACTAGACTTAACAGACTTATCATATAACTGATTTTCGGATCACAACTTGACTATTTATTGGACTATTAAGCGGATGTGGACATTTGGACTGTTGGATTTTAATGGACAAGCTAGACTTATTAGACTTGTATTAGTTATAAATTGGATATAATGGACACGTAGATGGACTATCGGACTCGTAATGAATTACATACTGTTTTAGACAACACATGTACTGACGGACTTATCGTGACGGCTATTGATGGACCTATCATACGGACTATTATTTGACCGTAAAACCTAAAAATTATTAAATACTTTAAACCTTTATTATTATTTAAATTTATCTAAGTGAATTGCATATTATCAAAAACATGTTTTGATTAACGAATCATATCAAACTTTTATTTACTTACTTATTATCATTAAAAAAACTAATTTTGATCAAAATCCAATAATAAAACGAGAAATATTGTTTTATCAAATATAAAACACAATGAATCTGGACTAGAACATTGAACTTATATATATTGAGAGCATTTGGACATTTAACTTATGATGAAAATAAGATATCGGAATAGATATCATTTGGATAAATATTGGACACATCGGACTACATGTATTGCACTTATTGTTCTAATAGAATATTATTAGATTAACATATTAAATATAGGTTGGACTTGACAGTTTTGACATATTAGACTCATGACAGACTTAAGATATCGGGCGATCGCCTATTAGATTATTATTGGACTCTAAAACCAATAACCAATAAATATAAGTTAAACTTAAGTGATCTATTTGTATCTCACTTAATTGCTATTTGATCTTTACATGTTTATTACCTTTCATACGTGTACTGTGACAACCCGTACTTTCAGGTCATTTCTCGACACAATTTATGCCTCACTATTTCAACATTTATAGTAAACTTGGTTTACTTGTTTCAAATTCGCGTAACCTTTATGGTTTAGCGGCGAATTCATGATCATAACATCACGAACATTTCATATAGACTAAGTTTAGTCTACATTTCATCAACATCATTTGCATCATGTTAATCCATTCATGACATTTCATTTCACATTTAACGCGTAATTTTTATATTAAATAAACGTTATCGCGTGAGTTATTATTTTGAATATTTAATCCGTTACTTCCAAAAATGATCCCGACATATTTTTATACTTACATTTAGTTTATAAAAACCATATTTTGAGTTACCTAGTGTTTTAAATTATTTTGTATATAAATCGTTAAATTTATATTATTACGACGTTTTTCTTAAAAACGACACGATAATTATTATATCACTCAAATTTTACAAGGAATGTATTTTTACAATTTTTATGATCTCATCATACTCTACTTTGATCTATTAAAAATTTACTTGTACCAAAAATCTACCATTTATCTTACAAGTTATTATTAACTATACATTATACTTACACTTTTTAACAATTATATACATATGTAAGAAAAAAAAAATAAATATTTTACAAATGCATTCCCCCTTGGCCGACCAAGGGGGGTATGCATTAATTGGTTTGGTAACATTTTTATACATATAGATCTACACTCAATCTATCTACTTACACACTTCATTCTCAAACAATTATTCATAGTTAGTAGAGTTTTTCTTTCTCTCCTTTTCTTCCTCTTCAAACTGGCAACCATAAGGAGATTGAGGAGCTCATCAAAGTTTTTCCATTATCAAGTTTAGCACAATGTAGATTACACTCTTATTAGGTTTTGAAATAAAAACCAAGAGTGTTTAGGTTTATCCTTGGTTCTAATCACCTCATCATATCACTTGTAAGCATCTCATATTTATTTTTCATCTTACATATTCATTTCATACTCATCTCATCATTTTGAGCAAAAACATGCAAGACTTGTGTTGTTTATACCATTTTTACATGATTTTTAGGGTTATATATATATAAGGTCATCCTATAATTATCCCCTTGGTATTTTGGTCTTGATGATGTCTAGGAACCCATGACACCCTAAGAAGGTGTATGGTAGGATTAGATTAGCTTTGGAGTTGATTTGAAGGGATTGGAATAGGTTTAGTACGAGAAAAACTATTTTCGACAAGTATAAAATATGTTCTGTCCTTGTTTTGATTTTCTGGAAAATCCGACTATAGTCACGACTTTTTGGCCTTGATATTTAGAAAATATACTTTAAAACGAATCCGTGGCCGCTTGAACGGATAAAACGGAGTTATAACGGCCGTGGTGAATTTTAAAGTTTGGCGCGAAATAAATAGTTTTCTGAAATTTCAGCAACATATATTTATCTTGTTCAGGTAAAAAACGAGCCTTAAGCTTCACAAATTATTTCGACTTCTCAAAAATATATTAGTTTACTTCGATCCGAAGCTAAGGACGTATATAATGTAGAAAGCGGATTTGAAACGACAAATATATGCACGTTTTCAAAAACTTGCCGTAACTATTATTTTCTGAAAATCTATATTATTTTTACGATACAAGTATTACGGTGGTATGCGTCCTGTTGAGGCTGTTTTAACAAGGTTGTGAAACCTTTTAGAACGAATTGTCTTCTAGTAAAATCAAGTTCACCGGCCATATTTTCAAAACAACAAGCTGTTTGTAAAGCGGAGTTATAGTAAATTATTTATGGATGTTCAAACTTGGCGAAACTCATTTTCGCACAACAATTCAACAAAATCACTATCTTTAACCCTTAATATCTTTATGTTAGAGACCTTTTGGACGAAAACTCCTGAACTGAAACTTTTAGATATCGATACAAACTTTCCAAACCGGCGAGTTCGTTCTCTAACGATCGACATACACTATTTTACGACTAGTTTTTCGGAGCCATTTTTGTTAATTTCATGAAAATTCGACGACATTGTTTCGAAAAGTGATAATTTCAACATAAATCATTATAAAACCATTGTAGGATAACATTTTGACGTAAAACTTGAAAAGTGATTTTGATTGGTCGAGACGTCAAGCAGTATTTTTCGACGATAAGTAATAATTTCCAAACTCGCAAATGGTATAAATAACATACGAAATGCATGCATAACATTACATTGCAACTCATTACATGTCATATCATTCCTCATAGGTCAAGATTTACGTATCACATTACATCTCGGTGTACTCACTTTTGTCTTCGCATCATTCCACCAAGTGAGTCTTCATAGCCCCACTTTTAATTGTTTTTATACTACTTTTGGGGGAGATACATGCTCAAACTGTTTTCATTTACTTTCACAAGTACTTTAACTTATATGAATTACCGTGAGTTTCATAGCCCCTGCTTTTACTTGTTTTCATAACTGTTTTGGGGGAGATACATGCTCGAATATTTTTATTACATTCATGACTATTTGCAAATCATATGTTTAGCCGAACTGAATGCTTAGTCATGCGTAGTAACAGTTTTGCCATACTTAGAATTTCCATATTATATTCATTGGTCTAACGGTCTTGGTATATTCATTGGTCTAACGGTCTTGGTATATTCATTGGTCTAACGGTCTTGGTATATTCATTGGTCTAACGGTCTTGGTATATTCATTGGTCTAACGGACTTGGTATAATATTGATCTAACGGACTTGGTATACGATTATGGACTAACGGTCTTGGAACGATTTGAACATTAACCCTACATATTCTGGCAGTGGGTTGTGAACACACAGGTTGCAAGTTTTGTATGGGCGGGACTTGGAACCGAGTGGATTCACAATGCCTTTGCTGCATAAACGATTTCGATACATTGAGCCATGCACTATTATGTGAATTCATTTGACATCATGCACTTGAACATTAACTCTACATATTCGGCGGTGGGTTGTGAACACACGGGTTGCAAGTTTTGTATGGGCGGGACTTGGGCCGAGTGGATTTACAATTCCTTTGCTGCATAAACGATTTTGAAAGGCTTTACATTTCAACTCAAACTCTATGAACTCACTCAACCTTTGTGTTGACACTTTTAGCATGTTTTATCTCGGGTATCTAAGGCATACACTTCATGGCATGCATTTGGACACCTCATGGAGTCGTGGTGACGACGCGTCTCACTTGGGTTTACATACTTTAAAACATCGTTTGAATTGTAACAACTTATTTCCGCACAAGATGATTTTCAATTGGGACCTATCTTTGTAAACTCGGATTGTTTTATTAAATCAAACGATGTATTTTCCAAACGACACTTTAGGTCGTTCAATATACCTGTGATTGTGATGCTATGACGTCAATCCCGTGAATTCCATTCATTTGCAAAAAATGTAAATTGGGGTGTGACAGATTGGCATCAGAGCTTGAGTTATAGAGAACTAGGTTGCATCATTGACCCTAGACTATAACTACATTATCATAGCATCTCATCATTTCATCATAAGTGCATGTTCACTTTACATGCGGTTTATAAGTACATTTTTTTCGAGTTATTTACTTTCATTTCAGATCGATTGTCACATTGATGCCTTCAAATACCCATCCCATCATACTCACATCACTTTGACATGGAGAATGCCCTGTCATTCCCTAGCACAATTTTAGCATCAGTTGACTCAACACCAAACATCATATGAGTCGATTAGTCCAAGCATTGCATAGTTACTCCTAAATTATACATAGCATGATCACCTATGTCTAATTCAGGAAGAATCATGCAATGAAGGGAGTAGTAGTCTCATATGAGTAAGCAATTACGTAATCGAGCCAAATTTTCAAAAGATTTTCTTCAAACCACTTGTTTCGGTTTGATCCGCGTGGCAGTTCTTGTTTGATAAGTTGCAAAGATCAAGCTAGAAACAAGTTGTTACCTAAACCGATTTAGCCTAATCGTATGACAGTTCTTGTTTGATGAGTTGTGGGATTAAGCAAAAATCGGTTACCTAAAAGTCTTTTGGAAATTTTGCTCAAGAATGGGAAAGTTTGCCACATCAAACCCTAAACCGAGAGACCAACACGGCCAGATTCAGGGGACTGAATTCCTTTTTAGATGGGCGAATGTGACAACCCGTACTTTCAGGTCATTTCTCGACACAATTTATGCCTCACTATTTCAACATTTATAGTAAACTTGGTTTACTTGTTTCAAATTCGCGTAACCTTTATGGTTTAGCGGCGAATTCATGATCATAACATCACGAACATTTCATATAGACTAAGTTTAGTCTACATTTCATCAACATCATTTGCATCATGTTAATCCATTCATGACATTTCATTTCACATTTAACGCGTAATTTTTATATTAAATAAACGTTATCGCGTGAGTTATTATTTTGAATATTTAATCCGTTACTTCCAAAAATGATCCCGACATATTTTTATACTTACATTTAGTTTATAAAAACCATATTTTGAGTTACCTAGTGTTTTAAATTATTTTGTATATAAATCGTTAAATTTATATTATTACGACGTTTTTCTTAAAAACGACACGATAATTATTATATCACTCAAATTTTACAAGGAATGTATTTTTACAATTTTTATGATCTCATCATACTCTACTTTGATCTATTAAAAATTTACTTGTACCAAAAAGTTACCATTTATCTTACAAGTTATTATTAACTATACATTATACTTACACTTTTTAACAATTATATACATATGTAAAAAAAAAAAAAAATATATATTTTACAAATGCATTCCCCCTTGGCCGACCAAGGGGGGTATGCATTAATTGGTTTGGTAACATTTTCATACATATAGATCTACACTCAATCTATCTACTTACACACTTCATTCTCAAACAATTATTCATAGTTAGTAGAGTTTTTCTTTCTCTCCTTTTCTTCCTCTTCAAACTGGCAACCATAAGGAGATTGAGGAGCTCATCAAAGTTTTTCCATTATCAAGTTTAGCACAATGTAGATTACACTCTTATTAGGTTTTGAAATAAAAACCAAGAGTGTTTAGGTTTATCCTTGGTTCTAATCACCTCATCATATCACTTGTAAGCATCTCATATTTATTTTTCATCTTACATATTCATTTCATACTCATCTCATCATTTTTGAGCAAAAACATGCAAGACTTGTGTTGTTTATACCATTTTTACATGATTTTTAGGGTTATATATATATAAGGTCATCCTATAATTATCCCCTTGGTATTTTGGTCTTGATGATGTCTAGGAACCCATGACACCCTAAGAAGGTGTATGGTAGGATTAGATTAGCTTTGGAGTTGATTTGAAGGGATTGGAATAGGTTTAGTACGAGAAAAACTATTTTCGACAAGTATAAAATATGTTCTGTCCTTGTTTTGATTTTCTGGAAAATCCGACTATAGTCACGACTTTTTGGCCTTGATATTTAGAAAATATACTTTAAAACGAATCCGTGGCCGCTTGAACGGATAAAAACGGAGTTATAACGAAGCCGTGGTGAATTTTTAAAGTTTGGCGACAAAATAAATAGTTTTCTGAAATTTCAGCAATATATATTTATCTTGTTCGGGTCAAAAACGAGCCTTAAGCTTCACAAATTATTTCGACTTCTCAAAAATATATTAGTTTACTTGATACGAAGCTAAGGACGTATTATCGTGACATTAAGCGGATTTGAAGCGACAAATATATGCATGTTTTCAAAAACTTGCCGTAACTATTATTTTCTGAAAATCTATATTATTTTTACGATACAAGTATTACGGTACTGAACGTCCCCTGTTGAGGGCTGTTTTTAACAAGGTTGTGAAACTTTTAGAACGAATTGTCTTCTAGTAAAATCAAGTTCACCGGCCATATTTTCAAAACAACAAGCTGTTTGTAAAGCGGAGTTATAGTAAATTATTTATGGATGTTCAAACTTGGCCGAAACTCATTTTCTGCACAACAATTCAACAAAATCACTATCTTTAACCCTTAATATCTTTATGTTAGAGACCTTTTGGACGAAAACTCCTGAACTGAAACTTTTAGATATCGATACAAACTTTCCAAAACCGGCGAGTTCGTTCTCTAACGATCGACATACACTATTTTACGACTAGTTTTTCGGAGCCATTTTTGTTAATTTCATGAAAATTCCGACGACATTGTTTTGCGACGAAAAGTGATAATTTCACCATAAATCATTATAAAACCATTGTAGGATGACATTTTGACGTAAAAACTTGAAAAGTGATTTTGGATTGGTCGAGACGTCAAACGAGTATTTTTCGACGATAAGTAATAATTTCCAAACTCGCAAATGGTATAAATAACATACGAAATGCATGCATAACATTACATTGCAACTCATTACATGTCATATCATTCCTCATAGGTCAAGATTTACGTATCACATTACATCTCGGTGTACTCACTTTTGTCTTCGCATCATTCCACCAAGTGAGTCTTCATAGCCCCACTTTTAATTGTTTTTATACTACTTTTGGGGGAGATACATGCTCAAACTGTTTTCATTTACTTTCACAAGTACTTTAACTTATATGAATTACCGTGAGTTTTCATAGCCCCTGCTTTTACTTGTTTTCATAACTGTTTTGGGGGAGATACATGCTCGAATATTTTTATTACATTCATGACTATTTGCAAATTATATGTTTAGCCGGTGAATGCTTAGTCATGCGTAGTAACGATGTTTGCCATACTTAGAATGTCCATATTATATTCATTGGTCTAACGGTCTTGGTATATTCATTGGTCTAACGGACTTGGTATATTCATTGGTCTAACGGTCTTGGTATATTCATTGGTCTAACGGTCTTGGTATATTCATTGGTCTAACGGACTTGGTATAATATTGATCTAACGGACTTGGTATACGATTATGGACTAACGGTCTTGGAGCGATTTGAACATTAACCCTACATATTCGGTGGGTTGTGAACACACAGGGTTGCAAGTTTTGTATGGGCGGACTTGGGCGAAGTGGATTCACAATGCCTTTCTTTGCATAAGCGATTTCGATACATTGAGCCATGCACTATTATGTGAATTCATTTGACATCATGCACTTGAACATTAACTCTACATATTCGGCGGTGGGTTGTGAACACACCAGTGGTTGCAAGTTTTGTATGGGACTTGGAACTCGAGTGGATTTACAATGCCTTTCTTTGCATAAACGATTTTAACAGGCTTTACATTTCAACTCAAACTCTATGAACTCACTCAACCTTTGTGTTGACACTTTTACCATGTTTTATCTCAGGTATCTAAGGCATTCACTTCATGGCATGCATTTGGACAGATCATGGAGTCGTGGTGACGACGCGTCTCACTTGGGTTTTACGTACTTTAAAACATCGTTTGAATTGTAACAACTTATTTCCGCACAAGATGATTTTCAATTGGGACCTATCTTTGTAAACTCCGATTGTTTTATTAAATCAAACGATGTATTTTCCAAACGACACTTTAGGTCGTTCAATATAACTGTGATTGTGATGCTATGACAGTCAATCCCCAGGAATTCCATTCCGCTGCAAAACAGGTAAATTGGGGGTGTGACATGTACCATATATTTTATACTTTGATATGTGTTTGCGAGTCTAGATCTTCAAACCACCACACGAATGATGATACTAAACTTTTCTTACGATTTATGAAAATAAACTCTTATAATTATTTATACGAGTATTCCACGAAAACTAAAACACTTATCTTTTGAAAACTTATTTACTTTACGATCGTGATTCGAGATAATCCATATACTATTAGGTTGTGCCAATGACGCGTACCGTTGTGTCGGGTACTCTTGTATCGTTATTTAACCCGTTATACTCTGTGTTACATTTCTCGATGCATCGTGTTAGTTGTGATTCTTTTATTTCTTCGGACTAAGGTGAGTTTCACGCCCCATTTCTTGTTTTACTCTTTTGTGGTGAAAAGCATGCTATGATTACTTAAAACTAAATTGGTTGTGCATTCATGAAATCATGAATTCTATGAACCGATTCAATCTCTGAGCTATGCTCGCTATATTGTGCAAACTGGTATGTATGCTTATGTTTGGCGCCTGAGAACAACTGTAAAAGACCCCTGGTACTATACTACTTATTAACTCACTCCCATTGTACGGGATGAGCCGTTGATAACTATGGATAGCGCTATTTAGGGGTAGAGCCATCCCCTCACTCCACTAACCGGAGTGCATAAGTATCAGTTCTCATGCTAGGTTAGAGCATGTTGCACGTAGGGGCAATGTTCGGCTGAATCGGATTAAGTAGTGGAACCTTTATGCCATGAACACGCTGCATACAGAATGGACCCTTTGAAACTTTGACAACCAATTGATTTTCCTGTTTTGGAAACTACTTGAGTATTTAAAAACCTGTGAACTCACCAACCTTTGTGTTGACATTTTTAGCATGTATTTTCAGGATGGCGTTAGCTAAACTTTGGAGGCACTTGGGCATTGGCATGGCATGATCATAGAAGATTCTGATGTAAATTTGGGGACCACTTTAATTCTTTTATGGGCCTACATTCTATAATATATATTTTGAAAAATGTAAACATAAATCTTTACGAAATACGATTTCTCAAGTTAAACTATTGTTCTATACATTGTGTTGTGGTACCAATCGAGTAATACCCCGGTAACGCTTACTTCCGCTGCAGACCATCATTTTTGGGGTGTTACAGATTGGTATCAGAGCCTTGGTTATAGAGAACTGGGTATTTTTGAAACCTAGACTATAACTACTTTTATGAAAACTTAACCCTATGACCGATATATGCCTGCCTGCCAAGCTGATGCCTCGATTTTGACTTGTTGAAGTCATAGTTGATGAGATACGTATTATATCACTATCCACTTAATCTTACTATGAACTATGAGTGCTTTCATATACGTATGTTTACGTACCACAACGCTACGCCTTATCCCTTACATAAATGGAATGCTCGTTTTACTTTTTGTAACAACTAAAAGTACATGACATAATGCTAGTGTAACTGAGCCGAGTATTTCAAAGTTCATGTGAATATAGATTGATCACCTATATTCATCAGGGAAAAGGCATAGACTGATCACCTATGTCCGACCCTGAGGCGAACTTTGCAATGCTAGGGATGGTTATTTTGGTTTTGGGAACAAAAAGATTTTGTATGTGTAAACGAGCATGGACATGATAAAATTTTAACCCTACACACACAACACACTGGCATCACAATACTTATTCATAGTGATATTTTTCCACTTTAACGGAATGTCTTTCATCGCCGCTTGGTTATGTTACGACTATGAATTACTTTCGGAATTAATGAAAACGTTTAATCGTGCTTTACGTCGGGTCATGTTAGACCCGGTTGGTCACCATTTGAATTCGAGTTGCGTATTTCGACACGTTTAATACCGTAATAAGTTCATTGAACTTACAAGAGTATTTTGGAATTAATCTCGACTATATTTTCTTTTGGATTATTTGGTACTGAGATTTTGGGTCTCGTTGCGAATTTGGAATTGCTACTTTATTTTAGCCTTGCCTTGATCGTGATTTTATTACGGACCCCTTACCCCAAGCCTTATCTTGGAACGATTGTTGTTTATTTTTCCGAATCGATGCCGTTCACTCGATATTATTCAATCGACGTTGTCCACTCAATGTTTTTCATTGTCTGAATTGATAATGTTCTACTGACGTTGTTTCATCAACAATACTCGATTAAGGTTATACCTTATGCTTTATTGATGTAATACCTCACGCACTATTGGTGTTATCCCTTATGCTCCATTGGTGTATTCCTATTGATGTCGTTTTATCGACGCCATTTTATTGATGTCGTTTTATCCATATCATCCTACTATGTTGTTTTATCAATGATATCCTGCTGATGTTGTTCTATCGATGCTATCCTATCGATAAGTACTTTACACTCAATCGATGTGTGATCCTCTATCGAACCCATTGGGAACTATAGACGTTTACTCGTATTTGGAGCTTGACTTGACCTCGACTTGTAGTCGGATTTCTTTTGACAATATGACTTTAAACTCGAACATTATACCCTTCTTCGTTAAGTACTGAGCCAATCGATTAATTACTAGTAGTAACTAACTCTCTCCTCCGGAGTTGTACCCTGAACTTGCTAACCTCTCCCTTCAACGTAGGTTCTATGCCTAACAGAGATGATGCACATTATTTAAACATTACTTATGATATATTAAGTCACTATTACTGGGTTGTTGCAACGCCATGTCTTCACCATCCTGTCTCATCATCATTATCTCAAACGTTGAGATCGAGGTTGCCTCGTCATTCACTGCTGTAATAATTTCTCCTCTATCCCAAAACTCGTACTCAATTGCTGAGTCAGATTATATCCCTTACCGTTCTAGGAACGACACATCACGACGTCTACAAAGGGAAACGCTCATTGAATATAAATAACGAGCAAACTAATGAACTTTTAATAACCTAGAAATATACCACGAATTAACCTGTAACTCGAGCTACTATTTGTGGGAAACAGATACATAATCCTCTAATTATCCCTAGAGAATTCCAACAGTTTACTCAAATAATATCTCTTATAAAATAGTAAACTGTGTCATTTCCTAACGCACAAACTATAATCAATCATCTTGTCAACCATTTCGCGGTCAATCTACCAAGTGTTATACTACTTCATCACTGAATCAAAATTTTTGACCTTATCGGTATTTTATGAACAATGAGTCTTTCTCATATTGTCCCACAAACTTTTTGTACAAGCCACTTCACGGACTATTATACTGTAATAATCCGATTCACTACTGTGCTTCTATTTCATTAGACAACAAACACTTTTGCTATCATTTTGTAAACTAAGTTACAATTACCCTACAAGTTTATCACAACCTTATGAACAAGCTTTGTCACTGAATCACAAAATGAACTACAAATATTCCTACTATTGGAGAATTAACGAATTGTTTTATTATCTACTATATGAATTATTTACAAATTATCTCACGAGTCATGTTACAACCTGATTTGTTGTCTTACCAAAACGTCACAAAATTTAACTACGATTTCACTACTATTCTATAAATAATAAATCATTTTCTATTATCCTATAAGCTGTTTTAAAAATCACCTTACCAAGTTGTTGTTTCGATACTAAATCACAAACTACGACTTACCACTAATTTGAAAATAATAAAAAAAACAATAAATGGCTTTCCAGACTATTTCATAAACTATACTGCAATCACCTATAAACTAATTACTTCCTTGAAAAGCTTTAAAGGATAATCGATATCTCCTTTTGTATCTGAACCAAATCTTCAGAATAGATGAAATTCCTTGTTATGATATAATAAATAATAAACATTTAATGGGAAAGTGCTAAGGAACAAACTGATTCGTTATCTACAAAAGTTGAGGTGTTAGAATTATCTGAATTTGAGAAGTAACATTTGAACTCATATAGTAGACATGTAAACCTTCAACTTGGAACCGAGTCCATGTGGACATTTAAGAACCTTATCTAACAAGTTTTCATCACAAAAGCTGAAGTTCAACAACTTTCTCTACATTCATTTAAGTCCTCTCCCGAAATTTTAACAAGTCGAGACTCTTTGTTTTTATAGCGATCAAATCCGAGGGGACGGTGACACCATGCTAGTCATTATAGGATAAACTACCAACGATCATAACCTTAACAACTGGACTCTAACCTTAGGCGTCTAGAATTTTTGGAGTCATACATACTCAACTACATTTTCTTTTATGACGTTTTCACCTTCAAGGACCTTCCTTTAGAGTTTCATTTGCGTCAACAATAAAACTTGTGATGACATTCTCTGAAGATACTTGTTCTTATGAAAATTAGAAATTTCTGGTCAAACCTTATCAAACTTTCTTATGCTAAGAAAACATCAAAACATCGCCTTCTGCGAAAATGTCTTATTACATCACGTCTGAAAACATATCTTACTAAACGATATATCTTTCGAGGTCACGGACATCTTACCCAACTATTCATCTAATACAAAGATACTTGTATAACTTACAACTCACAATACTGCCAACTCTTGAAAACAACAGATATAAGTCGTGATATTAATATCTCTGACAACAAGGTTTTAAAATCACCCTCATTTCTTGCACCTCATTCTGAGCGCAATACTTCTTGATCAATAACTTCTTCAACTTAGTCCAAACAATCTTATGAGTATTCTCAATACTAATACATTGAACAACAACATTTCATCCTGGCCAAGCATCATTCAGAAGTATGCTTGCAGCATGTTTGATTTTGCAGTCTTCAGTGTAGTTAATGATTAGAAATATTGACTTTTTCCACTCAAACCAATGAGCTAAACCAACCGCTCTTTCCGTGACTTTGGAATTGTTAAGCTTGAAGCTCCAGAACTCCTTGTAAGAAGAACCTCTGACCACTGACGTAACATTCACGCCCAACTGGCCCTGCAACATTCTGGGAGTTGCGTTAATCCTCCAATTATCTATATTTTATATTATCCTTTGGAATATACCAACTTGGAGCTCGATATTAATCAAAACTTTTGCGCACTGATAAAACCTTAAGATAATTCCTGATTTCACTTGGGAGCGTGAGCTCAGAATCCATCATAAACACTCACATTTTCCCCTGACATCTCAACATCAGACATTTCAAAATCTTCATTTGAATTGGATCGATAGCTCATAAATTCGAGCTACCACCCGAATTTAGCAGTGTACACAACGACATGATTGTACCATCAAAAGAAGTGTCAACTGATGAGACACTCATTATTTCTCTGGAAAAGATCCAGATTGATGAACGTCTGAACTCTATCGAAGAGCCTACTGAAAGATCAAACCACTTAAGAAAGCCGCATATCTATTGTCAAAGTACGATGGGACTTGAGAAAAGGTCCTGAATTCACATGGGAACGTGAAAATGAACTCAAAAACACCGTCAGCAGACAACACTCACTGAACTTCGGGACGAAGTTCCCATAAGGGGGTGAGACTGTAACCACCGGTAAATTTCACCTTGTATAAAACTAATATAATATTTTAATAAAAGAATATTTATCTATTTTCTACGTCAATTTTTTTAGGTAAAACGTTATCAGTTTATCTGATTAAGAAAACCAACTAATGTGACGTAAATTTTCATAAGGTTTATTTTACCCTCTGACTTTTAAAGTTGACTTTTGACTATTTGACTTTTCTAGTAACGTAAACGTAATAACTGTAATCAGTAGTTAACCAGTAATTTCTCAAGATAATTAATTCACTCTGATTTAATTTATTAATCTCTAAACGTTCTCGTTCACCTCTCTCTATTTAGCGAGAAATTATTCCGTAAGACGTAAAACTATTTATAATGCGTAACCGATACCGTATTAGTTATGGTTCAATCCCGATAATTAATTTTCTTAGTCGATAACTTTGTTTTTAAATAACTATTATTAAAACACTTTCGGAATTATATTTTTATAGTTACCAAACCAAGACACCGAATGTACATTCTAGATCAACGGGACACGACATACACGGAGTACACGGGGCATAAAATGAATAAAACTTATATATTTATTTACCACCTACACCGCCTCTCTATGTTCCTCCTTATATTTTGTTTAGTAAAAACAAAAGAGATTATCAGGTTTCCTCTTTCTTCTCATCACTCTCCCATCGCCTCTCCTCACCACTTTCAGCCGCCACACCATCATCACGACCTCCATCTTTCAGCAACCACCACCACACCACACGGCCACACCATCACTGCCAGGCCACGCCATCATTAGAGAATCAAGAAGAGCTGTTGGAGGGTTTTTGTTGTTTGTCTGGATTCGGATTAATCACCACAGTAGCACCACCATCTTGTATCCTCCCTCCTCTCGTTGGTATGTAAACCACACACCAATCTTTTCCTCATCTTGTTCTTTAATTAGAACCGAAGGTTAAATCATATTATATGGTTTTCGTGGAATCAAAACGAGATTTAAAACCTATCTTCCTAATTCATTCGTGTGGTAAGCTAATAAAAAGGGTATTGATGATTTGGTATTCGGGTATGATGTCAAACCCGTTTAGGGTTACAGGTATAAAACCCGTGTAGTCTCAGGTCTCGGGTTCAAAACCCACAGGGGTGCGTTTGGCTTGTCTTGGTTCAAACACCAACTCAAAGGGGTGTTTGTTTATTCGCTGTCACAGCCCCCCCTAAAGGTGAGCTTGGTGTAATTTGTATAACCCACCACCAAGAGTCACAAAGATGGTTTGCATCTGGTATACACACGAACCCAATAGGGTGTTTGTTTGCGTGTCACAGGTCATCCCACAAGGGTGTGCGTGGTTGATTTCTGGCTCGGTTCACCACAACACCCGAGTAGAGGGTGTTGATTGGTTGTGTTTGACTCACAAGAGACAACACCCGAGAGGTGTATATTTGGTCTTGAAATTTTCTTATTATTTCTTTTGAATCTATTTCGCTTTGATTTGAAATTGTAAAGCCTTGTTGATTTGTTGCTTGTTATGGTATTCATGACCCAAAGGGCGTTTGTTCTTGCCGGTTCACCACGAGAACACCACAAGAGTGGTGTCGTTTGTTGGCCTTGTGTGTCATGACTTGATGAGGCCACAAGGGTGGTCCTTGTTTTACTTGGCCTCGACCACACCCACAAAGGGGTTTTTAGTTGTTCTGCTCGACCCATCACCGAGAGCCCAAAGTGGTTACATTTGTTGGCCTTGTTTTGTGTACCACGACTTGGTGAGACGACAAAGGCGGTCCTTGCTTGTTTGGTGTCATCTGCAAACAGAAACGAGCAAGAGTAGCTGTTTGTCTTTAGCTCACTGTTTCGGCTTAGATGTTTTATCAGATTTTCATTTGGTTGAGCTTACTTTCGTAACTACTCATGTAACCACTTATTTCTTTTCTTTGAAACTGCTTAACATAATTGTATTTAGGTTAGTATTGTGTTAAGCTTTAATTAATGAGCCTATTAGGTTTATCTATTGGGCTGAAACCCAATATTCTCCCCGTTGGGTTTAACTTATAAACTTATTAGACTTGATATTTATTATATTACCTAGTAAGTTAGACTTAAAGTATGGATGGACACTTGATAATTATAATGGAAATAATAATGCTAGACTTAACAGACTTATCATATAACTGATTTTCGGATCACAACTTGACTATTTATTGGACTATTAAGCGGATGTGGACATTTGGACTGTTGGATTTTAATGGACAAGCTAGACTTATTAGACTTGTATTAGTTATAAATTGGATATAATGGACACTTAGATGGACTATCGGACTCGTAATGAATTACATACTGTTTTAGACAACACATGTACCTGACGGACTTATCGTACGGGCTATTGATGGACCTATCATACGGACTATTATTTGACCGTAAAACCTAAAAATTATTAAATACTTTAAACCTTTATTATTATTTAAATTTATCTAAGTGAATTGCATATCATCAAAAACATGTTTTGAATAACGAATCATATCAAACTTTTATTTACTTACTTATTATCATTAAAAAAACTAATTTTGATCAAAATCCAATAATAAAACGAGAAATATTGTTTTATCAAATATAAAACATAATGAATCTGGACTTGAACATTGAACTTATATATATTGAGAGCATTTGGACATTTAACTTATGATGAAAATAAGATATCGGAATAGATATCATTTGGATAAATATTGGACACATCGGACTACATGTATTGCATTTATTGTTCTAATAGAATATTATTAGATTAACATATTAAATATAGGTTGGACTTGACTGTTTTGACATATTAGACTCGTGACAGACTTAAGATATCGGGCGATCGCCTATTAGATTATTATTGGACTCTAAAACCAATAACCAATAAATATAAGTTAAACTTAAGTGATCTATTTGTATCTCACTTAATTGCTATTTGATCTTTACATGTTTATTACCTTTCATACGTGTACCATATATTTTATACTTTGATATGTGTTTTCGAGTCTAGATCTTCAAACCACCACACGAATGATGATACTAAACTTTTCTTAAGATTTATGAAAATAAACTCTTATAATTATTTATATGAGTATTCCACGAAAACTAAAACACTTATCTTTTGAAAACTTATTTACTTTACGATACGTATTCTGAGATAATCCATATACTATTAGGTTGTGCCAATGACGTACCGTTGTGTCGGTACTCTTGTATCGTTGTGCGTTACGACCCTGTTATACTACTGTGTTACATTTCTCGATGCCAGTCGTGTTAGTTGTGATTCTTTTATTTCTTCGGACTAAGGTGAGTTTCACAGCCCCATTTTACTGTTTTACTCTTTTGGGGTGAAAAGCATGCTATGATTACTAAAAACTAAATTGGTTGTGCATTCATGAAATCATGAATTTACTGAATTGATTCAATCTACTGAGCTATGCTCTGCTATACTGTGCAAATTGGTATGTATGCTTATGTTTGGCGCCTGAGAACAACTGTAAAAGACCCCTGGTACTATACTACTTATTAACTCACTCCCACTGTACGGGACGAGCCGTTGATAACTATAGATAGCGCTATTTAGGGGTAGAGCCATCCCCTCACTCCACTAACCGGAGTGCATAAGTATCAGTTCTCATGCTAGGTTAGAGCATGTTGCACGTAGGGGCAATGTTCGGCTGAATCGGCTTAAGTAGTGGAACCTTTATGCCATGAACACGCTGCATACAAAATGGACCCTTTGAAACTTTGAAAACCAATTGATTTTCCTGTTTTGGAAACTACTTGAGTATTTAAAAACCTGTGAACTCACCAACCTTTGTGTTGACATTTTTAGCATGTATTTTCAGGATGGCGTTAGCTAAACTTTGGAGGCGCTTGGGCATTGGCATGGCATGATCATAGAAGACTCTGATGTAAATTTGGGGACCACTTTAATTCTTTTATGGGCCTACATTCTATAATATATATTTTGAAAAATGTAAACATAAATCTTTACGAAATACGATTTCTCAAGTTAAACTGTTGTTCTATACATTGTGTTGTGGTACCAATCGAGTAATACCCCAGTAACACTTGCTTCCGTTGCAGACCATCATTTTTGGGGTGTTACATCAAAACATGTCATGCGACTCAAATACTCTAAGCCAAAGTCATGCCTTAGTGACCTGAGAAAAGACATGCTAAAAGTGTCAATACAAAGGTTGTTGAGTTCATATGGTTTATTGTAAATAAGATGAAAACCTTTATAAGTGAATCCTTATTATAAGTATATGTCAACGTAATCCTGTTACAAGTCCCGCACATACAAGACTTGTAACATCTTAGGTCCCTATATAAGGTCACGATGATAAGTGTTAATGTTAAGTGTGGACCACAAGAGTTAAAGTTTGTTTGAACGGTTCATTCGGTTATGTGACTAGTTCATTTGGTCATGTTACCAGTTCATTCGGTTATGTGACCAGTTCATTCGTTCATGTATGTAGATAGCAGCATGGTCGGTTCATTCGGTTATGTATCCGCTACATTCGGTTATGTAGGTATAATAGTTTAAAGCACTTGTATCCAAATAAAACAAGCAATGCATTTAAATAAAGCGAGAATGTGTTTCAGTAAACAAGTAGAGTGTTTCATTAATCGAGTAAAGTGTTTAGGTAAAATGATCATGCATTCTAACCCTAAAAGTAGTTCAAAACAAGTAAAATTAGAGGCTATGAAACTCACTGTAATGATAAGAAATAGAATACGATGAGATAAGGTGTAAGGGGAAGTCACGAGCTTAGTGACGACCTAAAAATATAATAATTGCGTCTTATATTTATAAATATAATGAGAACATACAAAATAAGTTTTATAAAAGTATTTATATAGTTTAGACATTGTACATATCTTTATAAGTTTATAAAGTATAAAAGTTTAGTTTTTGTCAAGTTTAAGAATAATTACAAGCCCTAATTATAAGTTATCCAAGGTTCGGGTTTTATGTCATTTTTAATAATCAAACTATTATGTAAATAGTTATGTCTAAGTTTTATTTAATCTATAGAAAGGTAAATGAGTTTATTTTTCCAATAGTGGGTCTTACCACTTTGGTTTTTATATAAAAGAGTCAAAATAATACTATTTATCAAGTTTTTGTTTTTATTTAACTAGTTTTCCTAACTTAATAATTTCGTTATTCCTAAAACGTAAAGTGTTATGAATTGATTTTTATGTCCTCGGAAAGATATTTAAATGTACTTATCAAATTTACAGGTTTTATGGTTTTAAAAGTTTTATAACTTAAGTGAAATTACTAATTTACCCTTAGTGTCAAAATAGATTTTTGGGCTGCATAATTCACTCCCGCAAAAATGGCGATATCTAGATTTCTACAACAACCCTATTTTTGTGGCCACATTCAAGTTAAGTTGTTAGCTATAACTTTTATTTTTTGTGGAACAGAGGGTTCTATGCAAATTTTAAGAGATTTTAGCCAACTAAGTTCGGAGTGCAGATTTTGACATGTTTTACCGTTTTGGATCTAATTTACTCATCGAGATGAGTTATGGAGTGAGCCACCCGAAAAATCGAAGCTAATACATAGATCTACAATCCTATATTTTTACTTAAGGTCTAAATTCCACTGAGTTCACCAGTTAATTCAATATTTGGGTCTGATATAAAATTAAATCTTGAAACTATAACCTAAGGCTTATTTAGGCTTGTTTTCATGTTTCAAATATTGTGTACAATGTCCAATTCTTACAAAATCATAGTTACATCAAACAATTAATTAATGTACAATAGCTATTACAACCATATTGAATAGTAATAAGAAAAATAAATAATATATTACAAGAAGATGAAGAAAAACAACAAGAACAAGAACATAAACAAGAACAAATCACCCTTAATCACCAACAATCTTTACCCAATCTTCTAATCTTTTACCAACCTGTATGGTACTTTTAAACCATGTTTCAAGCTACCTAAAATACTTAAAATAACCCTTATACCAAATAACCCTAGAGATGATGAGATTACTGAAGCTTTTAGATGAAATAAACCAAGAACAAGCTAGGAACTTCAAGACCTTCAATAAAAAAAATCACCAGAACAAAATGAAAATCTAAGATGGATGGTGATTTAGGGGTGTTTGTGGTCGTTCACATTGATAGAAGGAAGCGGAATGTGTAGTTTTTCTTAGTAAACATGAAAGGATAAGAGTTTAAGAGTTAGTTAGTGGCAACATGCAAGTGTAGTGAAAACCATGGGCAACATGTATAAGTGAGATGCTACCTCACCAAGAAAATAACGGGGTGGGGGTGGGGAGGTCAGTGGGTTGATTTTGTTTAAACTTGAGCTACGATGTGTAGTTTGATCTCGGTAATTGCAAACGTAAAGTTTTTAAGACGCAAAACATAAAACCGGGTAATATAATGGTCTAAATCATATAAAAACGTTATAACTTGTTAAAATAAATAAGTTTAATATAAAATATGAGACACGATTTTAACAGAGTGTTTAAACGTTTGTCAAACTTAAATACGTAAATTATAAACACATAAAACGCAAAATGTGCAGGGTTTACGTAAAAGTGGAAAAATAAAAATAGGACATATAAAATATGATTTTAAGGAAACCAAAGTGCATAAAATATGTTGACTCAGTATACTCTTGTTCGGAATAATCTGTTACCACGGATAGTTGTGGTTTACACTGCTTGGTTTAACACTAGCAGTGGAAATGTATTCCCACTGCAAGTTCTTCATTACCACTACTATCAGTTTATGATAAGGTTAAACGCGTCTAGATAAGTATAGAATAGATCTTGTGTATATTCTAGTATGTTAGCTTTGTACTTATCTTGTTAAGGACTCCTTGTTGTATAAAATGAGATCCTAGGTCATTGTCTTAGGTACGTATCATATTACAATATTACCTACGAAAGCTTCAAGGTGTAACCCTAGTGATAAGCTAAGATCACTCGTATTATTCATTATTAATATTGGAGCTTGAGTTTTGTGTTAACTTGTGTTTATTCTCATACATCATACAATTCGTCTTCTAAGTATTACTTAAGTAAATTCCGCTTGCTTGATAATATCATACAAAATATCATTGACACAAGGAGAGTATCCTAGATCCATCAAGTGGTATCAGAGCAAAGGTTCTGATATTTTGTTTTAGAAGATCCAAGGAATTAGCTTGACTCACTCACTCAATTCAATGGAGATGGAAAACAACCAATCAAACTCTTCTTTTACACCCAGACTCCCTAAGCTTAAGCTTAATGAGTTTGAGATGTGGAGGATACTGATTGAGTAATACTTCCTCATACAGGACTATGCTCTATGGGAGATCATTCAACTTGGTGATTCTTTCAAATCTGTGACCACTACTTCAAAAGTTGGTGACACAGATGTTGTGAAAGTTTCTGTGCCTGAATCAAATGCTGAAAAAGCTCAAAAGAAGAATGATCTTAAAGCTAGAAGTCTGTTGCTGATAACTCTTCCTAGAGACCAGATTATTGCATTCAGCAAGTTCAAGACTGCTAAAGAATTGTTTGAAGAGATTTGCTCAGTGTTTGGTGGTAATGATGCTACAAAGAAGACTCAAAAAACATTGTTAAAGCAAAGTTATGAAAACTTCTCTGCTTCAAGCAATGACTCTCTTGATAGCAGCATGGTCGGTTCATTCGGTTATGTATCCGCTACATTCGGTTATGTAGGTATAATAGTTTAAAGCACTTGTATCCAAATAAAACAAGCAATGCATTTAAATAAAGCGAGAATGTGTTTCAGTAAACAAGTAGAGTGTTTCATTAATCGAGTAAAGTGTTTAGGTAAAATGAGCATGCATTCTAACCCTAAAAGTAGTTCACAACAAGTAAAATTAGAGGCTATGAAACTTACTGTAATGATAAGAAATAGAATACGATGAGATAAGGTGTAAGGGGAAGTCACGAGCTTAGTGACGACCTAAAAATATAATAATTGCGTCTTATATTTATAAATATAATGAGAACATACAAAATAAGTTTTATAAAAGTATTTATATAGTTTAGACATTGTACATATCTTTATAAGTTTATAAAGTATAAAAGTTTAGTTTTTGTCAAGTTTAAGAATAATTACAAGCCCTAATTATAAGTTATCCAAGGTTCGGGTTTTATGTCATTTTTAATAATCAAACTATTATGTAAATAGTTATGTCTAAGTTTTATTTAATCTATAGAAAGGTAAATGAGTTTATTTTTCCAATAGTGGGTCTTACCACTTTGGTTTTTATATAAAAGAGTCAAAATAATACTATTTATCAAGTTTTTGTTTTTATTTAACTAGTTTTCCTAACTTAATAATTTCGTTATTCCTAAAACGTAAAGTGTTATGAATTGATTTTTATGTCCTCGGAAAGATATTTAAATGTACTTATCAAATTTACAGGTTTTATGGTTTTAAAAGTTTTATAACTTAAGTGAAATTACTAATTTACCCTTAGTGTCAAAATAGATTTTTGGGCTGCATAATTCACTCCCGCAAAAATGGCGATATCTAGATTTCTACAACAACCCTATTTTTGTGGCCACATTCAAGTTAAGTTGTTAGCTATAACTTTTATTTTTTGTGGAACAGAGGGTTCTATGCAAATTTTAAGAGATTTTAGCCAACTAAGTTCGGAGTGCAGATTTTGACATGTTTTACCGTTTTGGATCTAATTTACTCATCGAGATGAGTTATGGAGTGAGCCACCCGAAAAATCGAAGCTAATACATAGATCTACAATCCTATATTTTTACTTAAGGTCTAAATTTCACTGAGTTCACCAGTTAATTCAATATTTGGGTCTGATATAAAATTAAATCTTGAAACTATAACCTAAGGCTTATTTAGGCTTGTTTTCATGTTTCAAATATTGTGTACAATGTCCAATTCTTACAAAATCATAGTTACATCAAACAATTAATTAATGTACAATAGCTATTACAACCATATTGAATAGTAATAAGGAAAATAAATAATATATTACAAGAAGATGAAGAAAAACAACAAGAACAAGAACATAAACACGAACAAATCACCCTTAATCACCAACAATCTTTACCCAATCTTCTAATCTTTTACCAACCTGTATGGTACTTTTAAACCATGTTTCAAGCTACCTAAAATACTTAAAATAACCCTTATACCAAATAACCCTAGAGATGATGAGATTACTGAAGCTTTTAGATGAAATAAACCAAGAACAAGCTAGGAACTTCAAGACCTTCAATAAAAAAAATCACCAGAACAAAATGAAAATCTAAGATGGATGGTGATTTAGGGGTGTTTGTGGTCGTTCACGTTGATAGAAGGAAGCGGAATGTGTAGTTTTTCTTAGTAAACATGAAAGGATAAGAGTTTAAGAGTTAGTTAGTGGCAACATGCAAGTGTAGTGAAAACCATGGGCAACATGTATAAGCGAGATGCTACCTCACCAAGAAAATAACGGGGTGGGGGTGGGGAGGTCAGTGGGTTGATTTTGTTTAAACTTGAGCTACGATGTGTAGTTTGATCTCGGTAATTGCAAACGTAAAGTTTTTAAGACGCAAAACATAAAACCGGGTAATATAATGGTCTAAATCATATAAAAATGTTATAACTTGTTAAAATAAATAAGTTTAATATAAAATATGAGACACGATTTTAACAGAGTGTTTAAACGTTTGTCAAACTTAAATACGTAAATTATAAACACATAAAACGCAAAATGTGCAGGGTTTACGTAAAAGTGAAAAAATAAAAATAGGACATATAAAATATGATTTTAAGGAAACCAAAGTGCATAAAATATGTTGACTCAGTATACTCTTGTTCGGAATAATCTGTTACCACGGATAGTTGTGGTTTACACTGCTTGGTTTAACACTAGCAGTGGAAACGTATTCCCACTGCAAGTTCTTCATTACCACTACTATCAGTTTATGATAAGGTTAAACGCGTCTAGATAAGTATAGAATAGATCTTGTGTATATTCTAGTATGTTAGCTTTGTACTTATCTTGTTAAGGACTCCTTGTTGTATAAAATGAGATCCTAGGTCATTGTCTTAGGTACGTATCATATTACAATATTACCTACGAAAGCTTCAAGGTGTAACCCTAGTGATAAGCTAAGATCACTCGTATTATTCATTATTAATATTGGAGCTTGAGTTTTGTGTTAACTTGTGTTTATTCTCATACATCATACAATTCGTCTTCTAAGTATTACTTAAGTAAATTCCGCTTGCTTGATAATATCATACAAAATATCATTGACACAAGGAGAGTATCCTAGATCCATCAAGTGGTATCAGAGCAAAGGTTCTGATATTTTGTTTTAGAAGATCCAAGGAATTAGCTTGACTCACTCACTCAATTCAATGGAGATGGAAAACAACCAATCAAACTCTTCTTCTACACCCAGACTCCCTAAGCTTAAGCTTAATGAGTTTGAGATGTGGAGGATACTGATTGAGTAATACTTCCTCATACAGGACTATGCTCTATGGGAGATCATTCAACTTGGTGATTCTTTCAAATCTGTGACCACTACTTCAAAAGTTGGTGACACAGATGTTGTGAAAGTTTCGTGCTGAATCAAATGCTGAAAAAGCTCAAAAGAAGAATGATCTTAAAGCTAGAAGTCTCTGTGATAACTCTTCCTAGAGACCAGATTATTGCATTCAGCAAGTTCAAGACTGCTAAAGAATTGTTTGAAGAGATTTGCTCAGTGTTTGGTGGTAATGATGCTACAAAGAAGACTCAAAAAACATTGTTAAAGCAAAGTTATGAAAACTTCTCTGCTTCAAGCAATGACTCTCTTGATAGAATTTTCACCAAACTTCAGAAGATTGTTACACAACTGACTGTGTTTGGCATTGAGGTAGAAAAGGAAGACCTCAATTTGAAGTTTCTAAGAAGTTTGCCTTCAGAGTTTCAAACCAATGTTACTGTCTGGGAAAAAAATAGACATAGAAACAATGAAGCTCAATGATCTTTACAACAACTTCAAACTTATTGAGCAAAGGTTGAAGAAGGCAGGGAAACTTGGTACAAGCTCTAGTAGCTTGGCATTGTTGTCAAATTCTGTTGACAGTGATGATTCTGAAGATGAAAGTGATGATGATATTGCCACTGTAGGTTCTACAGTTTCCACTGGCAATGTGAATATTGCCACTGCAGGATCAAAGAAGAAGGTTGCTAGTATTGGAGATCCTACCTTTTATGCTTTTATCTCCACACAAGTTGATGGCTCTCTCTTAACTCATGAAGACATAGAGCAAATCGATGAAGATGACTTGGAGGAGATGGATATAAAATGGCAGATAGCTCTTCTTAGCATGAGGGCTAAGAAATTCTACAAGAAGACTGGCAAGCCTATCCACATTAATGGTGATGATACTACAGGCTTTGATAAGAAGAAAGTGGAGTGCTTTAACTGCCACAAGTTTGGACATTTTGCTAGAGAATGTAGAAGACCAAAGACCAAGGACAACAGGTCTACATGGTACAAGCAAAAGAAGGGACCAACTGTGGAAGAACCAAAGGCAATGTTGGCTATTGATGGTGTGAGCTATGATTGGAGTTTCATGGCTGATGATCTTGAAGAAGAACACACAGATGTTGCTCTTGTTTCTGATGAAGTTGCTCTTATGGCTTTCTCTGACTCTGAGGTACAAAACTATGAATGTTGCTCTAAAACATGTAGGGCTGCTAGAGAAGTTGAAAGACTTAATGATTTATACTCTAATGAAAGACAAGAGTTATACACTGCTAATTATACTGTGTCTAATCTTAGGAGAGCCATGGCAGTTTTAGAAAAACAAATAGAGCACTTTCAAGAAAATGAATCAAAATATAGTGATGATATGATTCTTCTTAGAAGAGAGTTAGATCATACAAAAGCTGTGAATGATGCATACCAAATAGAGCTTGAAAAGCTTCAAAAGAAAACTGAAAATATCAATTTAACTCTAGACACATGTTATCATCAGTCTAAGTCAATTGATAAAATTTGGAATGCTCAAGTATTTAATAAAGCTAAGTCTGGTATGGGTTTATAATACAGTTGCCACCACCACTAAGAGGTGTTCCATCACCTCCAGGTATAGATTTAGCGCATACAGGTTTAGAAGACTTTAAGGAACTTGAAAGAGAATATGGTCCTTTAAAGGACACAGTGGTAAAGAGTGAGGAAGAGAGTAAGCTTGATAATGATGTTTTTGAGAGTGCTAGTGACTCATCAGTTGTTGATGAGAATGTTAAAAGGAATGTAGAGACTACTATCCCAAAAGTTGTTAATACTGTTACAGAGGAACCTAGGAAACCGTTAATAAAGCTAGACCAACTGTAAGGTATCTTTGAGATGTATAGGAACAAGCCTAAAGCTCCTAGGGGTAACCAGAGGAGTTGGAATCATGTTAAATCTCAACAACTAGGTAGTGATTTTGTTATGAACAATAAGGCATGCTATATCTGTGGTAGTTTTGATCATTTACATGCTTATTGTGACTATCATGTTGGGAGAAGGGAAGTCTATGGGTATAAAAGGGTGGAGACTAACAGGTATCAACATAATGTACACCCTAATTCTCATTGCAAAATGGTCCCAAGAGCAGTTCAACTTAGAAGTGGCCTCAAAACACTTGCCACTGCGAAAACTGTTAACACTGCTCACCCTAAGTCACCTGTTAAAAGTGCAAACACCAAAACAAGTTTTACAAAATTTGCACAAACAGGAAAAAGAACCTTTCAAGCTAAAAGGTTAATAATAACCAACAGTGGGTACCTAAAAAGAAACCAGCAGTTACCACTACTCATTCAAAAGTTACCACTACAAGGGTTTTAAATAAGAAAAGGGGGACATGGGCAATGCTGTGAAGGCCTCGGCACGTTGGGAATGGAAACCTAAAGGAAATACCTCTACAACCAATCCCAATGGTGTATCAATGACCTTTGATAGATTTAACTATATTGATACACGAGGCAGATCCAAGTCAATCATGGCTTGGGTCCCCAAAAGAAACTAACTCTTTACTCTTATGTGCAGGAACATCCAAGGTCAAAAAGGTCGATCAAGGATATCTGAGATAGTGGGTGTTCAAGGCACATGACTGGCAACAAGTCCTATCTTTCAGATTTTAAGCATTATGATGGACAATATGTCAGCTTTGGAGGTGGAGTAAATGGAAAAGTTGCTGGTAAAGGAGTTATTAAAACTGGTAACTTGGACTTTGAACCTGTGTACTATGTAAAAGAGCTTAAGTACAATCTTTTTAGTGTGTCACAAATGTGTGACAAGATGAACAATGTTCTTTTTACCAAAGATATGTGCTTTGTTCTTTCTAAGGATTTTAAGTTGCCTAATGAAAGTCAGATTCTTCTTAAAGTTCCTAGAAAAGGCAATCTCTATAGCTTTGATATGAACAACATTGTAGCTAAAGATGATTATGCTTGCTTGCTTGCAAAGGCCACAGTGGATGAATCCATGTTATGGCATAGAAGACTTGGTCATGTTAACTTCAAAACCATTAACAAGATTGTCAAAGATGGTTTAGTGAGAGGTTTACCTCAGAAAAGATTTGAAAATGATCAAACCTGTGTGGCTTGTCTTAAAGGCAAACAACACAGAGCTTCTTGCAGGTCAAAGTTGGTTAACTCTATTGCTCACCCACTTCAAATGTTACATATGGACTTGTTTGGTCCCACATCTGTGAGCAGCTTAAATCTTAAGAAATATTGTCTAGTGGTGACTGATGATTTTAGCAGATTTACATGGGTTTTCTTTCTTGGAACTAAGGATGAAGCAACTGGAATCCTCAAGATATTTATCACAGAAGTAGAAAACCAATATGATATGAAAGTTAAAATCATTAGGTGTGACAATGGAACCGAATTCAAGAATAGAGTTATGGATGAGTTTTTTGCAGAGATAAAGGTATTAAAAGGGAATTTAGTGTGGCTAGAACTCCTCAACAAAATGGTGTTGCTGAGAGGAGGAACAGGACACTGATAGAGGCTGCTAGAACCATGTTGGCCGATTCCAAATTGCCAATTACTTTTTGGGCTGAACCAATTAACATTGCATGTTATGTGCAAAATAGGATTTTAATTGTAATGACAAAGAACAAGACACCTTATGAATTGCTTAGGCGAAGACCACCTACCCTTGACTTCATGAGACCATTTGGGTGTCATGTATCTATTCTCAATACCATAGATTATCTGGGCAAGTTTGATGAAAATGCTGATGAAGGGTATTTGTTGGGTATTCCATGGTTAGTAAAGCTTTCAGAGTATTCAACTTAAGAACCCAAAAGATTGAAGAGAATCTGCATGTTGAGTTCCTAGAAAACAAAGTCAATGTCAAAGGAACTGGTCTAGAAAGACTGTTTGATCTTGATACTCTAACAAATACTATGAACTATGTGCCTGTTTCTACAGGAACATCTTCTTTTGATTTTGCAGGTTCAGAAGAGTTTCTTGATGATGATGAACCAAGCAAAGAGGATGCAGATGATCAAGATGAATTCAGTCTACCTCTTTGGGACTATGCAGATAATAATGATATACTAAAAACTGGAGTTGCTCATCCTTCTAGTGGTTTAGAAAAAGAAGGAAATAGTAATTTGAATGCTGATAATTCTGAAAGCAGTGGAAATTCCGATTCCACTGTTCGGCAAAGTGTTTCCACTACAACATCAGATGTGGGAATCACCACTCCAGTTACTATGGAAGCTCAAGCCAATGATGTTGAAATTTCAAATATGCCAAGTGAGATTGCAGTTCCTCAGACTCCCCATACTTCTATTCATAAATCACATCCTCTTGAAAATGTGTTGGGGATGTCTATTCACCTGTGAAGACTAGAAGACAAACAAAGTTGCCTGATGTTCATGGATTCATAAGTAAAATATATGAATCTAAAATACATGAAGGCAAGAATGAATGTCTATTTATGTGTTTTCTGTCACAAATGGAGCCAAAGAATGTTTACAAGGCACTTGAAGATGAAAGTTGGGTGGAAGCAATGCAAGAAGAGTTGCTCCAATTTAAGCTTCAAAAGGTATGGGTGCTTTGTGATTTGCCTTCTGGCAATAAGGTAATAGGTACTAAATGGGTATTCAGAAACAAGAAAGATGAAAGGGGAATTGTTATCAGAAACAAAGCTAGGCTTGTGGCTCAAGGATATACTCAAGAGGAGGGTATTGACTATGAAGAAGTGTTTGCCCGTGTTGCACGGATTGAAGCAATTAGGTTGTTCTTAGCCTATGCATCTTTTATGGGCTTTAAAGTCTATCAAATGGATGTAAAAAGTGCTTTTCTATATGGGCAGATAGATGAGGAGGTTTATGTCTCACAACCTCCAGGCTTTGAAGACCCTGAATATCCTAACAAAGTGTACAGGGTAGTTAAAGCTTTGTATGGCTTGCATCAAGCACCAAGGAAATGGTATGAAACCATAACTACTTATCTTCTTGCAAATGGATTTCATAGAGGCAGAGTGGATCAAACTTTGTTCATCAAGATAATTTGCAGATGAGCACAACCTAGTGGCCTACCTACAAAAGTCTAACGAGAAGAGTGGCCCTGTTTTTCATCAGATTGTGGACTTTCTTCATACCACTCATATAAGGTATGCATTGCTTTTAAAACCCACAATCTATATCTCTCAAATCAATCAGTTTTGGACTTCTGCTCAGTCCATAACACTTGAGATTGGAGATACACATGAACTAGTGGATGCTCTAAGAGCCACTGTAGATGGGGTAACTATTGATGTTACTGAGGCATCCCTGAGGAGAGTACTTCACTTGGATGATCTCAATGGTCTCATCACATTACCTATGTCTGAAATTCATGATACTTTATCATCCATGGGGTATGATACCACTGACAAAAAGGCTACTTTCAAAAAGAGTAGTTTTTGTCCCCAATGGAGATTTTTGATTCATACTTTGTTACATTGCCTTAGTCCTAAGAAAACATCTTATGAGCAATTTAGTTCAACCGTGGCTTATCCTTTGGTTTGTCTAGTCACTGATAAGATTTTCAACTGGTCCAACTATATTTTTACAAGTATGAAAGGCAATGTACAGAGTAAAACCAAAATTTTAATGTATCCAAGGTTTGTGCAAGCTGTGCTAAATGAATTTCAACTGCAACCTCATACTACTGTTTATCAAATCAGTTGCCTAAAGCCTAAAGTTTTTCAAAATTTGAATAAAGATGGCAATATGATTTTTACACCTCTCATACCCCAAATGCTTGCTAAAATTTCATCTGAACAAAACACACCCATAATTAATGTTCCCAACATTGATTATACCCCACCAGTTTCAAGAACCTATGAGAGAAGGTCTAAACAGACAACTCCTCTCATGACAACACAACAAGTTTCTGAACCTTATGGTCTAGGAACAAGCAGTGGTGGTTCTAGACTTCCACCTAGTCCTACTATGGAGGAATCTGGACCTTTGCCCCATGATTCACCTCTCCCAACAGATAACACAGTTGGAAGTGCTGAGGGCAGTGGAAACCAATTGGAATTGATGGTTTTGTGTACCAAATTAGCAAAGCAGGTTGAGTTTCTACAAAAGGGCTTGGCTACTGTCAAGAAGCAGCATGCCAAGGATGTTCAACTATTAAAGAAAGAGATTCAGAGGTTAAAGGAAGAGATGCAGAGGTTGAAAAAGCACAAGCAGACTGCAAAGATGGTGATTTCATCTTCATCCTCACCTTCTGATGGTGATTCAGCTGATCATGATTTGGGAAATTCTTCCAAACAGGGGAGGAAAACAGGTTCTGACACTGAGGGGAGGATAATTGATTTTGAAGATGAAGGAGATACAAGTAAAGGAGCAAAGGAAGCTGAAACTCATGGAGAGCAACTTGAAGATCAAGACATTTTCCAAACTACAACTGATTTTACCACTGATTTTATTCCCACTGTAGAGCCAAATATTGCCACTGCAAGTGAAGAATTTGATAAATTGAAGACAAACAAGGGTAAAGCAGTTATGGAAGATGTACAACAATTTGAAAGTAAGATTTCAAAGCAAAGACAAGTTCAGATTGATCTTGATAGAGAACTTGCTAAGAAGATAGCAGAAGATCAAATTGCTGAGAAAGTTGCTGAGAAGAAAAGATTGAAAGAAATGGAAGTTGCAAGCTTTTTGGAAGCTAAAAGATTGGATAGAATGGAAGATACTGAAGATTCAATTTCCACTGTTCAACCTACAATTATGAAAGAGAAAGCTCCAGAGTTTAGTTATGTTCCTACTGAAGAAGATATTCAGTTTCTGGTGGCTAATAATCCAGAAATCAAGAAAAAGGCAATTGACCTTGTTGCTGATGCATCCTTAACGGAGGAACAAAGAACTGCTCAGTTAAAGGATTTTATTCAAATGAAGAACAATCAAGCACTTGAAGATGTGATTAATTCAGTCAAAAGGATCAGAAGAAACCAAGACAACCAACCAAGGCACAAATACTTGCATATATGAAGACTTATTGTTGTCATGTTGGTAACTGGAAAAAGCATCAATTTAAAGGAATGTCTGATGATCAAGTTGAAAAGGCTTACTACAGAACTGTAAAACAAGATAAATCTTTTATTCCAATGGGTTCTGAAGAAGAAGAAAGAAGGATTCCTAGATTGAAGAGAAAGGCTAAAGTAAGTGATTCTCAAACTGTTAAGAAGACTAAGGTTGATGAAGATCATACAAAGTCTACTGAGAAGGAGATTCCTACTGAGAAGTTCACTGAAGAACAAATGACTGGAATGATTATGATTGAAGACAGAGATTTTTATCCAGAACCACTGCAAATTCGACATCCTATTATTTATTGGGAAGTTTACACTGCTAGCAATTTTGCTTCAACATGGAAGATCACAAGGCTGGGAGGTGAAACTTCATCATTCATGACATTTGAAGATCTTATTAAAGCTTTTGACAGAGATGACCTTAATACACTATAGAAATTAGTTCGAGAAAGGTTTAATGCTCAAGATCTCAAAGATACAAAGGAGAAGCAGTTATGGGTAAATCTTAGAAGGCTTTTTGAACCAAATGCTGATGATGACTACTAGAAAACCTTATTCACATGTTTTGGTACTAAATGGTTTTATTATGATTCATGTGAAGTTCATCATGTCTCTACAACTAATGGAGAAGACTTTTTCATGCTTGCTGAGAAAGAATATCCACTCAGAGCTGGAGCTCTTACAGTAATGTTAAGGTTACACATAAGAGTCAATGAAGACAATAAGAAGGTCAGAGCATTGTTACAAAGGCTTCAAGATCAGTGTTCAAGAGCTATACAAAAGTTAAGAGAAAAGAAGTGAAGTGTTTGATTGAATTCCCCAAATCCTTGAAGTTAATGCATATTGAAGAAACTTATTAATTTGCAGAGAAATCATAAGTTTAGGGGAGGATTGTTGGGAATAATCTGTTACCACGGATAGTTGTGGTTTACACTGCTTGGTTTAACACTAGCAGTGGAAATGTATTCCCACTGCAAGTTCTTCATTACCACTGCTATCAGTTTATGATAAGGTTAAACGCGTCTAGATAAATATAGAATAGATCTTGTGTATATTCTATTATGTTAGCTTTATACTTATCTTGTTAAGGACTCCTTGTTGTATAAAAGGAGGTCCTAGGTCATTGTCTTAGGTACGTATCATATTACAATATTACCTACGAAAGCTTCAAGGTGTAACCCTAGTGATAAGCTAAGATCACTCGTATTATTCATTAATAATATTGGAGCTTGAGTTTTGTGTTAACTTGTGTTTATTCTCATACATCATACAATTCGTCTTCTAAGTATTACTTAAGTAAATTCCGCTTGCTTGATAATATCATAAAAAATATCATTGACACAAGGAGAGTGTCCTAGATCCATCAACTCTATTGTCGGTTTAAATATAAGTACGTTTAACGACGTACGTGAGTGAACCTATCCGGTTACTGGTAAAAGATATTTTTGCGAAATCAAAATTATAAGTAAAAGCAATTGATTAAGTAATGATCTAAAAATGTGAATTGTTACAGTCTGTACCCCTTAAAGGAATCCCATTTCAGGATTCAGTTTGTGTTGGCCGTCAGAGTGGTGTTGGTGAAAAGATAAGGGTACTCAGACTTGGGTTCGTACTTATGTTATGTCAGATAAAAATAAGTACACTCATTTATAAATCTTTACTTATATAAAGAAGTGTCCCAATCTATGTAAATAAAGAATTATAAATTATGGTTCGACGATTTGCAACTTCTTTACTTAAATGAAGAGGCGTCTCAATTCATTCAAATAAGGATATTATAAATCATCCTACTTAAGAATTCCCGACACAACACTCATATTCAACCGGTATGTTACTAGACAGAGGATTACAAGATGACGTAGGTGCTCCAAAAGTATGGGACGAGTGTTCAAACTCGTCTTCAGAGACGGATAAGAAGATAGCGAGTGAGATCGACAGACTATGACGGGTTTCAATATCATGTAAAATGATATTTTGTAAAGTTATGAAAAAGTTTTAAAGACCATTGTATCACTCATAATGTCTTGGAAGAGTTTTAAAGGCCATTGAAATGTTTGAGTACATATGATAGTTTTATGACTTAGTACGCGGGATGCAGCGTAATGTTTATGTTAAAATGTTATGATGCAACAGTTATACTCTAGGTCTAAATGCAACCTAGTTCTCTATAAACAGAGCTCTGATACCAATCTGTAACACCCCCAAATTATCGCATCGGTAGATTGTGTCACTGGGTGTTACTTCATAGTACACAACTCAAGTCATAGAAAAGGAACTCTAAATGAGACATTTTTAAAAGTTATCATTCGATAAATGAAACCAGAGTTACAAAATAGAGATCCCAAAGTATAATTTTACATAAACGTTTTTAAATATCATCGAATGGTAAAGTATAACACATCCAATCTTCAAAACATGTCATGCAACTCAAATGCCCCAAGTTAAAGTTGTGCCTTACAGAACTGAGAAAAGACATGTTAAAAGTGTCAACACAAAGGTTGGTGAGCTCATAGATTTATTGTAAATAAGATGAAAACCTTTATAAGTGAATCCTCATAACAAGTATATGTCAAAAATCCTGTTACAAGTCCCGCCCATACAAAACTTGTAACATCTTAGGTCCACATATAATTTCGTGATGATAAGTGTTAATGTTAAGTGTGGACCACAAGAGTTAAAGTTTGTTTGACCAGTTTATTTAGTTATGTGACCAGCTCATTCGGTCATGTTACCAGTTCCTTCGGTTATGTGACAAGTTCATTTGGTCATGTATGTATATAGCAGTCTGGCTGGTTCATTCGGTTATGTATCCGGTACGTTCGGTTATGCAGGTATAATAGGTTAAAGTACTTGTGTCCAAATAAAACAAGTAATGTATTTAAATAAAGCGAGAAATGTGTTTCAGTTAGCAAGTAGAATGTTTCATTAACCAAGTAAAGTGTTTTAGTAAAACGAGCATGTATTCTCACCCAAAAAGTGGTTTAAAACAAGTAAAGTAAGGGCTATGAAACTCATCTTAATGATAAGAAATAGAATAAGACGAGATAAGGTGTTACGAGAAGTCACGATCTTAGTGACGACCTAAAATTATAATAAGTACGTCTTAGGTTTATAAATATAATGAGAACGTACGAAATAATTTTTATAAAGGTATTTATATACTTTAAACATTGTACACATCTTTATAAGTTTATAAAGTGTAAAAGTTTAGTTTTTGCCAAGTTTAAGAATAATTACAAGCTGAGAAAACGTAGTGGGGGGTGAATACGTTTCCGTTTCAATCTTAAAACTTTTGTACCAAATATAGTATAAACCATTGCATTTTCTAATCTCAACGCGAGGATGCATTTAATGCATTACGACATGTAAGGCCAACATCTTAATATCACATAAGATTCCGCAAGATTAATGGTTCATTATAAATCAAGTTTCACCATCATTAGTCCGGTTGCTTTTTCTTGATCAAACGTGTCATAATATGTAAAGTGGTAAATATAGTTTATGACTATATGAAAGACCAAGTATGTATCACAAACATAGACATCAACCACATAGAAAATAAACAATGTAATGCAAGAATAAAAGTAAAGCGATAAGTTAAAGGATAGACAAACCAACACGAGGATTTATAGTGGTTCGGCTACAAGGACACCTTCCTTGCCCTACTCCACTCCCCGAGTTACCTACTCGAGAGTTGCTTCACTACACGACACCAACTCCTTATGGCGGAGAAGCCTTCACAACGTCGCTTACACTTTTTTCGATACTAAGCTAAACACCGAGTTCTTCCACGAGGTAGAACCAAACCTATCACAACGTCGCTTACCCTTTATCCGGTGCTAGGCTAGATACCGAGTTCCATTACAAAGGAGGAACTACTAACCAACACTACACCAACAACTAACCCCAAAGGAGATCTACTCCTTATGACAATATCAACAAGGATGACAATATCCTTGTGACCCAATACTAACCTATCTTGTACATCGAATCACACCATATCGAATGTACACCTTAGGCACCTTTCACTAATGCCTTTGACTCGATCTCTAGGCACCCTTCACTAATGCCTTGTGACTTGACTTCTAGGCACCCGTTATGTTTTGTGGCCCAACATAAAAAACTTTGTGTTTTATGGCACAAACACATAAACCATCTAGTCTAGTCATAGATACAAGAATATGATACTAGACAATATCCCAGACAATGTGTCTAATGGATATGAAGTCCTAAACTAAACATCAAGAACACAAAGCATGATGTAGTTAGTCTTCTATGAATGAAGATGACAAGTTTCCCAAGCTTGTTGTAGAAGATCTTCATGTGCTTGTATGCTTGTGATGGGTGATCACTTCAGTAGGTAAAGATGCAAGATCTCTAAGCTTGCTTTGGAGGATCACTTCGGGAGTATGTTTACAACAAATGAAAGTTAGAAGCATTATGATCATATGAGATGAGGGTGGTTTACATGTTTCCTAATGATCTAAATATCCTAGAAATGGAGGAGAGAAACTATGTGTAAAGGTGTGTGAAACAATGAAGAAATGGCTCACTATTTATAGAAGAAAAATAGCCACTGTCCCCCGGATCCCCCGGATCCCTCCCTTGAGGGATCCGTCCAGTGTATTACTAGGGATCCGTGGGACGCTCCCTTTTACCCATGGGTTTTGGGTCATGGGTCATGGGTTATGGGTTATGGGTACCAGGTAGATTCAATGTATCTACAAGATGCAATGCATCTAGTCCATGGTTTTGAGTGCCCACCAAGGTACAATGTGTCTAGACATTGGGTATGGGTCATGGGTTATGGGTACCAAGTAGATTCAATGTATCTACAAGATGCAATGCATCTAGTCCATGGTTTTGAGTGCCCACTAAGGTACAATGTATCTAGACATTGGGTATGGGTCTTTGACTTTGGGTTTTACCCAACTACATTCAATGTATTTGATCAATGGGTCAAATACTTAAGTTTCTACCCATTTATATTACCCATTATAATGCATACTAGTTATGTATATATTTACCCAATATGTAAACACTAGTTGTTATACATAAACTATTTAACTAAACATGTTTTAATGGTTTGTTGGGGGTTTGATCATAACGCAACATAACAAACATGTACGAACCTGTGTTGTAGCATACAAGGACTTGAGTCGTTGAGAGGTGTTGAGACAAAATATAATTACAAGTAACTTATACATTTTACGTTATGTATTACAAGTTACATGTTTGTCATCAACAAAACAAATGAGAATGTATAGATTAAATATCGTAATATTTGCACTAACAATCTCCTCATTTTTGATGATGACAAAATATATGTATACGTAATAGACAGGTAAAATGTCAAAGTTACTTGTGTCCGTACTTCCTATACATTACCTTCTCCGTTTACACTCTTCTCTCCCTTTTGTAGAAACAAAAAGGGTGTGTCCTTTAAACTGAATTTCTCCCAAGAATGGCGAGTTTGCATCATCCCTAGTGAAGTTAAAACAAAAAAACACCTTATTTCTCCAATTGGCACACCACGCCAATACCTTCAACACGAAACACTAATGACGAAGCTTAGCAACTCATGACCTTGAGCTTGCACGTCTTCAAGAGGTGGTGATCTCGCCTTTAAGAGGAACCTAGAGAATCACACACACAAAAAATAGAAAGATCCTTTGAATTATAACCATTGTTGCCAACGGATTAATTGATCAAAATTTTGAGGCTTAACCTACATCAAGGTTAGTGTTAAAAAAAATGATGAGAAAGAAATCTCCCTTTTGTTGAAACATAAAGGAATTTTGAAGAGTGAATGTGTGCATGCTCCTCCTTGACGGTTGCTCTCCCTTGTTAATGGCGTCAAGTATTTTAGGAAGGCTAAGACAAAAGTATTGCAAAATTTGCAATGTTTTTTTTGCTTTGACGAAAAATTCCCCTTTATTGAGAGCGTCAAGTTCTCCTAGTGTGTTTTGAAAATCTACAAAACAAAAATTTAGTGCAAAATTATATTCGTCCTTGGACGAGTAAGTCATATGATGCACTTTGTAAATGCTAGACGGAAGCTCCCCCTAGCTCGAGGGCGTCAAGAAGAACCTACAAAAAAAAAGAAAGTAAACCTCGTCCGAAGACAAGTGCTCCATATACAAACCCATGTATATGAGTGAACCTACAAAGAAAAGAATTAGTGTAAAAATGAGAATAATCCTACTACTTGCATCATCATGGTTGGTTTAAAGGTTGTAAGGTTTGTTCAAGGTAAGAAAAAAAATGTGCTTAGGGATGAGACGCATTTCATTATGAAATTCACTTGGCTTTTGACAACATAGATGTTTGTGGAGGATGGTTGAGCAACCATAAATTGTAGTGGTAGTGAGACACTTGTAGGATGTGGTTGACACAACAAGCTTGTGGTTTGAGGTTATGGTTGATACAAGTAGGATGTGGTAGAACATGAGACATATTTCATCACGTAGTTCATGAACTAGACCTTTGACATGGTGATAATGATAGAAATCATCATTATGACTTAGAGGTATGGAAGTTGTGGTAGAGGTGATGAGAGGTCAAGTATTAATAGGTCATAAAGAGACTCAAGATTAGCAAGGGATGATGATGAAATGTATCAAGGTGAATCTTTGACTTGGTTGATGACTCAATATGAATGGAAAATTGAAATACGGTCAAATCCTCCTCTAAAAAGATATATCTAAGAAGTACATATTACGTAGAATCCTACCTTATTGTCCAATATAACCTATATATCAATAAGAAAACGAACACAAAATCTCGCATAAAATCGGCTGTAAAATCTATATATATTAAAAACTAAACTAGAAAGCGAATAAGATATAATGCTTGCAAAATAAATGTTTACAGAAATCTAGAAATTTAAAAAAAATTAAGATTCAATAGAAAAAAAAATCTGGAACAATTTTTTGCTACAGTACATGACGTCTTCACCTTGTGAGTGTGACGCCGTCAGGAATGACCTGACAGATTGTTTTGTTAGTTTCCGGGGAAACTTTTCTCAAAAAATCTAATTTTTAAAACTTGTAATTTTCTACAAAACATTCACATTCATTGTGACTCGATACAAGATTTTGACTCTAGCAAACACTTAAACAAGATAGAATATACGCTAATCACGAATTGTAAATTTTTCATGTCGTTCTTTGATACCCGTACAACGCGCGTTCGGGGTCAAAGGAAACTTCCTTTTCTTCGAGCAAGTTTTTCAACCACCTAGGCAGTGAACCTAATCATTGTAGTTTAGTATTAGGGTAAGCCTCGGGATTGATATCGTTCTCTAGGGGAATAGGAATGCTAGTGAGAAGTTACTACGCTAAGGTTGGGGTTGAGGAAGATTATTTTTTATCTTTTTATATTTTTTAGAAAATTGAAATTACGAATCTCGGGGTATTGGATTTGGGGGGTGGTACTTCTACCGATTACTCTACTATCTATTTATCTAATTAACTAAGCTAAGGGGTAGTCTATGTCTAATTGATGTGTGCTCGTATGATGATTAAAGATGTGTTTACCTAGATGCTATTACTCTCTAGTTATCTCCTATTGATGGTTGAATTGTCATGTCCTTATTCTTAACGCGTTGTGTCTTCTAAGGTCGTAGGGTATGCTTTATTCCCTAACTTTTTGAGACTACCTTAAGGTTATTGCCTACGAAATCTCTAGGATTCATAAACTAACTCTAAGGTTTTCTTTGGATTTTTAGCCTACAATAACTCTAGGCGATTATAAACTAATGTTCGCAAAGATTACTCAAGCATTAAAAACACAACGAATGACCTATCACAATCCTAGGTCAACTACAATTAAGATAAGAGACAACCAACCAATATTCAATACCTAGGTTTCATAGATCTAAGCAAACACACAAGTAAATTAGCCAGACATGGAAAACATGCAAGCATACAAAGATACAATTGAAGACATAATTGAATCAATGAAGTAAATTACTTATCTTGTTGTAAAATAGGGAATGAGAACCCTAAGATACTGCCTAAGATAGCCAAAAATCGTTATTAGGTTTTACTCCACAAAACTACCTCTCTAAAAGTCTGAAAATTCGAATTCTATATATAGAGTTACAACTTGCGACGACGTCACTCTTTAAATGTGACGCCGTCGGATCGCCGCCATTAGGGTTTCGTCTTGACCACGTCAACCTTGTGACGGCGTCACCTTATGGCTGTGACGCCGTCGGCTTCATCTTCTGACGCCGTCGGGATCTGAATCTAGGCCGTCTGAGTTATGACGCCTTACTCTTTAAAACCTGACGCCATCGGGTGCAAAATAGCAATTTCGCTACTGAGCCGTCACAAATTTGGAGCACGTTGCGACGGCGTCGCCCTCTAACTATGACGCCGTCACCTTCAATTCCAGCAGCTTGAGTGTCTTGATCTTGACTTGGCTATTTTCTTCATATATTCACGCCTTTTAGTCCGAATAAGTGTCATTCCAACAATTTGCCTTCAAGAGACCTAAAAAGTGAAAAGGAACGAAATTAAGCAGTAACGGATATAAAAGTGGTTGATTAAGGGCTTAAATGACCCCTCAAAAGTGTACCTTTTAAATCCTTATCAAATATCCCTACACTTGGTATTTGCTTGTCCTCAAGCAAATGTGCTTTTGGCCAATTAATTTATAAGTTAGGGGTCATGAAGCATTAGTTTAGAACAATTCAAAACAAGTATATGCCACGCAAAAGTCATAACAAACATGGAAATTACATACTAGCACCTCATCTCTCGGGTGTATATGAAATATATCAAAGTGGAAATGGAAGATAAACACTCATTAACCGGTCCTAGTACATAGATTACCATAGACTTGAGACTAGATCAAACCTCCATCGCTTTGGCGTAAGCACCTAGGAAAAACTATCCAAAAGGTATTTTAAAGGGTTGTAATGTTAGGCTTACGGTAGGGAAACAAAGGGTTTGGTGGGATAGGCGATTTAGTGGTGGCAAGTCAAAAATCTTTATGTTACAAGCATGAGAAGAATGGCGTTACTAAGCCAAGACTCGACACTCTAAACTCTAGATAACTTTGAAACAAACAAACATAAATTTAAAGATAGATGTAGGATGGTAGCCCGTTTGTTTTTTCATTTTTTTTAACACTTTTTTTTGATTTTTTTCTCATACACTTTTACTTTACCATCCTCTACGATAACATCAAAATAATAGGGATTTATAGGCACATCCCTACACTTGAGTTTTTATTACTCTAACACTAATTTGACCCGAATTGAAAAGATCAAAACACTTGGAGTACATTATTACGTAAATAAAGGGAATTTGAATTTAGCGTTCCTTCCCGTCAATTCATAAAATTTAACTTTTCTCGTGAGTCCCAATTGTCCCAAAACTGTATACAAAGGATATGACTCGACTTAGCAACTTATGCAAGCAACTAGATAATTGAACTGAGGGTTTAGTATGATAACAATAATGCACTAAAAGTGAGTGCGTACAAGGTAGGCTAAAGCAATTTGGGTGTACATTTGGGGATGGATTGTAAACAATGCTCTTCATTGATATTCCGGAAAACCAAAACATCACGAGAACCGCGAAAAGGATAGGCTCTGAGGGGTTAAATAGGGGTATCGTGTACTAAAGATGAGTACAATGCAAGGGTGTGGGGGAATTACTCAACCGATGTGGAAGAAGTAATTATAATACGGGTATCGAACAAGGGTTATCCTAATGTCTCTTATCATTTAGTTATTCCTAACTACACAAGTGTAGTCTCACTAGTGATCTCGGAATGCTTCACAAAACAAGTTCTAGAATCTATTATACTACCGGTACACTCTCAAAGCATTAAAGATGAATGCTTTAATTCCTACAAATCTAAGGGCAATCCTCACATTTTGGGGTGGAATTTGAGTGGTAAATGGTTTTGTGCTAGTCATATAACTTCCTATCCATGAGACGCTTTATTAAGACTAATGGCCCACTCGTACATGTCATGAAAAATTTTAAATTTGGTGCCAAAATTACCCTAACCAATATTTCTCATGGTTTATTACACAAATGATATTGGACAAGGCAAATAGTCAAGGATAAGCATAGTTTCAAAGTTCCCGTTTTATTTTCCCTCCCTACACTTAAACTGAACATTGTCCCCAATGTTCCCCGAAAGTATCAAAGTTATGATAATGGAAGTTAATAAAAAATGAAAGAAACTAATACTCCCCTGATTAGCTCGGTAGGATCCGTGTGAAGTAGTGGTTAAATCCTTCTTCAAGAAGAATGTATGCTTGAGAAGCTCCTTCCAATCTTATGTATCGTCTTCTTGATAAATAAAACCTGCACACTTGAAGAAAACAAACGAAACCTTCGCTTAAAATCAACAGTAACACTATATATGACTCTACTAAACTAAGATATAATGCTTGTGGAATGGATGTTTGCAGGTTTTCTAGAAAATTAAGACCTGAGAAATTCCAAAAAGTTATAAGTAGCACAGAAAACGAGAAAAAAGTTATAAGCTGTTTCTGCTCCTCCTGAAGCCGCCAAGTTGCGATCCTGATGCCGTCAGGTTATCTTGACAAAAACTGGTCTGCGATTTTCTGGAAAAATTCTGGAAAATTTATATCTTTAGAATCTGGAAAAATTCCTGCAAAACATTCATTATGACTCGATACAAGCATTTGACTCTAACAAACACACATGTATATCTTTTTAATAATCGTAATTCTCATGTTCACGTTCTTTTTGAAAACGTGTGTAATCCTCCCTACACTTATCCCTTTTGTAAAATACCTTTATATGTAATTAAGACGAGGTTAAAGACAAAATAAAGCATTTTTACAAATTCAAACATGAGAATAAACAATCAATAAAAGATATACGACACAAAAACAAGCAAACAATTAAGCATGGGTTGCCTCCCACGAAGCGCTTTTCTTTGTTTATGAGTCTTGTAGCTAGACTCGAAGTCGTGCCCCTACGTGGTCTTGTTTTTCATTCTCAATGAAAATTCTATCATATTGACAAAATTTTCATCGAATCTATACCTAGGCCCTAGGGTCAAGCAATCCTTATAATACAGTATCCTTTTCTCCCACATGAAGTTCAAACCTTTTTCAACATCTTCTTCGCTTTTTTCCTCAAAAGCTCTAATTGTGTCTCGTTCGAAAAGGGATAAAGGGCCATATCCATTCGTCTTCCAAGGCATCCTATAAGTGATCTTATCATTCCCTTCCTTAAACCTAACCGTTTCTTCAAACTTGTTATGGCTCATTTTAGACTTTTCAACAAACGGTTTTCCTAGCACTACTTGGGATAAGCTATAGTCAAAGACACATCTGATGTCTTCTAGGACCACAAAATCAACTAAGTAGGTGAAATTTCCTATAAAGACATGTACATCTTTGACTCTTCCCACAAAGTTGCAAACCCCACCTGGATAATTAGGGTCTCTCCTAATCTTAAGTCGCTCATTCATAATGTCATTGTAAACAGCTGATGACATCACATTAATGGGAGATTCTGTATCTATGTAAGCATGCTCGACATTCCTATATCCAATCATATAAGGGATTTTGAGGTTCTAAGGATTTCCTCTCCTAATCTTTGGGCATATCCTAATGATGGGTGATCGGGGAATGTCGATTATGTCTTGATGGTAAGAATCCTCTTCCTTAGTGGGGTAAAGATTGAAGTAAGCACTATCCTCCTCATTCACATTTTTATCCACTAAGCCATTATCCGAATTACTGCTGATCATAGAGCCAACGACAGAGGCGCTAACCATTTTCACAACAGCATCCCTAATTGTACTGTCAAATACCTTTTACAAATCTTGAAGGTCGTTGTTTCTACTCACATAACAGCTTCGGCAGTTGTGTTGGTCAGTGGGTTGGGGTTTGAGTGAAAGTGATTTATTTGGTGGTGGGTTGATGAGTGGAGGTTGATTATCACCTTTCATGATGAAAAGTGATAGGATTACTAACAAAGGTCACAAAGAAGGGGATAGACTACAAGGAAGCTAAAAAATGTTAAAAAAGCGTACTTGATAGGAATCAAGCAAGGGAACCTAAACGAGGTGGAAATCTAACTAGCTATTCTATTCCCCGGCAGCGGCGCCAAAAACTTGATACGCGTACAACACGCGTTCGGGGTCATAGAAAACTTCCTTTTCTTCGAGCAAGTTTTTCAACCACCTAGGCAGTGAACCTAATCGTTGTAGTGTAGTGATTTCAAAGAAAGAATGCCAAACCGTCAAGTTATCTCACACAAGCTAGCCACTTGTGAATGACTAACCGTAAGAAACTTAAAACAGTTCAGACACTGATTTGCTGATAATGAAGGCTTAAGGGTATGTGTGTACGGATAAAACCTCAATATCGATATAAAAAATAATCACGAAGATAGATTCAAATTCTTTTAGGAAAAAGAATAATAAACCAAATCCCGTGTGTGATCGTTGATACGGATTAGTCAACCCGAATCGTTTCCCAACGAGGCGTGAATTGCCAACGTCGTTATTGGTTTGGAATTTAATGCTCGATGTTTTGATTTGTGATTTTATTTTAATAAAATGCGGGAATGGGGAAAGTAATCAAGGGAATCTAATTTATGGGGAATCCTAATTGCGAATCAACTAAAACGTAATTAACGAAACGTAATTAAAATGCAACTACGTCTAAATTATATCCTAAAATTGCCTAAAAATACTTTTACTCTAGAAATGTAATATGAAAACTATTTAAGAATTAAAACTATTTTTTTAGGATTTTTCTGGATTTTTTTAGAATTAAAAACTAATTTTTAACTTTTAATACTAAAAATTATAAAAATTAAGGAGAAAAATATGAAACTATTTTTATAAAATCTAAAATACCATAAGAGACTTTTCAAAACTATTTTTTTATTTTTCTGATTATTTTTCTATTTTCTACTAATTTAAAACTATTTAAATCTAATTTAAATTGTGAAAAATACCAAATAAAAAGGGAAAAATAAGGAAAAATATTTTTTATGCTTTTTATATTTTTCTTAAACTGGGAAAATTGAAAAATTATTTTTTTGAACTTTTTCTTAATTATTTGCAATAAAAGCTATTTAAAAGTGACTAAAAACTATTTTAAATAGAGAAAAATAGCAAACAGTGACCAAAAATTATGAAAATCTCAGGAAAATTCTAAAATGTTATTCTAAAGCTATGAAAAATATAAAATATGATGCTTATGTATAAGATCTGAGAGCTGCAGTGTTAACTGATAGCAAATAAGCAAACTAGCACAATAAGCCACCAAACTTCTACAGAAGCTAAATTATACTATAACCACTCTAAATCAACTAACTACTGCTACTCCTAACCTCAAATAAGCAGTTTAACAAGATTTGAGCTAACTGATGCTTAAGCAAAATAGCTTCCTGACCCCCTACTATAAGCTGTTGCAAATGCTTATCCAATAAGCTTAAGTGAAAACCAGATATGTGGTCTCCAAGACCACCTAGCAGACTATGACTAAACCAAATTTGAGACCCTAACAAGCTGTAAAGAACCTTGTGCAGAGGCTGCTAGGTCTGCAAAAAAACTGTTTTTGACATGGTCTTGACTTTTAAGAACAGTTATGAAGGTTGACTTATTTGAGATTTGAATCAAATTGGTGAGCTGGTTAAGCTGAAAGTGGATGTAATAAGACCCAAATAAGCTAACCTAACAGATTCTACACCTATATGTAAAATTCCAACAACTGATTCCAACAGAATAGAGATCAAGAGCAGTTATGTTGTGATTTTGACTTAGAGTGCAAATGGCAGCAAAACAAAGACAGATATGAAATCAATAAACTATAGCAAACCTAGAGCAACTTAACTACTCCAATATTTTACTTTCTAGCACAGTTTTAGTCCTAATCCAAACACTCCTTTCTAAATCTGTTATGCAATCAACTCTATCAAAATCAATATGATAAGCTCATTCTAACATCAAAACAGATCCAATACATTGCAACAAAGCTAATATGACAGCAAATATCAATATAGTAACAGATCTAATAGAAATTATAACTGCTACTTAATATTAAGCTAGAAATGAGATTAAGCTTCACACTTACAAGAAGTCCAGCCACTATGGCTTGCAAATCAGCTACAGTACCACTAATCCTAACCCATTTAACATCAAATTAACCCAGATCCATCATCATAATCAACCCATAACCATTTCTGAACCAAATGAGCACACCAGTTGACTTTTGTTGACCAAGTGTCTTTTGTTGTGTATTGATTGAAATGAGATAGAAAAGGCACAATATAAGCTCACTAAAGCTATATCAAGCTGAAATGAGCTTATTCCATTATTCAAAATAGCTTATTGATTACTTAAAATAAGAAATGCAAGATTAAATTTAAAAACTTGGAACTTTGATTAAAACTGAAAAAGGATTACAAGGAATTGAGATTACAATGAAAACTTTAAGAAAACATTTTATAAACTACTGAAATACAAGAAACAATAAGCTAAATGAAAACTAAGGAATTGCACGAAATCCATTGTGAGCTCAAGGGTCTTTTTATAGCCAAAATCAGCCTTGGGATCCTCTTGGAAGAGCCTAGAAGTCCTATCCACAGCCACATATCATTCCATTGTCATCATATCCAATCAGAGCTCTCCAATTCACCAATTGAGGTGTTTCGGCCAATGAGGGAGCTTCAAATGGCCACGTGGGTGATCTTATCCTGACATGTCAGTGTTTCTAGAAGCTCTTGGGAAAGATGCTAGTACGATGTTACTAGATTGGGTAAATGGTGGTGGGTAATTGGTGGTAACCAGGGTAAATGGGCGCGTTTGGGAGGAAGGGGAAGAAAAGGGCGCGTTTGGATTGTTTATAATAAATCAAAAGAGTTGACCGGGTCATGGGTGGGTTGAACTGGGTAAAATCCGGGTAAATGGTAAACGGTTGGATAGTATTATTCAAGGGATGGCCGGGTTGTGTTTTTGGGCCGGGTAGAGGGTTTCTATTCTTGGGCCGAATGTTTTGTTTATTGGATTTGGATTATGTTGGATTAGTTAAGTGATCCAAGAGCAACCATAGGGACCAAAGTTGTCAAATCTGAAATTCCAAGGACCATTCTTGTAAATCTGAAAGTTATATCAAGGACCATCTTTGCCAATCTTCAAATAAACCAAGGGCCAATTTGCAACTTTTGAATCTTCAAGGGTCACTTTTGTCAAATGCTGAAACTTGAGGTGCCATTTTTGACATTTCTTCAAACTTGATTAAAACTTCCAAAAATCATCCTCGGAGAATAAAATCTTCATAAATGCTCAATTTTGATCTTCCGGCTCAGCTAAAGCTCTCTTGATCTCTCGTGCTCGGATTTACATCTGATTTGGCTCCTTTTTGTGTGTTTTTACATATCCATACCTGCACAAGCACAAACTCAAGAAAACCACAAATATTAGCAATAAACGGCTCTTTCTTGGTTATTTTGGGTCATTTTGATAATGAAAAGGTATGTGTTTTAGCACATACCAAAATACCCCAGACGAGACCATTGTCGTGTCCCCATGCAATGCAATCAACTCACGCTTCTAAAACCAAGGATTTCAATCTCTTTCTACTAAACCTATGAAGAAGTAGCAAAGATCCCTTAAAAGAGATTAAGAAAGCCTTAATTCTAAAAACGCCCCGTTTACCTCTCAATTCACATGTAGATATTACGATTAAGCATATTCCGATTATGAATGACGGTTTGCTGAACTTTCATGTCGATCAATAACTCCAACATTTTTCAATCAACACTTTAGGATCACGGAGTAAGGAACACAACACAGCGTGAAGTGACCATACGGATAGAATACATCGTCCCTGATTTTTCACAAGTCCCCAAACTAAGCGTAAAACCGAAATCATTGTTACATATGATTCTAGATGCTAACACTACCCATGGAAGTTACTTGTGTAAATACCTTTTGTTCCCATTTTCCTATTTGCCTCTAGATTTTTTTATTTTTGTGAGAAATGAATTTCTTCAAATTCTCGTTTCGATAACTTTTATTCAGATAAAGATATAAAGCTAAGTCGCTAATTAGTTATCCGCCTTCTCTCAAGAACCATTGTCCCAAAATGAGGTCCACATCAAGGAATTTTTTTATTCACTTATACTTTTGACTTTTTTCAACATTTTTCAACATCATTTTTTTATTTTATTTTTTTTTTTTATTTTTTGCACTTATACTTTTATTTATATGAGCTGTGAATCACGGAGCTTCACGGGGTAATTCCAAGACTATAGGCTTCATGAAATGAGGATCCCGGCTGGCTAGGCTAAGACCTCATTCAATCCCGGCTAAAGATCCAAGGGTCCTATCTCGACACCGCAGCTCATAACTTTATTTATTACTATTTCACTTATCACTTATTGCTTATTTATTACGGATCCTTGATGTGTACCCAATTTTTAAAACAAAGATTCTTTTAAGAAGATAAAGAACTAACTATCGCCAAAGACTCGACATCTCTAATTATTATTAGACAGATATGGGGTGAAACAATTTTGTGGGAACAAAAGGCCATAAGTACCTTCGATGGGCTCTAAAGAGAACCAACTACTCCACGCTTAGCATCTAAACTCATAAGTAACTCTATCATTTCTCGATCTCTGCAAATTTAAAATCCCAAATAATGAGATCCGCAGATGCTTAGCCGATAATTTTTAGATTACCTATGGTTAAGGGAACAAGCTAGGGCTCAACACGCCCGGTCAAGTCAGAATTCCATTCCTACTCTCACCAGCGGAAAGTCAACAAGGTGTCAAAACATATATTAACTTAGCAAATGCTTTGTCTAAATGAAATTAAGTCATGCATATTTAAAATCTCTCAGGGAAACTTGCAAATTCTTGGCCTTGTGAGCTAGAATTCGCATTTTATAGCTTCTTATCTAAGAGACTAGCAAACTTTTCAATCAAAAAGACTTAACAAAAGCTTCAAAAATTTTAAATTTTGCTCATTTTTGCACAATTTTTCATTTTCTAAGGAAAAACGGGGTTGCGAGAGTACACGACGAAAAACAAGCAAGTGCGGTCAAATCAAATCGAAGATTACCCTACCCCAGACTAGAACGAAACATTGTCCTCAATGTTTAAAGCAAGGGTATCACGAAAATCTAAAAGCCGTTTATTAAGTATGCTCAAAGATAAACGTTAGTCGATAAGATTAGGATATCGGATTTCCATCAGCATCGATTATGAAACTCGAGTGGAGAAAATGACAAACTTCGAGCACGAGAGTCTTCATATCGGGAAAATCCTACACAACATCACAAACAACCAAACACGAGAAATCGAAGAGGCAGACCCCTTCGCGTCACTTATTAGAAAATAGAAAGAAAATAGAAGGATAAGCATGGGGTGCCTCCCACGAAGCGCTACTGTTTTTGGTCACCGAGTCGCTAGCTTGACTCGATCCCCGAATTCAGTTGTCCTTAGGGAAAGTTTGGAGATCCGGGACAACCATAGATGGGATGTCCCCTCCAAAATAATGTTTCACACGATGGCCATTCACTTTGAAATTAGGGCCATCGAGTTGAGAAAGCTCCACCGTTCCATAAGGGAAAACCTGAGCAACGGTGAATGGTCCTGACCAACGGGTTTTGAGTTTGCCCGAGAATATCTTCAATCGAGAGTTAAAAAGGAGAACTTGATCACCAACGTTGAAAACGCGGTTTTTGATTTTAGAATCATGAATCCTCTTAGTATTCTCTTTGAAAATCAAAGAATTCTCGTAAGCCTGATCCTAAGCTCATTTAATTCATTCAATTGAACTTTCCAGTGATCACCAACGGTCTTAAGATCAAAGTTAGCATGTTTCAAGGCCCAGAATGCCTTATGTTCGAGCTCGATGGGCAAGTGACAAGCTTTTCCATACACCAACTTAAATGGGGTGCACCGGATGGGTGTCTTGTATGCGGTGCGGAAAGCCCATAATGCATCATCTAACTTATCGGCCCATGAAGCTCGGTTTTCTCCTACGGTCCTTTCTAAAATTCTTTTCAAACCACGATTGGAGACCTCAACTTGTCCGCTCGTTTGCGGGTGATTCGCGGTAGAAAGACGATGGGTAACTCCATATTTAGCCATAACTTTCGCAAATTGTTCATTACAAAAATGGGTACCGCGATCACTGATGATAGCACGAGGTGCTCCGAATCGGGAAAACAAGTTCTTCAGAAACTTAACAACCACTCGGGCGTCATTGGTGGGGAGCGCCTTTGCTTCAACCCATTTAGACAAGTAGTCGACGGCCACGAGGATATACTTATTACCCTTAGATGATGGAAATGGCCCCATAAAATCGATGCCCCACACGTCAAAAATCTCGCAAACTTGAATAGCATTTTGTGGCATTTCATCTTTTTGCGAAATTTTCCCTTGACGTTGGCAAGAATCACAAGATTTGACTAAATCATGAGCATCTCGATATATGGTAGGCCAATAGAATCCGGAATCAAAAACCTTCTTAGCGGTGTAGCTTGCACCATGATGGCCACCAGTGGGTCCGTTATGGCAAGCATTGAGAATATCAAGAGCCTCTTGGCCATGAACACACCGCCGGATTACTTGATCCGCACAAATCTTAAACAAGTAGGGATCGTCCCAGAAATAATGCTTAACATCTTTGAAAAACTTTTTCTTTTGTTGGGACGACATCCCTTTCACAATGAAATTGCCCGCATGGTAATTTGCAAAGTCGGCAAACCATGGGGTGTTTGGGTCTTTCTTAGCAATCATCCCAAGTGTCTCAAGAGGAAATGTTTCCGTAATCTCCTTTTTCTCGAGCACACTTTGATGGGGATTCTCAAGTCTAGAAAGGTGATCTGCAGCAAGGTTCTCTGCTCCTTTTTTGTCAAGAATAGTAACATCAAACTCTTGAAGGAGGAGAACCCACCGAAGTAATCGTGGCTTAGCATCTTGCTTTGCCAAAAGATACTTAAGGGCAGAATGGTCGGTATACACTATGGTCTTCGACAAGACAAGGTAGGGTCGGAATTTCTCAAAAGCATAAACAACGGCCAATAATTCCTTTTCAGTAGTCGTGTAATTGTGTTGGGCCTCAGACAATGTCTTACTCGCATAGTGTATGGGTTGAAAATGTTTCGATTTACGTTGCCCCAAGACTGCCCCAATTGCGTAATCACTTGCATCACACATGAGCTCAAAGGGCAAATCCCAGTCGGGGGCAACTAAGATCGGTGCTTCAGTTAATTTCTTTTTGAGAAAATTAAATGCTTCAACGCATTCATTGGTGAAGATAAACGGAGCATCCTTTTCAAGGAGATGGGTCAGAGGCCGGGCTATCTTAGAAAAATCTTGGATGAAACGGCGATAGAAACCGGCATGACCTAAAAAACTCCGAATACCTTTGACGGTAGTGGGATGAGGGAGTTTAGCTATAACGTCGACTTTAGCTCGGTCGACCTCAATCCCAGATTTTGAAATCTTATGGCCGAGGATAATGCCCTCTCGAACCATGAAGTGGCACTTCTCCCAATTCAAGACCAAGTTGGTGTCTTCACACCGTTTGAGCATGTGGTCTAGATGAGAGAGGCAAGAAGTGAAAGAATCTCCATAAACCGAGAAATCGTCCATAAAAACTTCCATAGACTTCTCGATCATGTCATGAAAAATAGCCATCATGCACCTTTGGAAAGTACCGGGAGCGTTGCATAAACCAAATGGCATTCGTCGGTAAGCAAACGTTCCATAAGGGCACGTGAAAGTGGTTTTCTCCTGATCATGCGGATCAATCGGAATTTGAAAGTAACCAGAAAAACCATCGAGGAAGCAATAGAACTCATTCCCCGCTAAACGTTCGAGCATTTGATCCATAAAAGGTAGCGGGAAATGGTCCTTACGCGTAGCATCGTTCAATTTTCGATAATCAATACACACCCTCCATCCGGTGATGAGGCGTGTGGAAATCAACTCATTATTGTCATTGGCAACGACGGTCATGCCTCCTTTCTTCGGAACACGATGGATAGGGCTAACCCATGAGCTATCGGAGATTGGATAAATGATTCCGGCGTCGAGGAGTTTAAGAACTTCCTTTTTGATAACATCATGAATTTTTGGGTTAACCCTACGTTGTTGTTGAATCACGGGTTTACAATCATCCTCCATCAGGATTTTGTGGGTACAGAAACGAGGATTGATTCCTTTGATATCAGAAATTTGCCAAGCGATTGCATTTTTATGTTTTCGAAGGACATCCAAAAGTGCGGTTTTCTCCTCATCTTTCAAGTTTTTAGCAATGATGACGGGAAATTTGTTTGGTTTTTCAAGAAAAGCGTATTCAAGATGAGGAGGTAAATCCTTGAGCTCGGGCTCCGGAGGATTTTCATTAGACGTTTGTACTTCTTTGATTTCGTCAATCGTGATCTCTTTTGGAGGGAGTGGCGGTAATGGATCTTCATTCAACAATTGCTCAAGATAACGGATATCTCCCTCCGAATCATAAACACCATCATCAATTCCCGGTGGAATCGATTCATCATCAGCAAGAAACTCATCGATTTCTTCCAAAATGAAATCACCTCCCTCGAACGGAGTGAGAGAGGGGAAGAATCGCAATAATAGGCTCATAAGATGGTTCAATATTTTCAGAATGAATAGTGGGATTACCACTCATAAAATCAAGAAGCTCTTGAGCATACTCCTCCGTAGCAATATCGAGAACGTCGATTCGATTAATAGAAGCATCATCATAGTTGGAGGAGTATCTCGAAGGATGGTTAATGTTAAATGAGACGGTTTCCTTATGAGATCGTAAAGTAATTTCTCCTTCATAAACGTCAATCATCGCACGTCGCGGCCCGTTCGTAGAAAGGTCTCCGAGAATAAGCGGCACTCGGGAATCAGCATCAAAGTCAACGACAACGAAGTCGGCGGGAAAATGTAGTGGTCCGACCTTCACATAGACATCCTCGGCGATTCCTTTCGGAATAGAGGTTGATCGGTCTGCGAGTTCATGAGTCATCTTAGTAGGAGTGAGATCCGGGAGAGAAAGCTTGTTATAAATCGAAAGAGGCATTAAGTTAATACTTGCACCAAGATCGGCCAAGGCGGAGCATTTCACAATTCCCAGAAACTCACAAGGGATAAGAAATTTTCCGGGGTCTCCTAACTTTTCGGGAAGTTTCTTGAGGAGCACCGCCGAGCAATTCTCATTCAACGGTGTTTTTGCAATTTCGGCCAACTTTTCCTTATTACTCACTAAATTTTTGATCATGGCGGCAAATTTCGGCATGAGGAGTAAAGCGTCGGTGAAACTGATGTTAAAATTCAATGATTGAATGATTTCAACAAATTTCTCCATTTGGTTTTCGGTTTTATCACGAATCCTTTGATCTTGAAGTCTAGATGGATAAGGAAGTGAGGGTTTGAGAGTAGTCTTCGAAACATCGGGTTCCGGAATCGAATCTGAATGACCAGGAGGTGGGGCGGGTGCGGGTTGCACATTTTCTTCAATAACCACGGGTTCTCGTTCCTCCTCCCTCACCAGCAGAGTAGGAAACGATGGTTCATCATAAGCCTTACCACTCCGTGTGGTTATAGCTTTCAACTCACCCTTCGGGTTGGGAATGGTATCACTCGGAAGAGATCCCGAGTTGAGGGTGACTGACCTTACACAAAACAGCATTCAACATGTTCTCAAGTTTATTCTGCGAAGCATCCAATTTGTTGTTATGAAGTCGAATCTCATTCCTAAACTCATTGCTTTGTCTAGTCAACGAAGATTGAAACTCGTTCCTCAAACTTGTAATCTGATTTTGCATAGTGTTGATGGTAGAATTGTTGTGTTGAACGTAAGTTGTGAATTCATTTGAAGGCAAAGGTGGAGCTTGATAGCTTGAATTTGGATATCCTTGATTGTAATTGACTCCTTGATTCGGGTATTGATTTGGTGGGGTTTTGAATTGGCTTTGAACATTTGGTCCACGAACTTGATTTTGATTAAAACGAGTCTGATTGTTCGATTGAGAAAATCCCGGAGGTACCATTTGATTACTAACACGAGGGTTTGGTTCAACTTGAGAACGGTATTGGTTACCTCCGGTTACGGCATTAGCTTCGAAAGGATTTCCATCGGTGGCGGTACAATTGTAGTAGGCATGCGGGCCACCACAAGTAGTACAAGTCGTTTCCACCGCTTTGACTTGAGCGGGTGGAGAAGAATTAACCTTAGCGGTCTTAATCTTAACCAAAGCCTGAATCATATCCGTAAGCTTATCAATCTTAGCATCGGTGCTAGACGTATTTTAGTAAGACGAGGACGATGGTGTAACATTCACTCGGGCAGCAACCGATTTGCTACGTGAGGTACGAACTTTAGATTTGTTCTCAATAATCAACAAGGCATCTCTCGTTGATCGGGTCAACAAATTACCACCGCGGCGGCATTGAGAGAGTCTTGATCAGTCTCATTCAAACCGTTATAAAACGTATCAAGTTGGTGTAATTCCGTAAAACCATGATGGGGACATTGCCTAAGCAAATCTTTGAATCGGTCCCATGCCTCACTAAATGATTCATCAAATCTTTGTGTGAATTTTGTTATTTCATTTTTAGGCTTGTTGTTTTAGAGCGGTGGGAAAGAATTCGTTCACGAATTTTGATACTAAATTCTCCCATGTGGTTATTGATCGAGGGGGTAGTTTCTCGAGCCAAATCCGGGCAGCCCCTCAAGTGAAAATGGGAAGAGTAGAAGCTTGATAGCCTCTTCAGGAACGTTACGGTACTTGATCGTAGACGTGAGCTTGTTGAATCGTCGGATATGAGTGTGAGGATCGTCTCTCTCAAATCCGTAAAATTGGCTTGACGAAACCAAATTTATCAATCCGTGTTTAAGCTCAAAGTTATCGGCAGCGATTAGGGACGACGATGGCTTATCCATAACCCTCGGTGGGTGCTTGGAGTTGCTCTAGCATGGATCGGTTGTCCTCCGCCATTTCGATGATGGGCGGGGTTTGATTAGTTCGAATCTCGGGTTCGACTAATGGAGCACGTCTATTTCGCCTTCGCGGAATTGTAGCGGTTTCAAGTATCGGTCTGTAGTTATTAGAAGCGGTGCACTTTCAAAACCAAGGCAATTAAAACGAACGGTATTCGAAAACACAGTGAACTTAACCAATAATCCCAAGTGAATAAATCACCTCTATAAGACAAATGCACAAGCGAGCGGAGAAGCTTTTTAGGTCAGCGCGAAGCTTATTAAAAACCCGCTTCTTTACAGCCGCAATTTAATGTCGGGCCGTCCTTATACCCACCACGGTTTGTTTATCCGTAAAGATAAATAAATTCATAAGCGACACAAAGGCAAGTTTTTGATCTTTAGTTCGGGAACTTATTAATGATAACACCTCCGTTGAGAATGTTATATAATTGGTGTCTTCTATTTATTAGCAAAAACACAAGAGAAAATCTTTTTGTATTTTTAATCGATATATATATATATATATATACAAAAGAAAAAGGAAAATATTTTTTACTTTTTATTTTATAGAAAAATAGTAACTTCACGAATGAAGGATCTCGAGTCACTAATCGTCAAACCTCAAACGATATTGTCGTGACACAACCTCCCCGATAGCGGCGCCAAAATTTGATTTCAAAGAAAGAATGCCAAACCGTCAAGTTATCTCACACAAGCTAGCCACTTGTGAATGACTAACCGTAAGAAACTTAAAAGAGTTCGGACATTGATTACTGATAATGAAGGCTTGAGGGTATGTGTGTACGGATAAAACCTCAATATCGATATCAAAAATAATCACGAAGATAGATTCAAATTCCTTTAGGAAAAAGAATAATAAATCAAATCCCGTGTGTGATCGTTGAAACGGATTAGTCAACCCGAATCGTTTCCCAACGAGGCGTGAATTGCCAACGTCGTTTTTGGTTTGGAATTTAATGCTCGATGTGATATTTTGATTTTATTAAACTACGGGAATGGGGAAAGTAATTAAGGGAATCTATTTTACGGGAAATCCTAATTGTGAATTAACTAAAACGTAATTAACGAAACGTAATTAAAATGCAACTACGTCTAAATTATATCCTAAAAATGCCTAAAATTACTTTTACTCTAGAAATGCAATTTGAAAACTATTTATGAATTAAAACTATTTTTTTGGATTTTTCTGGATTTTATTTAAATTAAAAACTAATTTTTAACTATTAAATCTAAGTTAAAATACTAAAAATTATAAAAATTAAGGAGAAAAATATGAAACTATTTTTATAAAATCTAAAATACCATAAGAGACTTTTCAAAACTATTTTTTTATTTTTCTGATTATTTTTCTATTTTCTACTAATTTAAAACTATTTAAATCTAATTTAAATTGTGAAAAATACCAAATAAAAAGGGAAAAATAAGGAAAAATATTTTTTATGCTTTTTATATTTTTCTTAAACTGGGAAAATTGAAAAATTATTTTTTTGAACTTTTTCTTAATTATTTGCAATAAAAGCTATTTAAAAGTGACTAAAAACTATTTTAAATAGAGAAAAATAGCAAACAGTGACCAAAAATTATGAAAATCTCAGGAAAATTCTAAAATGTTATTCTAAAGCTATGAAAAATATAAAATATGATGCTTATGTATAAGATCTAAGAGCTGCAGTGTTAACTGATAGCAAATAAGCACTTTAGAATAAGCAAACTAGCACAATAAGCCACCAAACTTCTACAGAAGCTAAATTATACTATAACCACTCTAAATCAACTAACTACTACTACTCCTAACCTCAAATAAGCAGTTTAACAAGATTTGAGCTAACTGATGCTTAAGCAAAATAGCTTCGACCCCCTATATTTTGCAAATGCTTATCCAATAAGCTTAAGTGAAAACCAGATATGTGGTCTCCAAGACCACCTAGCAGACTATGACTAAACCAAATTTGAGACCCTAACAAGCTGTAAAGAACCTTGTGCAATGTCTAGGTTGCAAAAAAAGCTGTTTTTGACATGGTCTTGACTTTTAAGTTATGAAGGTTGACTTATTTGAGATTTGAATCAAATTGGTGAGCTGGTTAAGCTGAAAGTGGATGTAATAAGACCCAAATAAGCTAACCTAACAGATTCTACACCTATATGTAAAATTCCAACAACTGATTCCAACAGAATAGAGATCAAGAGCAGTTATGTTGTGATTTTGACTTAGAGTGCAAATGGCAGAAAACAAAAGACAAGATATGAAATCAATAAACTATAGCAAACCTAGAGCAACTTAACTACTCCAATATTTTACTTTCTAGCACAGTTTTAGTCCTAATCCAAACACTCCTTTCTAAATCATTTATGCAATCAACTCTATCAAAATCAATATGATAAGCTCATTCTAACATCAAAACAGATCCAATACATTGCAACAAAGCTAATATGACAGCAAATATCAATATAGTAACAGATCTAATAGAAATTATAACTGCTACTTAATATTAAGCTAGAAATGAGATTAAGCTTCACACTTACAAGAAGTCCAGCCACTATGGCTTGCAAATCAGCTACAGTACCACTAATCCTAACCCATTTAACATCAAATCAACCCATAACCATTTCTGAACCAAATGAGCACACCAGTTGACTTTTGTTGACCAAGTGTCTTTTGTTGTGTATTGATTGAAATGAGATAAAAAAAGGCACAATATAAGCTCACTAAAGCTATATCAAGCTGAAATGAGCTTATTCCATTATTCAAAATAGCTTATTGATTACTTAAAATAAGAAATGCAAGATTAAATTTAAAAACTTGGAACTTTGATTAAAACTGAAAAAGGATTACAAGGAATTGAGATTACAATGAAAACTTTAAGAAAACATTTTATAAACTACTGAAATACAAGAAACAATAAGCTAAATGAAAACTAAGGAATTGCACGAAATCCATTGTGAGCTCAAGGGTCTTTTTATAGCCAAAATCAGCCTTGGGATCCTCTTGGAAGAGCCTAGAAGTCCTATCCACAGCCACATATCATTCCATTGTCATCATATCCAATCAGAGCTCTCCAATTCACCAATTGAGGTGTTTCGGCCAATGAGGGAGCTTCAAATGGCCACGTGGGTGATCTTATCCTGACATGTCAGTGTTTCTAGAAGCTCTTGGGAAAGATGCTAGTACGATGTTACTAGATTGGGTAAATGGTGGGTGGGTAAATGGTGGTAAATGGGGTAAATGGGCGCGTTTGGGAGGAAGGGGAAGAAAGGGCGCGTTTGGGATTGTTTATAATAAATCAAAAGAGTTGACCGGGTCATGGGTGGGTTGAACTGGGTAAAATCCGGGTAAATGGTAAACGGTTGGATAGTATTATTCAAGGGATGGCCGGGTTGTGTTTTTGGGCCGGTAGGTTTTCTATTCTTGGGCCGAATGTTTTGTTTATTGGATTTGGATTATGTTGGATTAGTTAAGTGATCCAAGAGCAACCATAGGGACCAAAGTTGTCAAATCTGAAATTCCAAGGACCATTCTTGTAAATCTGAAAGTTATATCAAGGACCATCTTTGCCAATCTTCAAATAAACCAAGGGCCAATTTGCAACTTTTGAATCTTCAAGGGTCACTTTTGTCAAATCTTTGAAACTTGAGGGGCCACTTTTGACATTTCTTCAAACTTGATTAAAACTTCCAAAAATCATCCTCGGAGAATAAAATCTTCATAAATGCTCAATTTTGATCTTCCGGCTCGGCTAAAGCTCTCTTTGATCTCTCGTGCTCGATTTACGTCTGATTTGGCTCCTTTTTGTGTGATTTTACATATCCATACCTGCACAAGCACAAACTCAAGAAAACCACAAATATTAGCAATAAACGGCTCTTTCTTGGTTATTTTGGGTCTTTTGATAAAGAAAAGGTATGTGTTTTAGCACATACCAAAATACCTCAGACGAGACCATTGTCGTGTCCCCACGCAATGCAATCAACTCACGCTTCTAAAACCAAGGATTTCAATCTCTTTCTACTAAACCTATGAAGAAGTAGCAAAGATCCCTTAAAAGAGATTAAGAAAGCCTTAATTCTAAAAATGCCCCGTTTACCTCTCAATTCACATGTAGATATTACGATTAAGCATATTCCGATTATGAATGACGGTTTGTTGAACTTTCATGTCGATCAATAACTCCAACATTTTTCAATCAACACTTTAGGATCACGGAGTAAGAAACACAACACAGCGTGAAGTGACCATACGGATAGAATACATCGTCCCGGATTTTTCACAAGTCCCAAACTAAGCGTAAAACCGAAATCATTGTTAAATATGACTCTAGATGCTAACACTACCCATGGAAGTTACTTGTGTAAATACCTTTTGTTCCCATTTTCCTATTTGCCTCTAGATTTTTTTATTTTTGTGAGAAATGAATTTCTTCATAATTCTCGTTTCGATAACTTTTATTCAGATAAAGATATAAAGCTAAGTCGCTAATTAGTTATCCGCCTTCTCTCAAGAACCATTGTCCCAAAATGAGGTCCACATCAAGGAATTTTTTTATTCACTTATACTTTTGACTTTTTCATCATTTTCAACATCATTTTTTTTTTTAATTTTTTTTTTTTTTTTTTTTTTGCACTTATACTTTATATTTATATGAGCTATGAACTACGGAGCTTCACGGGGTAATTCCAAGACTATAGGCTTCATGAAATGAGGATCCCTGCTGGCTAGGCTAAGACCTCACTCAATCCCGGCTAAAGATCCAAGGGTCCGATCTCGACACAGCTGACTCATAACTTTATTTATTACTATTTCACTTATCACTTATTGCTTATTTATTACGGATCCTTGATGTGTACCCAATTTTTAAAACAAAGATTCTTTTAAGAAGATAAAGAACTAACTATCGCCAAAAACTCAACATCTCTAATTATTATTAGACAGATATGGGGTGAAACAATTTTGTGGGAACAAAAGCCATAAGTACCTTCGATGGGCTCTAAAGAGAACCAACTACTCCAAGCTTAGCATCTAAACTCATAAGTAACTCTATCATTTCTCGATCTCTGCAAATTTAAAATCCCAAATAATGAGATCCGCAGATGCTTAGCCGATAATTTTAGATTACCTATGGTTAAGGGAACAAGCTAGGGCTCAACACGCCCGGTCAAGTCAGAATTCCATTCCTACTCTCACCAGCAGAAAGTCAACAAGGTGTCAAAACATATATTAACTTAGCAAATGCTTTGTCTAAATGAAATTAAGTCATGCATATTTAAAATCTCTCAGGGAAACTTGCAAATTCTTGGCCTTGTGAGCTAGAATTCGCATTTTATAGCTTCTTATCTAAGAGACTAGCAAACTTTTCAATCAAAAAGACTTAACAAAAGCTTAAAAATTTTTAAATTTTTGCTCATTTTTGCACAATTTTTCATTTTCTAAGGAAAAACGTGGGGTTGCTTGAGAGTACACGAAAAAAAACAAGCAAGTGCGGTCAAATCAAATCGAAGATTACCCTACCCCAGACTAGAAACGAAACATTGTCCTCAATGTTTAAAAGCAAGGGTATCAACGAAAATCTAAAAGCCGTTTATTAAGTATGCTCAAAAGATAAACGTTAGTCGATAAGATTAGGATATCGGATTTCCATCAGCATCGATCATGAAACTTCGAGTGGAGAAAAGACAAACTTCGAGCACGAGAGTCTTCATATCGGGAACATCCTAAACACAACATCACAAACAACCAAACACGAGAAATCGAAGAGGCTAACCCCTTCGTGTCACTTATTAGAAAATAGAAAGAAGATAGAGATAAGCATGGGGTGCCTCCCGCGGCGCATCTTGTTTTTGGTTACCGAGTCGCTAGCTTGACTCGATCCCCGAAATCAGTTGTCCTTAGGGAAAGTTTGGAGATCCGGGACAACCATAGATGGGATGTCCCCTCCAAAATAATGTTTCACACGATGGCCATTCACTTTGAAATTTGGGCCATCGAGTTGAGAAAGCTCCACCGTTCCATAAGGGAAAACCTGAGCAACGGTGAATGGTCACGACCAACGGGTTTTGAGTTTGCCAGAGAATATCTTCAATCGAGAGTTAAAAAGGAGAACTTGATCACCAACGTTGAAAGCGCGGTTTTTGATTTTAGAATCATGAATCCTCTTAGTCTTCTCTTTGAAAATCAAAGAATTCTCGTAAGCTTGATCCCTAAGCTCATTTAATTCATTCAATTGAACTTTCCGGTGATCACCCGCGGTCTTAAGATCAAAGTTAGCATGTTTCAAGGCCCAGAATGCCTTATGCTCGAGCTCGATGGGCAAGTGACAAGCTTTTCCATACACCAACTTAAATGGGGTGCACCCGATGGGTGTCTTGTATGAGGTGCGGAAAGCCCATAATGCATCATCTAACTTATCGGCCCATGAAGCTCGATTTTCTCTTACGGTCCTTTCTAAAATTCTTTTCAAACCACGATTGGAGACCTCAACTTGTCCGCTTCGTTTGCGGGTGATACTGCTGATAGAAAGGCGATGGGTAACTCCATATTTAGCCATAACTTTAGCAAATTGTTCATTACAAAATGGGTACGCGATCACCGATGATAGCACGAGGTGCTCCGAATCGGAAAACAAGTTCTTCAAAAACTTAACAACCACTCGAGCGTCATTGGTGGGGAGCGCCTTCGCTTCAACCCATTTAGACAAGTAGTCAACGGCCACGAGGATATACTTATTACCCTTAGATGATGGAAATGGCCCCATAAAATCGATGCCCCACACGTCAAAAATCTCACAAACTTGAATAGCATTTTGTGGCATTTCATCCTTTTGTGAAATTTTCCCTTGACGTTGGCAAGAATCACAAGATTTGACTAAATCATGAGCATCTCGATATATGGTAGGCCAATAGAATCTGGAATCAAAAACCTTCTTAGCGGTGTAGCTTGCACCATGATGGCCACCATTGGGTCCGTTATGGCAAGCATTGAGAATATCAAGAGCCTCTTGGCCATGAACACACCGCCGGATTACTTGATCCGCACAAATCTTAAACAAGTAGGGATCGTCCCAGAAATAATGCTTAACATCTTTGAAAAACTTTTTCTTTTGTTGGGGCGACATCCCTTTCACAATGAAATTGTCCGCATGGTAATTTGCAAAGTCGGCAAACCATGGGGTGTTTGGGTCTTTCTTAGCAATCATCCCAAGTGTCTCAAGAGGAAATGTTTCCGTGATCTCCTTTTTCGCGAGCACACTTTGATGGGGATTCTCAAGTCTAGAAAGGTGATCGGCAGCAAGGTTCTCAGCTCCTTTTTTGTCAAGAATAGTAACATCAAACTCTTGAAGGAGGAGAACCCACGAAGTAATCGTGGCTTAGCATCTTGCTTTGCCAAAAGATACTTTAGGGCGGAATGGTCGGTATACACTATGGTCTTCGACAAGACAAGGTAGGGTCGAAATTTCTCAAAAGCATAAACAACGGCCAATAATTCCTTTTCAGTAGTCGTGTAATTGTGTTGGGCCTCGAGATAATGTCTTACTTTCGCATAGTGTATGGGTTGAAAATGTTTCGATTTACGTTGCCCAAAGACTGCCCCAATTGCGTAATCACTTGCATCACACATGAGCTCAAAGGGCAAATCCCGGTCGGGGGCAACTAAGATCGGTGCCTTCCGGTTAATTTCTTTTAAGAAATTAAATGCTTCAACGCATTAGGTGGTGAAGATAAGCGGAGCATCCTTTTCAAGGAGATGGGTCAGAGGGCGGGCTATCTTAGAGAAATCTTGGATGAAGCGGCGATAGAAACCGGCATGACCCAAAAAACTCCGAATACCTTTGGCGGTAGTGGGATGAGGGAGTTTAGCTATAACGTCGACTTTAGCTCGGTCGACCTCAACCCCAGATTTTGAAATCTTATGGCCGAGGACAATGCCCTCTCGAACCATGAAGTGGCACTTCTCCCAATTCAAGACCAAGTTGGTGTCTTCACACCGTTTGAGCATGTGGTCTAGATGAGAGAGGCAAGAAGTGAAAGAATCTCCATAAACCGAGAAATCGTCCATAAAAACTTCCATAGACTTCGCGATCATGTCATGAAAAATAGCCATCATGCACCTTTGGAGCGTACGGGAGCATTGCATAAGCCAAATGGCATTCGTCGGTAAGCAAGCGTTCCATAAGGGCATGTGAAAGTCGTTTTCTCTTGATCATGCGGATCAATCGGAATTTGAAAGTAACCGGAAAAACCATCGAGGAAGCAATAGAACTCATTCCGCTAAGCGTTCGAGCATCGATCCATAAAGGTAGCGGAAATGGTCCTTCGAGTAGCATCGTTCAATTTTCGATAATCAATACACACCCTCCATCCGGTGATGAGGTGTGTGGAAATCAAATCATTATTGTCATTGGCAACGACGGTCATTCCTCCTTTCTTAGGGACACAATGGATAGGGCTAACCCATGAGCTATCGGAGATTGGATAAATGATTCCGGCGTCGAGGAGTTTAAGAACTTCCTTTTTGATAACATCATGAATTTTGGGGTTAACCCTACGTTGTTGTTGAATCACGGGTTTACAATCATCCTCCATTAGAATTTTGTGGGTACAGAAACGAGGATTGATTCCTTTGATGTCGAAATTTGCCAAGCATTGCATTTTTGTGTTTTCGTAGGACATCCAAAAGTGCGGTTTTCTCCTCATCTTTTAAGTTTTTAGCAATGATGACGGGAAATTTGTTTGGTTTTTCAAGAAAAGCGTATTCAAGATGAGGAGGTAAATCCTTGAGCTCGGGCTCGGGAGGATTTTCATTAGACGTTTGTACTTCTTTGATTTCTTCAATCGTGATCTCTTTGGAGGAGTGGCGGTAATGGATCTTCATTCAACAATTGCTCAAGATAACGGATATCTCCCTCCGAATCATAAACACCATCATCAATTCCCGGTGGAATCGATTCATCATCGACAGAAACTCATCGATTTCTTCCAAAATGAAATCACCTCCCTCGAGCGAATGAGAGAGGGAAAAAATCGGCAATAATAGGCTCGGAAGATGGTTCAATATTTTCGAGATGAATAGTGGGATTGCCACCCGTAAAATCAAGAAGCTCTTGAGCATACTCCTCCGTAGCAATATCGAGAACGTCGATTCGATTAATAGAAGCATCATCATAATTGGAGGAATATCTCGAAGGATGGTTAATGTTAAATGAGACGGTTTCCTTATGAGATCGTAAAGTAATTTCTCCTTCATAAACGTCAATCATCGCACGGCCCGTTCTAGAAGGTCTCGAGAATAAGCGGCACCCGGGAATCAGCATCAAAGTCAACGACAACGAAGTCGGCGGGAAAATGTAGTGGTCCGACTTTCACATAGACATCCTCGGCGATTCCTTTCGGAATAGAGGTTGATCGGTCTGCGAGTTCAAGAGTCATCTTAGTAGGAGTGAGATCCGGGAGAGAAAGCTTGTTATAAATCGAAAGAGGCATTAAGTTAATACTCGCACCAAGATCGGCCAAGGCGGGCATTTCACAATTCCCGGAAACTCACAAGGGATAAGAAATTGCCGGGGTCTCCTAACTTTTCGGGAAGTTTCTTGAGGAGCACCGCCGAGCAATTCTCATTCAACGGTGTTTTGCAATTTCGGCCAAATTTTCCTTATTACTCACTAAATTTTTGATCATGGCGGCAAATTTCGGCATGAGGAGTAAAGCGTCGGTGAAACTGCCCGATGTTAAAATTCAATGATTGAATGATTTCAACAAATTTCTCCATTTGGTTTTCGGTTTTATCACGAATCCTTTGATCTTGAAGTCTAGAAGGATAAGGAAGTGAGGGTTTGAGAGTAGTCTTGAACATCGGGTTCGAATCGGAGTCTGAACGACTGGAGGTGGGACGGGTGCAGGTTGCACATTTTCTTCAATAACCACGGGTTCTCGTTCCTCCTCCCTCACCAGCGGAGTAGGAACGATGGTTCATCATAAGCTTTACCACTCCGTGTGGTTATAGCTTTCAACTCACCCTTTGGGTTGGGAATGGTATCACTTGGAAGAGATCGAAGTTGAGGGTGACCTTACACAAAACGGCATTCAACATGTTCTCAAGTTTATTCTGAAGCATCCAATTTGTTGTGAAGTCGAATCTCATTCCTAAACTCATTGCTTTGTCTAGTCATGAAGATTGAAACTCGTTCCTCAAACTTGTAATCTGATTTTGCATAGTGTTGATGGTAGAATTGTTGTGTTGAACGTAAGTTGTGAATTCATTTGAAGGCAAAGGCGGAGCTTGATAGCTTGAACTTGGATATCCTTGATTGTAATTGACTCCTTGATTCGGGTATTGATTTGGTGGGGGTTTGAATTGGTTTTGAACATTTGGTCCACGAACTTGATTCTGATTAAAACGAGTCGATTGTTGATTGAGAAAATCCCGAAGGTACCATTTGATTACTAACACGAGGGTTTGGTTCAACTTGAGAACGGTATTGGTTACCTCCGGTTACGGCATTAGCTTCGAAAGGATTTCCATCGGTGGTGGTACAATTGTAGTAGGCATGCGGGCCACCACAAGTAGTACAAGTCGTTTCCAGCTTTGACTTGGCGGGTGGAGAAGAAATAACCTTAGCGGTCTTAATCTTAACCAAAGCCTGAATCATATCCGTAAGCTTATCAATCTTAGCATCGGTGCTAGGCGTATTTTCGTAAGGCGAGGCGATGGTGTAACATTCACTCGGGCAGCAACCGATTTGCTACGTGAAGTACGAACTTTAGATTTGTTCTCAATAATCAACAAGGCATCTCTCGTTGATCGGGTCAACAAATTACCACCAGCGGCGGCATTGAGAGAGTCTTGATCAGTCTCATTCAAACCGTTATAAAACGTATCAAGTTGGTGTAATTCCGTAAAACCATGATGGGGACATTGCCTAAGCAAATCTTTGAATCGGTCCCATGCCTCACTAAATGATTCATCAAATCTTTGTGTGAATTTTGTTATTTCATTTTTAGGCTTGTTGTTTTAGGCGGTGGGAAAGAATTCGTTCACGAATTTTGATACTAAATTCTCCCATGTGGTTATCGATGGGGGTAGTTTCGAGCCAAATCGGGCGCCCCTCGAGTGAAAATGGGAAGAGTAGAAGCTTGATAGCCTCTTCCGGAGCGTTACGGTACTTGATCGTAGACGTGAGCTTGTTGAATCGTCGGATATGAGAGTGAGGATCGTCTCTCTCAAATCCGTAAAATTGGCGCCGAAACCAAATTTATGAATCGTGTTTAAGCTCAAAGTTATAAACAGCGATTGTTGGGGACGACGATGGCTTCTACATAACCCTCGGTGGGTGCTTGGAGTTGCTCTAGCATGGATCGGTTGTCCTCCGCCATTTCGATGATGGGCGGGGTTTGATTAGTTCGAATCACGGGTTCGACTAATGGAGCCGCGTCTATTTCGCCTTCAGCGAATTGTAGCGGTTTCACGTATCGGTCTGTAGTTATTAGAACGAGTGCGCATGCACTTTCAAAACCAAGGCAATTAAAACGAGCGGTATTCGAAAACACATTGAACTTAACCAATAATCCCAAGTGAATAAATCACCTCTATAAGACAAACGCACAAGCGGGCGGAGAAGCTTTTTAGGTCAGCGCGAAGCTTATTAAAAACCCGCTTCTTTACAACCGCAATTTAATGTCAGGCCGTCCTTATACCCACCACACAGTTTGTTTATCCGATAAAGATAAATAAATTCACAAGCGACACAAAGGCAAGTTTTTGATCTTTAGTTCGGGAACTTATTAATGATAACACCTCCGTTGAGAATGTTATATAATTGGTGTCTTCTATTTATTAGCAAAAACACAAGAGAAAATCTTTTTGTATTTTTTTAATCTGATATATATATATACAAAAGAAAAAGAAAAATATTTTTTACTTTTTATTTTATAGAAAAATAGTAACTTCACGAATGAAGGATCTCGAGTCACTAATCGTCAAACCTCAAACGATATTGTCGTGACACAACCTCCCCGGCAGCGGCGCCAAAATTTGATTCTCAAAAGAATGCCAAACCGTCAAGTTATCTCACACAAGCTAGCCACTTGTGAATGACTAACCGTAGAAACTTAAAAGCAGTTCAGACATTGATGATAAAGAAGGCTTAAGGGTATGTGTGCGGATAAAACCTCAATATCGATATCAAAAATAATCACGAAGATAGATTCAAATTCCTTTAGGAAAAAGAATAATAAATCAATTCCTCGTGTGTGATCGTGTACGGATTAGTCAACCCGAATCGTTTCCCAACGGTGAATTATGCCAACGTCGTTTTTGGTTTGGAATTTAATGCTCGATGTTTTGATTTGTGATTTGATTTTATTAAACTACGGGAATAGGGAAAGTAATTAAGGGAATCTATTTTACGGAAATCTAATGCGAATTACACTAAAATGTAATTAATAAAACATAATTAAAATGCAACTACGTCTAAATTATATCCTAAAAATGCCTAAAATTACTTTTACTCTAGAAATGCAGTTTGAAAACTATTTTAGAATTAAAACTATTTTTGGATTTTTTCGGATTTTATTTAAATTAAAACTAATTTTTAACTATTTAAACTAAATTAAAATACTAAAAATTATGAAAATCAAGGAGAAAAATGTGAAACTATTTTTATAAAATCTAAAATACCATAAGAGACTTTTCAAAACTATTTTTTTTTTATTTATATGATTATTTTTCTATTTTCTACTAATTTAAAACTATTTAAATCTAATTTAAATTGTGAAAAATACCAAATAAAAGGGAAAAATAAGGAAAAATATTTTTTATGCTTTTTATATTTTTATTAAACTGGGAAAATTGAAAAATTATTTTTTGGAACTTTTTCTTAATTATTTGCAATAAAAGCTATTTAAAAGTGATTAAAAACTATTTTAAATAGAGAAAAATAGCAAACAGTGACCAAAAATTATGAAAAACTCAGGAAAATTCTAAAATGTTATTCTAAAGCTATGAAAAATATAAAATATGATGCTTATGTATAAGATCAAGAGGCTAGGTGTTAGCATAGCAAATAAGCACTTTAGAATAAGCAAACTAGCACAATAAGCCACAAACTTCTCAGGCTAAATTATACTATAAAACTCTAAATCAACTAACTACTTTACTCCTAACCTCAAATAAGCAGTTTAACAAGATTTAGCTTGATGCTTAAGCAAAATAGCTTCTGACCCCTACTATAGTACATTTGCAAATGCTTATCAATAAGCTGTGAAAACCGGATATGGTCTCCAAGACCACCTAGCGACTATGACTAAACCAAATTTGAGACCTAACAAAATTTTGAGAACCTTGTCTGCGAGAACTTTAGATCTGCAAAAAGCATTTTGACATGGTCTTGACTTTTAAGAACAGTTATGAAGGTTGACTTATTTGAGATTTGAATCAAATTGGTGTTTGGTTAAGAAGTGGATGTAATAAGACCCAAATAAGCTAACCTAACAGATTCTACACCTATATGTAAAATTCCAACAACTGATTCCAACATAATAGTAAAAGAAGCGGTTAGTTGTGATTTTGACTTAGAGTGCAAATGGCGACAAAACAAAAGCAGATATGAAATCAATAAACTATAGCAAACCTAGAGCAACTTAACTACTCCAATATTTTACTTTCTAGCACAGGTTTAGTCCTAATCAAACACTCCTTTCTAAATCACATTTATTTAATCAACTCTATCAAAATCAATATGATAAGCTCATTCTAACATCAAAGCAGATCCATACATTGCAACAAAGCTAATATGACAGCAAATATCAATATATATGATCTAATAGAAATTAGAACTGCTACTTAATATTAAGCTAGAAATGAGATTAAGCTTCACACTTACAAGAAGTTGACCACTATGGCTTGCAAATCACTCTGATTACCACTAATCCTAACCCATTTAACATCAAATCAACCCAGATCCATCATCATAATCAACCCATAACCATTTTAGACAAATGAGCACACGGTTGACTTTTGTTGACCAAGTGTCTTTTGTTGTGTATTGATTGAAATGAGATAAAGAAAGGCACAATATAAGCTCACTAAAAGCTATATCAAAATTTGAAATGAGCTTATTTCATTATTCAAAATAGCTTATTGATTACTTAAAATAAGAAATGCAAGATTAAATTTAAAAAAAAAACTTGGAACTTTGATTAAAACGAAAAGGATTACAAGGAATTGAGATTACAATGAAAACTTTAAGAAAACATTTTATAAACTCTTTGAAATACAAGAAACAATAAGCTAAATGAAAACTAAGGAATTGCACGAAATCCATTGTGAGCTCAAAGGTCTTTTTATAGCCAAAATCAGCCTTGGGATCCTCTTGGAAGAGCCTAGAAGTCCTATCCACAGCCACATATCATTCCATTGTCATCATATCCAATCAGGCTCTCCATTCACCATTGAGGTGTTTGACCAATGAGGAGCTTCAAATGGCCACGTGGGTGATCTTATCCGACATGTCAGTGTTTAGAGCTCTTGGGAAAGATGCTAGTACGATGTTACTAGTTTGGGTAAATGGTGGTGGGTAATTGGTGGTAACCGGGGTAAATGGGCGTTTGGGAGGAAGGGGAAGAAAAGGGCGCGTTTGGATTGTTTATAATAAATCAAAAGAGTTGACCGGGTCATGGGTGGGTTATGGGTAAAATCGGGTAAATGGTAAACTTCGGTTGGATAGTATTATTCAAGGGATGGCGGGTTGTGTTTTGGGCGGGTAGAGGGTTTCTATTCTTGGGTCGAATGTTTTGTTTATTGGATTTGGATTATGTTGGATTAGTTAAGTGATCCAAGAGCAACCATAGGGACCAAAGTTGTCAAATCTGAAATTCCAAGGACCATTCTTGTAAATCTGAAAGTTATATCAAGGACCATCTTTGCCAATCTTCAAATAAACCAAGGGCCAATTTGCAACATTTGAATCTTCAAGGGTCACTTTTGTCAAGTCTTTGAAACTTGAGGTGCCATTTTGACATTTCTTCAAACTTGATTAAAACTTCCAAAATCATCCTCGAGATAAAATCTTCATAAATGCAATTTTGATCTTAGGCTCATCTAAAGCTCTCTTGATCTCTCGTGCTGGTTTACGTCCGATTTGGCTCCTTTTTGCGTGATTTTACATATCCATACCTGCACAAGCACAAACTCAAGAAAACCACAAATATTAGCAAAAAACGGCTCTTTCTTGGTTATTTTGGGTCATTTTGATAATGAAAAGGTATGTGTTTTAGCACATACCATACATCGAAACACACCATATCGAATGTACATCTAAGCACCTTTCACTCTGCCTTTAACTAGATCTTCAAGACACCTTTCACTAATAATCTTGTGTCTTGACTTCTAAGCACCCTTCACTAATGCTTCTAATATGGACGATAGATACCCTTCACTAATATCTTAGATCTTGAAACTTGAGACACCATTCCAAATGCCTTCAACACTTCTTAGAAAAGAAAAGAATCATCAACAAGGAGACTTCAGTAGCCTTGATGATGAGGAAGCATGGCAACTCATGGACTTGAGCTTGCTTTACTTCAAAAGGTGGTGATCTTGCCTTTAAGAGGAACCTAGAAGATCACACAAAAACAAAACTACAAACATAGATCTCTTGGATATGAGGTTAGTGATTTTTTTAACTTCGAGGAAAGTATATGTTAGAAAGGGGTGAAACAATGAAGAAAATGGCTCACTATTTATAGAAGAAAAAACTCTTTGTTCTCGGTCCACGGATCCCTTCCCTTTGAAAGGATCCATTATGGCGTATTACTAGGGATCGTGGGGCCATCCTTTACACCCATGGGTATTTTGTTTATGGGTCATGGGTTGATCCATGGATCTTTAGCTAGATACAATGTATCTCTTGAGTGCAATGCACTTAGTCAACAGGTATGGGTTGATCCATGGGTTATGGATATTATCCAAGTATGATATAAGCATGATGTCATACAATGGGTTATGGGTCAAGCTCCATGGGTTATGGGCTTTAGGTTGTACTTAACTACATTCAATGTATTTGCCCAATGGGTTATGATACTTAAGTTTCTACCCATTAATATTACCCAATATACTACATACTAGTTATGTGTATATTTTACCCAAATATGTAAATACTAGTTGTTGTACATGTAATATTAAATCATAAAATCACTTATGCTTGTTTTAGTGTTTTATGTGAAAATGTGAATATGTTAGAAACTATTAAATCAAACCATTTCATTATTTTATTGTTTAGTTAAAATGATTTTCACGTTTGTTATCGACAAAACATTATAAGATCGTAAAATATAAATGATTTTACGGCTTATTTGTATTAACACTAGCCATGAAGATTGTCTGGGCAATAGGTTCATCATCAACATCAGAGTCAAATGCATCACAATGTCGACAGAAGAGGCATTTTTGATGATTGTGACCTATTTCTGAATTGGTACACTCATCATCGACATCATAGGTTTTGGCATTTCCTCATGAAAGCGACAAGCTACATTCTTCATCAAAACCGCTCCACTATCACGAGCTTGTACAGTGACATCTTGTCCTGAAACACTGCATTTTGAGGGCATTTTGGAGCGTCACGGAGTTCCTTGCAATATGTCCTTTACCCCACAGTTTGTAGCACTTGATTGGATTTCCTAGATTTGCATTCCTTCCGGTTGATTACCCACATACCCTCCACACTCCACCCTTTCCTTGTTCATACTATCTTCCTTGCACTTGGTTGCACCATGATCTACATCTCGACAATAGCATGATTGTGTAGATTGGATGCAGTTTGATACCATTGTTAGTGTGTGGGGTAGGTTGAATTTCTTAACCATAAGAGCAGTTGATTGATGAAATATTCATGGTTGCTTGACATTCGGGTTGCTTAAAGCGTGGATCAGGAATGAGTTTGTAGTTCTTGTTTCCATTAGGTATGACTTGTGAAGCTTTGGTAGTAATCCCTACATTGGTGTAGAGGCACATTGAATCATTTGACGAACTTGCATTACCAGAATTTGAATTAAATTTTTCCAAGATCATTCGTTCAAGCGTAGCATGTCTCGATTCTGAAGCAAGTATGCATACAATTGCTCATAGTTAGTGTTCCTCAAACCTTTTGTTAACTTAGAGTGACAAATTTATGCCATTCGGATTCATGTTTGTTACAAACTTTGAATTTAGCTAAATATTTGGCATAGTAATTTTGATATTCCTCATGTCATTCACAAGTTTGTGGAACCTCACGTAATATTCATGACACTTTCTCCAGTTTCATATTAAAGTGCTCAAAGTCATCATACGGTTGAGATTCTCTTCTTCTTTATTTAATTGAGAACGGAGAAGCATCATAACATTGTCCCTGGCCTTGGCTTCAATGTTGTGATTGATTAACTTGTAGATATCTTTTGGAAGACCACGAGAGTATAATGTTTGAAGCCACGATATCGATCATTATCTCTTTTTCTCATCAGGCTCATCATACGTTTTGGCCTATCAAACCTAAGATCACGTACCATCTGCGGCGGTTTCAGTGTGTCTCTTGTAGTCTCAAATCGATAGGTCCTTCATCAATTGATTTGAGAATGTTGACCCCATTTTCCTTTCCCAAACAATATAACCTAATTCGTTGAGCCCATGAGTCATAGTCAGTTCTGTCAAGCATGGGTGGGCAGTACTGATCAATTTGCTTGAGCGTCCTATTTCTGAGAAAAGATGATTGTAGGCATGTTGGTAGACATGATTACAATTTCCGGGATTTTATAACTCTATGATTAAGCAGGAAATAGATTCTTTCCACGGTTTTACTAAATCAAGAGAAAACCGTGCTCGGAAACAATAATTAACCAAGTCGCTATAAACCTTGAAGAAAAATTCGCTAAGTCACCAAATTAAGCTAAGTATACAAAGTCGCTTTAGTGGACAAGTCGCTAGGCTCACAAGTTGCTAGAGTGACAACTTCGCCAGAAGCAAATTAGCTAGTGATACAAATTAAGCTAGACGGTCGCTAAAGTAACAACTTCGCTAAGTGAGCAAATTAGGCTAAAGAACAACTTCGCTAGGCTGAACAGTCTGACCACTACTTTGTACTATATGTCGCTTTGTCTCAAAAGACAAGTCGCTAGAGCACAAGTCGATTCCCAAAACAAAGTCAAGTGAAGATCGTAAGACAAGTAGCCTACGTTGATAAGTCGCTAGTTGAAATGGCACAGCCGATTACTTTGTACTATTTGTCGCTTTGTCTCAAAGACAAATTAAGCTAGTGCTCAGTCGCTACCCAACAACTAAAAGTCACTGAATAATATAGATACAAGTTGCTACAAAGAACACTATTCGAGACTTCAGTAAGCTAGCTAGAAAAGTTCAAACACAACACTTTTCAATCCAAAACTAACCTACCACGGTGATTCAAGCTTTCCAAATCAAAACCCAAGCACTTACAATGATTCTAAACACGAAAGTACAATCAAATTCAAACTTTAACACTAGAAATGATCCAAATGATGCAAATACCACTAAACTTTTTTGAACAAAAACTATATAAACCCACTAGAAATACAAGGATATGTAAGAGATGATCAAACCATGGCTCTTGATACCATTTGTAACATATTGGATTTTACAAACACATCAAACCATAGCAATATAGGACGTACACTTTGGGTTTTAGAGAGAGAAAGTTAAGAGGTTTTGGAACTTAGTGAGAAAAGAAAAATCTTATTATGAGCTCCAACCCTATACCTTGGGGTAGAGGGTATTTATAATACCTTACATAAGCATACCACCTGGGTTGTGGATCGGGCATACAATGGGTAAAGACCCGTCCGTCCTCCACTGTGTTACTTAACAAACTACTTAATAACATAATATTACTACGACTACGAGCTTTCTAATGATTACATATACTTGAGGTGACCGACACTTTAACTACGGATTTACTAAATCCTAATAGACACTTACTTCCAAAGGGATGACAGCTTCCGTGCCATATGTCAAGCTAAAGGTGTCTCCCATGACTGATTTTGTGTGATTCTGCCCAGCCCATAGTACTTGGGGTAGTTCATCTACTAACCGTGTGTGTATCCCACCTTCGTTCTATGCCTTGGATGATGTCCTGTTAGTAACTTCCCTTGCCCGTTACCTTGAGGATGGTAGAATGAGGCGTGAAGACTTCTTTATATTAGGGCCTCTGTAAAACACTAGAAATACCCTTGACAAATTGCTTCCCATTATCGGAGATGATGATGTGGGGGTACTCGAGCCGTTAGATAATGTGTTCCATACAAACTTTTCCATGTGCCTTCTGTGATGGATGCCAAGGCTTAGCTTCCTCCCATTTATTGAAGTAGTCGATGGCTCGACCAAGAACTTTACTCCTCCTAGAGCAATTAGTAGGGCCTCGATGTCTATCCCATTGGGTGAAACCCATGCGGACGTCCACAGGGTCATATCTTGTTTGGTAGCCTTGGCACCCTTGAGTGAACTTGGCAGGGCTTCACACCACGGATGATTTCTCTGCGTCCACGTGCGCCGAGGCCAATAATATCCAATCCTGATCTTAGAAACAACGAGGCGGGGTCCTGCATGAAGCCCGCAGGATCCTTCATGCACTTCTTGAATGATGTTGGCGGCTTGCCTAGGTCCTACACAATGAAGCCATGGAGACAAGAAGGACCTTCGGTATAGGTAGTTCCCCATGATTCTGTGGCTAAGATGCTTTGATGGGACCTTCGAGCTAGTTCGATCCTCCGGATTATACCACTTATTAGATATTCTCTAATTGAGTCATCAATTTGAGTCTTCCTCGATATTACGTCCGGACACCTCCTTTCGGACAATGGACTACTATGCAATACTTCAACCGAGAACCTCCTTAGTTAAATGAGCAAATGCCATTGATGCGGTTTACTAAGTGCATCACCTTTTTTGTTTGGTTTCTTGAACATGCTCTATGTTGTAGGATATAAACCCTTCCAGCATTTCTTTGGCCTTATCCAAGTATTGCTTGATCACGGGTTGTCTCGCCGTGGAAGCCCTTTATCTGATTAGCCACGGTTGTGAGTCAAAAATAGCCAAGTCTTCCTCCATGTCCTTAGCGATTGGACACGCTAGCAAGCGTACTCCTCTTCATTGTTAGTAGCATTCGAAGCGGGTGCATAAGTATACTTCTTCCCGCCGGGATCATCAAGCATTAGACTGCGCGGAACCGTGGTGGAGGCTCCATCGGTATAAAGTTTCCACCTTTCCACCTTTAACACGGGCTTCTTCCGGCAACTTTTTTGCTGCTTCGGTTGGGAGGGTGTTTTGCTAAAGTCGCGCCAATATTTGTCCTTTGACCGAGTTTCTACCCTTGTACTCAATTTCATGTTCTCCTAGCTCGATAGCCCACTTAGCTATCCTTCGGATTTCTCCGACGATAGTATGCTTAATAGGCTTGTCGGTGAGTGCGGTTATGGGATGAGCTTGGAAGTATTTGAAGCCTCGCTGACATGGACCAAAGCCAAGATTAACTTCTCCAACTCTGGATAATTTAGCTCTGACTCCTGTGAACCACCTTTAACAAAGTAGATAGGGATTTGCTTCTTCTCTCGTTCTGCCAATAACCACAGCAGCGATGCTTAGCTTTTCGAGGACGCAATGTACATAAACAACACTTCGCCTTTGATTGTGGCGGTAAGTGTAGGTAAAATAGCCATGAACTCCTTGAGCTTTTGAAGGCTGACACGCATCTGCACTCAGCAGAAGCGTCTTTTTATCCGTGCATTCTTTGAGTGTCTTGAAAAGCGGCAAAGATCTATCTGTACCCTTGATAAGAATACGCTAGCTTTCCATTCAGACTTTTAGGAGGCTGCAAGTCCGTGATGGCCTTAACCTTCGAAGGATTGGCCTTAATACCCTGCTTGGTGATCAGATGTCCCAAAAATGTGTCCTTCCTCCATATTTGAAGGAACATTTCTTGGGATTTAACTTCATTTGATGGTAAGCTGGTCGAAGGTTTCCTTTATGTCGGAGAGCATGTCCTCCTCCGTTCTACTCTTGATAACCATATCGATCTCATTGTGCTTGATTCCTACCTATCTGCTTGTGGAAGGCTTTGTCCACTAAACGTTGGTAGGTAGCACACCGCATTTTCAAGGCGAAAGGCATTTTCTTGTAACAATAAACGCCCTTTCCGTAAAAAAAATTTTGTTTTCTTCGTCCTCTTCGCCATCATATCGATGGTAACCCTTGTAAGCATCCAGAAAACATTTCGATTGAAACCGATAAGGATTCCACTTTCAATCGATTTCGGTAGAGGATGAGCAGTCCTTGAGACAGCTTTGTTGATATCCGTGAAGTCTACACACATCAAGCCACCACCCTCAGTCATGTAACCATCACCGGATTGGCTACCCGGTTTGATACTTCACCTCCACGAGTATGCTTGTTATTCGAGCTCATCCACTTCTCATGATCGGCATTTCTTTCAGGAGCCAGGCTTCGACGCTTTTGCTTGATAGGTTCAATGTGTTTGAACTCATTAAGCTTGTGTTCATCTTAGAAGGGCTTTCCATCTATGGTGAGATTCGGGACCCCGGTCATGTCAGGAGTAAGTCCATGCGAACATCTGCATTAGCCATTACCTTCTCCAATTCACCTTAAAGGGTAGGGAGGTGCTTTCCAATTACCACCGTCGATCGGGTAGAGATCGTTTACTACGATCGCTCTTATCGGTGCAGGTGAGAACATCTTTCGGAGGCTCTTCCAAGACACATTTGACCCTTTTGCCTACTTCCATAGGCTTCTTGTGTAGTAGGGAAAACCGTTTCAATACCGAATGATGTTTGGAATTTGACTGCGGCATGTATAGTGGAGACAACGATGCCCATCTTTTGCATTGTTGTTCTCCCTATCAACAGGTTATAGGGAGATTCAGACCTTACAGCGAAACCAAGGTTTACATTCTTTTTAGCCTTCCTTCGACAATCGTAACCTCTAGAGGGACTTCTCCCAAAGGGCCAGAGTGTTCCCCGAGAACCCTACCAAGGGTACCTTCAATCTACTCTCTTGACCTTATCGAGCTGGCTTTAGAAACAATGTTAGTAGATCACTTCACAAGAGCTACCACGGTCTAGGGGCTCATTTACTTCTCTTTGGAGATCAAGACTTTGATGACCACGGAGAGAACTTTGCTGTGATCGAAGGAAGGTGACATCTCCAACTCCGCAATGCTCCCTCCCATTTGCTTTCCTTTTTTAAGCGGAATCATCCACGTACACCATGAGGATGGGTGCTTGACAGTGTGGTATCTTTCCCAACTGTGTATCGAGACCTTCTCTTTACCTTTCTTCATGCCCTTCACCAAATGTCCCAATTGGCTGGACTTTACGGCCTCTTCTCCGACTTCTTGAGCTCTTTGCAGTTGTTGTTCGTGTCCGTAATCGTCATGGAAATAGCGAGATTTGGGTATCCACCTTCTTCCCTATATAAGCGAGGAGGAGGATCAAAACTTTAGCCCCTTTCGTAGCAAGTATCTCCCTTGGTGATTTGGACAGATTAGCCAAAAGCCCGTGATTGATGTTCTTGTGGTAGGGTGTGAACCTGTCTCGCGCTTTGTGTTTGTTTTGACCCTTCGAAGGATGCTTGGGATTTTCTTTGTGATTTTCTTTTTGTTTTCAACGGAGCCCGTTGGTAGATACTTCTTTGGCCGATCCAGTGTAAGCCTTCTCCACAGCCTTTGTAGGTTGCGAGGAAGGTCGAGTGGAAATTCCACCAAACTCCTTTTAGTAGGCCATGCAACACGAGATGCGTTGGTCTTCGTGCATACCCATTATCACATGGAGTGTCATCGGTATATGTCGGTAATGAAAGCCACTGTGCTCGTTTTCCTTGCTTGATGTACCTTTGTTAGGTGCGTCCTTGTGAACTTTTACTGTGGTGAAGTGTGATCTGAACTTGGAGAGATCATCAAATTCACAATGCTACGGTTTTGCCCGTTCCACCATATCGGCGAGTCTCGCGGGGTATATGTAAACATGTGACAAGTAATGGGCATGACCCATTCGCATTGATAGCCCCTTGGAACAGGTGTAAAAAATTATCCGGGTCCCCCTTCCCATCATAAGTACCAATATGTGCGGGCATTTTCAACCCATCGGGCAAAGGGTAGTCTTCTATCTACCTTACGAAGGGTGTTGTGGAACCCATGGGTTCCGAATAAAGGCAGTTGTAAGGTGGCATGTAAGTAGGACTTGTATGAGTTATGGTTGAGAGGTATTAGGCAGGTTTTGGTTAACATATTGAGGGTAAGCATTAGGTATATAGGTGGGTGACTTCGACGGGATACGAAGGGTACACCATAGGTTGCCCATAGGGCATGCTTCTGTATGGTTGAGTAAAACTAGGGTTGCTAGCCGCCCATTAGGTGGGGATAAACCCTTGAGGGTAAGATTGAGCCTGAAAAGTAGGGTACATACCATGAGGAATATTTCCTCCCCCATTCATTCGAGATGGATTTCCTTCTCGCCGGATCGTGAAGGTTACAGCGGAACCCTCCGGTTCTCAGGATGACCGCCAAGAGTGGCGGCAAGTTAATCTCCAGTGCCATCGGGCTTTGGTTTTCCAGCGCACATTTGGAATTTCTCCGGAACATCTTCAAAACCGACCTTCCACTTTCGGCCGTGCTCAAAGACCTATCCTTAACACTGGCGTGTAGCGGAGCCAAGGGCCTAGTCTCCATTTCAATTCTTACGTCATACTAGCCGGCAGTATTCCAACTACCTTCGCATCTCCACATTCTGAGCTTGCCTCCTTCGAGCCCTCAGTAAAGATTCTAGTGCCGATGTTAGCCGACAACTATGGGTGATTACGGTTCAGTTTAGCGAAGTTGAAGCATGGTTGTTGGGGATTATTTGAGGTGAGATCGTGGTAAAGGTGGACGCTTTATGTTGGGAAGGTTGTTAGGATCGTTGATGGGATTGGTGTCAAGGTTGAAACCGGGAGGGTGTATCCTCTCTTCCTTGATTCATGCCGTAAAAGCGGTGAGTGTGATTGACTGGTTATAAGTTTGGAATAATGAGACCAATTGTCGCGGGTCCCACGATGGCGCCACGATTGTACAATAATTGACGACCAGGGCCTTGATGGTATCGGGGTATGAGGGTGATATACTTCGCCAAACTTATAGCCAATGCAATAAGAAATAAAGACACTTTGTTGTATGTGATTGCGCGGGGGTTGAACCCTGCGATCCACCTTGGCGTGAGTAAGTTTGTGATATGTGTTGTAAGTAATATGGAGTATGTGAAATATTGTGTTGAGTGAACATACCATTGAAATGACTCGTCCAACCTATTTATAGATGAATAAATAAGCTTGGAGAGTGTTAGCACCGCGTTTGGAGATCATGGGGTCCCATGATTTATGGTACACCGCTAGGGCTTCATCCCACTCTCTCTGTCTTGGCGGGAAGCTAAGGAGATAGTGGAACGTGGGAAGACAAGTCAATGTTCTCCTTTGTCTTGGTGTCCTCGAAGACTCTGAAGGGCATAGGCCATCGTTTGGCGAATTCCCAACTAGTAACCATATCAATGATGAATGATTTTACGCCACCAATGACTTATGAAGAAAGACTTGGGTCTTCGTAATGCAAATTTGGCCGAGGTCGAAGGGTGTCCTTCGACCTATTGTCGAATACGTCATCAAGCCCCCCCCAGTCGAAAGTGATATGTACGAACAAGAAATATTGCTTACGACTTTGTGTTATAAAATTTCTTAAGGTAAATCCGTTATTCTATACTTTGTGTTATGATACAATTAGTAGCACCAGCGACATAATTTTTCCTTCACGCCCATTTTGAGGTGTTAAACGAGTTTCATACTGTGTATACCTTCAATAGTTGACTTGGGCTTTGACTGTAAAGCTTCAAATATAGTATTGCGGAGTTTAATACACGTATGTATTCATATTCACCAGCCTTACAGGTATCAATAGGATTTTTAACGGCTACTTTAAAGAATATGGGGTTTCTTGGATAGATGGTGCCACTGGATTTTAGCATGTTTATCTTCATATGAGCTAGAATTTTTTATTAATGGTGAATCCATAGGCAATATTTGGCCTACTCAAGGTATGCGGCAAGGTGACCCTCTATCTCCGTATTTGTTTATTATTATTTCCGATGTCTTATCGCGTATGGTCTCAAAGCGTGGACAACTCTCATATCTGGTACAAAAATGGCAAGGACTTGCCCTATCATTTCTCATTTTCTTTGTTGATGATTCATTCTTTTTTTGAAAGAAAGTCCAGTTGAATGTCAAAATCTCATGAATATTTTAGCTTTCATTGCGGCATCTGGGTAAACATTAACTTTACAAAGTCTTCTGCCCTTTCCTTTACTAATATTCTAGAAGACCTTCAACAATAATTATGTGGCTTGTTAAATGTTCAACGCATGGATCCAAAAGCTCGTTATCTAGGATTACCTTCTGTTATTGGGCGGAATAAGAATGAGTTATTCTCTTTTATCCTAGACAAAGTGCTTCATAAGATGCAAGGGTGGAAACAAAAGCTCCCCTCCCAAGCAGGTCAAGAGATCCTTATATAATCAGTGATTTAAGACATTCCATCATATGCCATGCAATTTTATTTGTTCTTGAAAGATTTTCTTGAGGGTTTCTTACTCATCCGTAGACTTTTAGGCTTGGAGATGCACACGGTAAACATATTCACTAGTCAAGTTGGGATTGTCTTATAAAACCGAAAGATGAGTGGGGGCTTGGTTATAGAGACTTGCATTCGTTTAATCTTGCATTGCTAGCAAAGCAAGGTTGGAGGCTTATAATTAACCCAAAATCCTTCTAGGCTCGTATCCTTAAAGGTTTATATTTTCCGAAAGGAATAACTACTGTAATAGGGTTCTCATCCTTCTTGGTTTGAAAGCCTTCGCTGGTTAAGATATCCTCCTTCAAGGTATCCGATGGTAGGTTGGAAACGGAGAAAATAATATCATTTTGGACACAAAATTGGGTGTCATGTATTTGACTTTTTCATCGTAAGCCTGGGGTCCTTCTAAATGCTTCCAAAGTTTGATTTCATTGTTGATGGGAATGAGGTTATTTTTAAATTACAACTCCACCTTCTTCCGAGAGGCGACTTTGTCTCAAAAATTCCCATCACGGGCGTCTAAGAAAGACTTGTATGGCATTATGACAATAAGGGAAATTATTATGTTCGCTCGGATATCAACAAGCTTTGGTATTGAAAGATAAGGAGATAGATCATGCTTCTTCATCTTCCAATCCACAGTTGAGTTTGGGAAACAAATAGCGTCTAAATGTTATTCCAAAGATTTGACTCTTTTTGTGGAAAGCGTGTTCAAGTGCTCTTACCCGCGCGTGACGGGTTGTTTTGACGGAATTATGTTACTTCTCCAATTTGCCCCATATGTCGAACAACACCAGAGACCATAGAGCATTTTTTGTTTGAATGTGAGTGGACAAAAACCATTTGGTTTAGTTCCTCCTTGGGCCTTCATCTTAGGTAATTTATGTGATTGTATTAACTCTTTATTATCCTATTTATTATCCTATAAAATAGGATTGACTTGTACTAAATTTCTATCAACATTTGCCTTTGTAGCGTGGTCTATATGAAAGGCTCGTAGCCATTTTATTTTTGAAATGGTTCTTTGTCTGCTCAAGTTATCGAGGAAGCCCAAGTTAAACATAGTGATTTTTGAGAGCACATTCTTTTGATCACTGCAATTTGTCCAACATGAGCGTGATTTTTAAAGAAAGTTCACCTAAGTGGATCCTCCCCACTTCAAACATAGTGAAGCTAAATTGCGACGCCTTTTTTAATGTGCGAAATCTGATTTAGGTATTTTTGCTCATAACTCGGCTAGGTTAGATTTGCTTACTTGTTTTGGTAATAATGGCGATGTGAATCTGCTCTTGTTGTCGAGCTTCAAGCCATTCGATCGTGTGTTGTTTTTGCTTCAAACAAAGGTTGGTTTAACGCGATTATTGAATCAGACTCTCAATCAACAATAACACTTGCTACATCGAAAAATGTCTCACCTTGGGCTTCGGCTCTTATTATGGACATTAGTTATGGATATCTCATACTCTCGTATCAAAATTATTGTGGGAGACAAAAATCATATAGTTCAATAAAAGTGGTGTCACTTTAATTTTCAACCACTCAAATAGAATATTCTTTCGTTAAATTCCCTAGTTTTTCTTAAAAAAGAAAGTGAAAAATTATTTTGGGACATCCCTAAAAATAAATATGGATTATAATTTTGGGACGAGAAGGGAGTATGAAATTTGAGCTTCTATGGACTTCACGTAAGTGTAACCGTGTGGCACATCGTGTTGCTAAGGTCGCATTTTCTTCACCTGTTAGTCTCATGCGGAATACAAATCTTTTTGTCTAAACCACCTCTATTGCGAAGAGTGATATTGCTTAGTGTTTAAAAATAAAATAAAATAAAATAAAAGTTGACTATCAATATCAGCAACTCTTTCTCTATAGCCTTTAATTTAGTCAAAGAGAAGTACGACTTTTGCAATTTATTCTTTAACAAATAATTGAATTAATCAACTATTGACTATCAACATCAGCAACGCTTTCTCTATAGTCAAGTTTGGCATTTATGTCTGGCGAGACAAGTATAGCTAAAGACTGGACAAAAGAAACCAAACAGTAGTTAAATAATAATAACTAAAATAAGAGTTGTTGATAATTCGTGTAGTTGATAATTTCTACTAGGCAAATAACAACATGACATGTATGCATCGGCGATTGTATGGTGGTGGGGGGTTGTGTTTATTGTATGTGTGGTGTGTCGTCTAAGAAACGAGTTGAAGTGCGTTTGCTTGTTCTGCGGAAGCATGTGTGTCGTTTTTTTTATACTTTTGTTGTTGAAACCCATAACAGAATTTTCTGTGTTTTGGGCGGTATGTTGTATGGGTTTTCTTTATTCATCGAAAAACTTTTCGGGCGATATTTTTTATCCAAAAAAACGCTAGGTAATTATTAGAAATTTGACTAATAAATTTTGTTATATAAAAAAGTGGTACATAGTAAAAAGTTTAGGGTGATTTTCACACGGTTTTGCATAGTTCAAGGTGATTTTTATAAATATTGTTTTAAATAGTTTTGGGCTGCTGGGCTATTTTTGCCTAATTATTTTTTTTAATATGTTTGGGCTTGATGTAGGGGTGAGCATGGTTCGATTTGGCTCGGTTTTTATATAAACCGAAACCGAACGAAAAATTCGGTTTTGATTTTAGAAACCATTGGTTTCGGTTTTTGTCGGTTTGGTTTTTAGTTTATCGGTTTTTCCGGTTTGGTTTTTGGTTTTTAGGTTTCTATACGATTTAGCAAAACTTTTCAAAGCAGATTTGACATATATCATAAAATAGAACCATATCTTAAACCGGTACCGGTACAAGATTACTAAAAGCGGGGTAAAGAACCATCTTAAATCAAGTGCCAACATTCTCAAAGTTGCCTCAAGTTTCAAGAATTTTATTGAAGTGAAGGTACACTTTGAAACAATTGAAGGGTGTAAATGAAAAAGAATGATGTTGGAACAAGTTCTTCAATTTTTGATGTAATTGCACCATCTTCACGAGAACAACCCATTAACATTCAACTTAATGTGTTCTTGTAACATTTGTGTACCATTTTTACATTAAAACACAGGTTGTGTTGTATATTGTTATGAAATAAAATATTAGCAGAGTTATCACACATTTGAAATACATCATTGACAACGATAATGTAAAAGGAAGAAATCAAGATAAAGTACTTATATTATTTATGAACAAGGCAAGATATATTATTTTGACTTTAAATGTCGGTTCGGTTTCTCAGTGGGTTTTAATTTAAACCAAACCGAACCAAAAATTTCGGTTTCAAAATATAAAAACCCGAACCATCGGTTTTTTAATCGGTTTGGTTTTTTGTTTGGATCTTGGTTTTTTGGTTTAGGTTGGTTTTGGTTTCTTACACCTAGCTTGATGGGCTAAAGTTATTTGAGCCACATTTAGGTATTTTATTGAAGCGCCAATTTTTTTCGGCCGAAAGGCGTTGTATTGCTCATTCTATAATAATACTTACAAGCAGGTTGGCTTGCCGCGTTCTTGTGATGAATTGTTTAACGTGTTAAGTAACCGTTTGTTTGAGATGTGTCTGAGGGTGAGTGAAAAAAAGCGCTATCTTTTTCTTTAAACATTTTTGTGTATATAAAGCAACACAAAATGTTTTCAAAAGTTATTATATTTAGTGCAATCAATAGGGCTCAGAAATAGAGGTTGGATACATAATATCATACATCAAAATATAAATATATACTTCATGGATGCTCCTTACAGCGTCGCTTTTGTAATCAAATGGTACATGCAATAGTGTAGTTCAGACCTATGAATGGCGTTCTTGTATTAGAATACAAAATGCAGCTTTCACGGTTGAAAGTAATAGTACAGGTAAGTGGTGAAAATTAACCATTTTCAACCTTGTGTCTTTAAAAAATGATTGGAACATTACGTGTGCGTCTATGGTAGCTTAAACAAGCTTGTAAGTTTTGTTTGGCCAAAAGAGTTTTTTTATTATGTAATGACGGCAAAACGTCGTCGTTTTTCACCATCAGGTTTTTTTTTCTGTCAAGTACGATTGTAATACCTTGACTGCGGGCAGATGAATTTAGATGTACAATTAGAAATTCTAATATACGGTTAACTACGCCGCAAAAGTTTATGCAAGTTGAGATAAATTTGTCTATCGAAGTTATTGTAAACACTACAAATGCTCACGGATCTTTTTTTTTTTTTTTTTTACATTTGACAAAATATGTAGCATCAGCCTCTTTTTTATGTCATTGGTAGGTTAAGAGTGCGTTTTGATTTTTTTAAAAAGTATATTAAACGTCAATTTTAAATAAAATCATACATATGTCAAAAGTATATAAATATCGGGATCGTTTTCAGTAATCCTGCGCATTTTGGAGGTATGTTTTTAATTAAAAAAGTTGCTAGATATCTTCCTTTTTTTCCTATAACAAATATATGCTAAACTTCAACATTTTTTATAAAATGCACGTTATGTCAGTATATCAACATTGGATTCGTTTTGTTTGTACGCGAGGGCCTTTACGGTAGTATATTTTTTTAATGAAATCGCTATATATTTTTTGGATATTTACTAAATAAACTTAGTTATATAAAAAAAGAATTATATATAAACTTTCATAGAGTTGTACGGCTTTGGCCCTTGTAGTTTTAAAAAAATTTAAGATAATTTTTAAAGTTATTTGATAGATTACGGGTTCATTTTGAAAGTTCTTTTTATTTAATATATATATATATATATATATATATATATATATATATATATATATATATATATTAAACTTAAACATTTTTTATAAAATCGTGCATTATGTCAAAAGCATATCAATATTGGGCTCGTTTTTATGCGTTATCGAGATACCTTCTTGCCGGTATTTTTCTTGTTCAATAAATCGCGAGATATCCGTTAGCTAGTTGATAAATAAAGTTTGTTGTATAATAAAGTCATAAATTGTAAGAAGTTGAGGGTGTGATTTGTAAATATTTTTTTACTTGTTTATGGGCCAGTGAGGTGGATTGTTTTTTTTGTGAATTTTGATTTTTTTATTTGAATGCTACAGTGCTTACTTCTCTTTGCTCAACAAAAAATATTCAATGCAGCAACAAATAGTTTTTTAAGTATCTTCGCTCTAGGTATAAGATTCGAGTACCTTCCGCGCTATAATATATGGGATGTGATACAGGGAGCCTCTTTATATTGTCACATCATAGATGTTTAGTCAAACCGTACAACCCGCGATGCACCTTGTACAACCCGACGATGCATCCAATCATTGCAAACCCTCCCTATAGGAGGGTGTGAATATCACCCATAATATATATATATATATATATATATATATATATATATATATATATATATAGATAATAATGTTTGAAGAGATAGTCAAGAATTTTTTTTTTTGAAATTTTTAGGGTAATCTAATGAATGGTTGAAGATGTAGTTGAAGATTATGTTTTTTTTTTTTAAGTTTATTATTAAAAAAAAAAGACTAGGGTATGTTTGGCGTAATAGAAGGACGGGGCTTAAACTTATATTATAATTGGCAAGTTTATATTTTGTAAAGATGTTTAGCAAATTAGTTTGGTGAAACTTATTAAGGTAAAATCACATAAAAATACATCAAATTAAATTCACATATATTTTCATCTTTTATGTGATAATTCATTATATTTTTAAAAGTATTTAAGGGCTCGTTTGGTTGGGGTGTATGGGTATATAACTTTGAAAGTCATTAATGTTGTTTGGTTGGTTATAGGGCAACAATGGAATGAGGATACCCAAATGTAAAGGTTTCCTCATATATTATGTGAGTGAGTGGTTTCTTTATACCATCCATTATCATTCCACCTCTATACCAACACCCATACCCATTGTGACTCATAGCGACAAACCAAAGCGGCACCCTTAGCCCCTATAAGCCCTTTTCTATGGGCTTGAGTTCTGAGGAGCTTGTGACTTATTTTATAAGCCATAAGCCTCCATAAGTCTATGTGACAAACGAGATTTATTTTATAAGCGAATTATTTTAAAGCCAGCCTATAAGCCAAATAAACCCGCCAAACATAGCCTTAATGAGAAGAAAAAATAAAATGAGAAGAGTGAGAAGCATTTGTAGCCATATATTTCAAATAAGATACTCTCTCCAGATCTTAAAATAATAGTCCACATTCTTTTTTAGGATGTTTCAAATTAATTGTCCACTTTTCATGATAAAGTAATAAAAAAGATTTAGTGAGG
>OU343223.1:48772757-48911731 GCA_910596185.1 Chrysanthemum makinoi | reverse complement strand
AAGTCATATGTGTACTACGAGACCCACGTGATTAAGATCATAAAAGACATCATTCGAAAATTAAAATATCATGGAACCATAAAAGATATTCCATTAAAGCATATTATGGACATACGATCACCAATTAAAACACAGAAGTCCACGTGATCACCTCCAAAACTTTTGTCAACCAATTATTTGAGTTTAATATAATCGACCCATCCATATTCTTCAATTCATCGACCATTAATTATTTTTAAAATCTGCTTTACGATCTGCTTGCTTCTTCGACAATCAAAACCTTGTGATTCCCTATATCAAGAGCTCCCCGCTCTGATACCAATTGATAAGATCGTTTATAAGCTCAGCTAGGGATCAATAACAAAGATAATAAGTAGCGGAATAATCAAACAATACTTTGTATTGAACAAGGTTTTTCATTCACCATTAACTAATACTCTAATATAGACGTTTATAGGAACAAGTCTACTAACTAAACTAATAACCTAGGCGTTTACAATAAACTATACGCCTAGGACACACACACACACCTTTTACTAGACGTCTACATATTGGAAGACTTAATTAAAAACCTACACCTATGTCCTCTTTATATACTAGAGGATAAGGACTAATAAATAAAACTTCTTTTGCAAGCAAGTCCTTCCATCTTTTAGTAGGTTTCCTTCTTGTCATATTAAGTCCCTCTTGTTTCATTCTTTTTGTCTTTATCAACTCAAACTTATAATTCCCAACAAGAGCCATGGTTAGATCATCTCTTACATATCTTTGGATTTCTAGTGGTTTTTAGGTGGTTTTTGAGTTTGAGAAAGTTTAGTGGTTTTTGCATCATTTGGTTGATTTCTAGTGTTAAAGTTTGGATTTTGATTGTACTTTTGTGTTTAAGATCATCATAAGTGTTTAGGTTTTGATTTGGAAGGCTTGAATCATCGTGGTTGGGTTGTTTTTGGATTGGAAAGTGGTGCTTTTGAATATGTTCTTCGTAGAGACTTGTAGTTATATTTCTTCGTAGAGACTTGTGGTTATGTTCTTCGTAGAGACTTGCTGTTATGTCTTTCGTAGAGACTTGTGGTTATGTCCAGATTCAATGTATCTGTCTAGAGACTTGGCGCCTATTTTGGTAGAAACTTGGCGTAGAGACTTGGCGCCTATTTTCGTAGAGACTTGGCGTACAGACTTGGCGTAGAGACTTGTCTTTACAATTTCTAGCAACTTGTCTCTGTTTTTTACTAGTGAGTTGCTCTTTAGCGACTTGGCTACTTAGCGAGTTGCTCTTTAGCGACTTGGTTCATAGCGACTTGAGTTTAGCGACTTGGTTCATAGCGACTTGTGTGTAGCGACTTGCTTCATAGCGACTTGTGTGTAGCGACTTGCTTCATAGCGAGTTGTCTCTAGCGACTTGAGCATCTAGCGACTTGTAACTAGCGAGTTTCCTTCATAGAGGATTGTTAGAAGCGGTTTGACCATTTCATCAGTGCGTTTGTTGACTTTTACCGACAAAACTTCAAACGGCTATAACTTTTTATCCGTAACTCCGTTTTCAGCATTCTACCCATCAAAACGACCGTGAGAACGAGGAGAATGGCACGCCGAATGAACTAAAGGCCTAAATCCGCTCCGAATAGAAGTCATCTAAACACATTCCATTGGTCATTGCTTAACGGTTTGGTCTTGATTTTAGTAAAAATCCCGCAAAAGATTCTATTTCTCAGTTTAAATCATAGACTTGTAAAATCCTGTGCATTCTACCACATCATGTCTTACTCTACTGACCCAGTAATTTCAGAAGTACTTAAATTGTATGATGCTGTGGATAACAATGATAATGTTTGCTACACTGAACGGTTACTGATGATGGAATCAATCAATGATGATTTGAGTTCTTCATGCTCTGAGTCCAATGAGAAAGATTTGCACCTGTTCAGGCTACAGAATGCCATGCAAAAGGAAAGTAGCATTGAACCTTATCAACAACTTCACTCACACCTCATGTTACTCACACCGATAAGAATGGAACGAACATGTACTGCCCTCTTCCGTCAGGACTTATCCACATTAACAGGAACTTTGCTGTTAAACCTAGAGCAATTGGAGCTACAACTTGACAAAGAGAAGGTTCAAAAGGATAGTTCAAGTGCTGCACTTCAAGTGATCTACAAACACTTTCAATCATTCATTAGAAGGGAATTCACATCAGACTATGATCAAGACATGACTGAAATGTCATTCAAGAGACACACTGGAATGGAAATTAGCGTGTTCATAGAGACACTTATTCATCTCATGGATAATGTGGAGAAGTATATTGAGGAAGGTACTCAGACAGATGAAAAAGTGGATGAGTGTCTGGTGCAGTTGAGAGATAGTTGTGATAAGTTGGGTAATGTATCTGTTGAAAGGTCGGGTGTTGCTGAATGCAGAATGTCAGAGACTACAATTAATGATGTAACCAGCTCTTTAGTTACTCCTAACACACAAGAAGTAGATGCTGAAATCAGAAATGGGAATGAATGTCGGGCACAATCAAAAGATTGTAGTGTTGAGTTGGGTAAAGCTCCAGATGTTGGATCAGTTGACATTGAATACAGAGGCTCAGAGATAGATAAGCTTGACACAACCAGCGGTCCAGTGAATCTTGTTACACATGATGTGGATGCAGATATCAGACCAGAAATTGATCAGGTGTCATGTAATGAGGTACCCTTTACTGTACAACACAATGCATATGCTAAAATACTTAAACAAACTGATCATGATGTTGAACATGACTTTGATAAATCTTCTGTAACTGAGGCTGAGTCTGAGATTAAGTGTTTCAAAACAAAAGATATGGTTGATAAAAAGGCTTTTGATGAACTTTCAAACAAATTCTCAAATCTTGAAAAACATTGCATCTCACTTGAAATTGCGATACAAAGTAAAGAAGAAAGTTTTCAACTTAACAAACCATGTAAAAATCTGGAACTTCCTGAATTCCGTGAATTTTTTGAAATTAACACTTTGAAAGCCCAGCTTCAAGACAAAGACTAAACCATTTACAATCTGAAGAAACATATTTCTGATATGCATTTGAAAAGTAATTTGGTTACAAGTAATTCTAATGTTAATGCTATTGATGATATTCAAATGAGAAATGATGAATTAGCGGTTGTGTGGCAAATTACTAAGGAAAATGAGTCCTTGAGAAAGCATCACAAAGAACTAAGTGACTCTGTAAAGAGCTAGAACTAAGTCAATAGAACAAACAAACTCTTTGATAGAAAAAATTGATGTTCTCAAAGCTCAACTTCAGGAAAAGAGTTTCGTTATTGTTGCCCTAAAAAATGAGCTTAGGAAAACTGTAGGGAAAAGTGTGAACACTAAGTTTACAAAACCATCAACCTTGGGGAAACCAGTTTCTCATCCCATTAGAAACCGGTCCATTGTTAGGCAGCCTACTGCGTTTATATCCGAGAGACCAAAATTTTCAAAAACACGGTTTGCCTCCCAAGTTGATGAGAAACATGTTTTGTCAAAACCAGTCACTTCACCTGAGTTACCTAAGAATAAGGCTTCTAGCTCCGTTAACCCTCAACACGTAGCCACTTCTACTCCCAGCACCTCTAGGATTAGTTCGAAAACAGTGTCAAAACCAAGCATTAAAACCCAGAATTCATATGATATGAATGACTTGTGGAAGAACTATTATCTAGAAGAAGCTAGGAAAAAGGCACAAATTCGAAAAGACGGAATTTTAGGTGCAAGACCTAGGGTGATGAATTCTACAAGATTTCAAGGCACTGCTAATAGTTGTAAACCATTACCTAGGAACACTCAAAAGACTAGGGGTCGGCTTGCATCTAAGAGTAGGTATATGAAGAAGAATACTAAGCATGTAGAAAATGAAACTAGAAATTCTAAGTCTTTTCCGAATAAGAAACATTTTCCTAAGTCACATGCTAAGGTACAATCAACTATGACTACTAATGTAACTAAGGTTCAACATGTTGTGAAGCAAAACAAACCAAAAACTTCGCCTAGATGGATACCAACTGCTAAATCTTTGGAAACAAGGAATAAGGATAAGTCTTCCACTATGCATAAGAAGCCTAACAATCCTAGACCTTGCCATAAGTGGATACCGAAAAGCTGTTTAAGGATGTTTAAGGATGCTGGACTTAGGTGGATACCTACTGGAAAGCTGTTTGCCGATAGCAAAATCAAGGTTGACCATGAATCCCCAAAGGGTTTGGATACTAATGTCACTAACCAATATATATGCAATCAAGCTTGTAATGTTAGTGCAGGTAGTCCTTACTCAGTTGCAGATACTTCGATCCTTCAATACATGGACTGGATTAAAGTATGGATAACAAAAGGATTGACATCTCATGACTCACGGGTTCAAGTTACTCAACATTGATAGTTAAATCGGCTATGACGTTTGAATACTTCAGTTCAAGCCTCGTTCTCTAAAGAAAAGAAATGTGTACACTTTAGTGCGCTTTATCTTCTGAAGAAGAGAAATCTTCTCAATTATGACCATTCTCATCCACATGCTTCATACTTTTTCCATGCGCTTCAATCATCAAGTGAACCGGGCTACCACTGATTGTTTTCTCATTCCACTTGCTTGATTATAATGAAGATGGCGACATCATGTGCTTATTTTGTAGGAGAGAAGTGTGAATAGAACATTTGGATGATTTTCACTTATTTAATCAAGAATGGCAACTTCGTATGCAATTCTTGAGGGGGAGAAGAAGTGTGAAATTACTGCATGGTTGATTGATTTATGAGAATATATGGTCATACGGCTCCTAACTCATGTAAGAACCGAGTTTCTTCTTATCGGGCCCTTTTCACATGGAGTTCTTCTTCTAAGAGCCGTTGGTTGACATCTTCTCTCGGATTGATGAGTTTATCGATAAAGTGCTTCCAGTTAATGCTTCACGTATACATCAACATGATGATTCCGAACAATCTCTCTGTTCTTATTTGATGTGATTGGTAGTTTAGTGTTACCATCTTGTGTGTTCGTTGTGGCCTGATTGCTGATTTCTTTGATGAACATCGTTCTGTTCTTGTTTGATTGGGAGGGATTTTAATTAAGGGGATTTGCTATTTACAAGTTAACGGGAATGCCTTTGGTCTGAAGAAGATGTTAACTGTCTATTTCCCTATTTGGACAATCTTGAAGAAGGTCGAGTCTACAGTCTAATCTACATTTTCTGCTACATGATTAGAAGACTAAAGACGAATTGCATTTGATGATCTAAAGACTTCTTCTTAATCCGGACTGAGAAGAACACTTGAAAATCTTCGTCAGTTATGGGAGAGCACTAATTGGGGGAGTTGAAAAGCCAAAAATATAATCCCCCGTTAGACTTGTTCATATTCTTTAGCAATGATTCATTGCTTGATTTTTGATGACACTCCTCCTACGCCTAATGCTTCAATTACTAAGGATAATTGGGATTCATTGTTTTTCAAAGATATGTTTGATGAGTACTTCAACCCTAACGAATGTTGATCATCCAGATTCTGAAGCTCATGCTCTGGTTTCTACTGACTCAACTATTTCACCATCTAAGAAGTACTTCTCAGACTCTCAAGAAATTATCTCCAGTTACTTCACAAGGCGTTGATTATGACTATCATGATATTGTAGTTGCACTACTGAATAATGATCCGCTCTTTGGTATTCCTTTGCCAAATCTTCATGGATTATTGTTCATGAATAATGATCCGCTCTTTGGTATTCCTTTTCCAAATCTTCACGGATTATTGTTCCTCTCATTGTGCAAGCTATAAATCAACCACATGAACATTAAGGAAAAATGACTTCCTCACCGCTTAGAAGACATTTTTAGTAAATCTTCCAGATCAGCTTCTACATGTATACCTTGAGGAAGAATGCACTGATGTTGAGGAATCATTTGCTCTGGTTCATTCATTAGGTCAATGTTCATCCGATTGTATGTTTATTCAAGTGTTGGACATTTGACACAAGTTGATTACTTCGAGTTACTCTTTTATCACTTATTTGAGGTTGAAGTTGACATTCACAAAGGCGTGTTCTTATTTTGATTACTTGCCGGGCTTAAGAATTGAGTTGAAGTCTTGGGTTATCTAGTTACCAGCAGTCGAGGTGGATGGTTGAAGACCTGGTTAACTATCACTATTAGGAGTTACTTGTTTTACTCGTGTCACACGCATATGACTGTGTGGATAATCGCAAGAGGTGTTAATGTCTCATACTTTGCTTGAGTAGTGAGTACTTAGAAATTTTCTTGAAGCATAAATTCTCGACACCGTTCTTCATGTTAGTGCAAGCTTAAGATACAAATGTGGGAATTTGATGTCAGTTTTCAAGTTGGTATATGGGTATTCTTCATCAGTGGTCACTTCAAATTGTATACATATGGGTTGATAAAGATAGTCAGAGAGAGTTTCCGTTGCAGTTGATTCTCACAGGATTCATTTGGACTATTTGAGTTCTTCTCACAAGATTTCGAGTTTTTGGGTATATTATGTTCTGCTGAATCTGAGGTATCAAAACTAGCAAGGGGGATGGAGACATATATCTAAAAGCACAACGAGTACACATGATGAACTTAACACTTCTACCTGATTGAAGTTATCCCGAAAAGACAATGGTCATAACCATAGAGAAACTCAGTGTTTAACTCGTAGCCTTTGGTGTATTATTCCAACTAATTGGAGGAAATGGTCTCTGGAGACTTTTGGTATGTGTTACTTCAGCGTTCAGTTAGAAGAAATGTGAGAAGAATATTTGGTTCATGAGATGATATTGCATATCGACATCTTCTATATGATTTATGATAAAGTGCTTCCGGTTAGTGCTTCATGTACACAATGTAATGATGATTCTGATGAGATCGCAACGATCAGGGGAGATATATGTGTACATCAGGGTCGGACAACATATTCACATGATCGAGCTTAATCAGTCATTCTAGAGTTGACATCCGCATAGGAGATCAGTGATTCAACCAGTTAGTGTGATGTTGTTGTCTCTACTCTGGTTGGGTACTTGTGTACATTATGGCTGATTGGTTTATATGAAGATAACTGGAATGCATTTGGTAAAATGAAGATGTTGATGTATTGTTCCCCTGCATAAGACAACTGGTCAATTTAGAAGATTAACGTGTACATCGGGGACGCACAACAGGTTCATGTGATCGGTCTTCATCAGTTATTCCGGATTTGATAACCGCTAAGACGATCAATGTCTTAACTTGTTACCTCGGTGTTCTCATGTTCTTCGGGGTGCTGAACTTCATTCAATGAGACTGTTTCTCTTCTCATTCTTCTTCTTGGGAAAATGGTTTTATTCGAAGATTGACGGATGAGGGAAGCTACCAAAGTCTCACTTTTTGCAGGCTCAATTTCTGACGTCCATTCAAGAGTCTCAAAAGCTTTGGTGGTGGAAGTTTAGGAGATGACGAATTCTATCTTCTACGACGTGCTGCCCGATATCACTATCTCGGTACTCGTATCATCATCCTCTTAAATTATATCATCTACTTTATCTGTGTATATATTTTTCAAAAACATAATACAAAAATATAAAATCAACAAAAACCCATAAAAAATTAGAAATTAAAAAATACCAAAAATATGTTTTCTAAAGAATGTCTTCTGTATCGAAAACATCACGGTCTTAGAAATGTCATTCAATAATGGCACAGGACTTTAGATGAAGTTCGAGCAGGAGGAGGTGTAATATTTCTTTTTAAACATGTCTGAAATATATATTATATATATATATATATATATATATATATATATATATATATATATATATATATATATATATATATATATATATATATATATATATTATATATATATGGCTTGCAGTTACTTCAGACTGTGACCCGTGCTTAAAACTATGGCTTGCTATTATTTCAGATAGCAACCCGTTCTTCAAAGAAGGAAAGTGATGCGCTAAACCATTTTTCAAATATTTCGTGCACTTATCCTAAAACTAAATGAGGAAAGTATGTCGAAGGACTACTGTTCCTACACAAATGTTTTTCCGTCTAAAATTCTTTTGAAAAATATTTGTTGTTTTCAAAAAGTGGTGGTAAATGAGTTGCTTGAAAATCAATCAGTTTCAGAGTTTTCGTATAAATTGAAAACTCAATCAATGACTTCAGCGCTTTTAAACTTTTCAGAAAATGAGTCATTGATTGAGGGGGAGAATGTTTTCAAATTTATATCATCTATCGGACTTATCTAATTATCCTAAATGCATAACTGAAAAATGTTGTTAACCTATGTTGAAGGACTAGGTGCCTAGGATATGATTGTTAGGATTAGATGATTAGACATAAACCCCATGCTTTATTTGATCTGATTGATATGTTGAATTGACTTTTATTAGTCGATTGTTGTTTGGGTGATGTCGACCACCATATATCTGTATGTGTGTTCACTAACGTAGCAGGTTATTGTATATAAGAATGTTCCCAATCCGGATCCCACAATTGAAGATGATTGGATGCCGAAAGAAAAGGGTAAATATTTCTTGGGTTGACAAATGAAGAAACGGAGCTTAATTTGACTTCAATGGAGAGTTGGCATAAATGCAACGTAAGAGGTCACACTGCATCAGCAGATGGTTTTCTTCTAAGTGATTGAAGAAACGGAGCTTAATTTGACCTCAGTTGGCATTCAAAATGCAACGTAAGAAGAAGTCTCACTGCATCTGCAGACGGTTTTTCTTCCAAGCCCTACAGCAAACAACAACAAACGGTTCATCCACCTAACGTATCTTTGTGCAGGATACCATTTTTAACAATTTTGAATAATTTGATTAAATTGTTTTGAAAATGGAAAATATTTTTTTGAAAATTAATTGGACTTAATTTTGAAAATCACCGGACTTCTTTTTATCAGAACCTAAGTCACTCAATTATTGACTTCTGTCATGGATTGAGGGGGAGAGTGATTTAAATATAAATATTTTCAAACGATATTTCTTCAAAAGTTCATTTGTACGAAATAATATGTGGTGATCTAAAGATTTAATGTTATGTCATGGTATGATTTTTCTTTAGAATCAAGGTCTTTCAAAATGAAATTTTTTCTGTTCTTGTTGGATTGTGAAATTGTTTTATTTTACTAAAAGATCTCTTAAAACAATCATACCTGACACTAACAATCTTTAAATGTCTTAAAATGGTCCTTATCTGTCATTTTTCAAAATCAAATCTTGCCACGTCTTTCCCCAAAATCTTCTAAATGATTTAAATCTTTTTGGATCACAAATCTCAAATGGTTTGAAATTTCTGATCGGGGTAGAGATCGTGATTTAAATCTCAAAACTGTTTTAAATAGAATTGGTTTTAGTCCTTCAAAGGCACTCCTGCCTCCATGTGCCAAACGATTTCAAATACACAATGCACACGTTGAGGAGGAGGATTTCTCCTAAAACAAGATGAGTATTTAAACCTGGCTAAATATTCTCCCATGTTTTCTAAACCTTATTAAATCACTTAGGATCCAAAATCTCTAAGGGTTTGATATTTTTGATCAGGGGAGAATTTGTGATTTAATTATGAAATTTGATGAAAGGTGATCGTTTTGATTTAGTTGTGCAGGCTGCTCTCATTGTGCTAACCGCTTTCGAATCTAGAAGCACAAATGAGGGGGAGCATAACTATCGAGGTACAAAAGCTTTTTAAAGAGATTTATAAAGTACCTTGATTGAGTTTTCAAATGGTTTCTTAATGGCTTTTGTGATCGTGGATGTACTCCAAAAGAACTCTTGCCTCTATGTGATAAAATGTTTTAATATCCTATGCACATATTGAGGGGGAGAATTTTACCAAGAAAATCAAATGGCTTTTTGTATGAAAATTGTGATCAAAGAAAATATTTCAAAGTCCTCTTGCCTCCATGTGCTAAACAATTTCTAAATCATATGCACATGTTGAGGGGAGGTTTCCTAAATGATCAAAACTATTAAGGTACAAAATGCTTTGATCTCGTATCACAAGTACCTTGATTGTTTTCCAAATGATTTTTCAATTGGTTTCGAGAAGGAAAGAACAATACCAAAAGACCGACCAATTTACTTTATGCATGGTGTTATAAGGATGGTTAGGTTAGGTATTTGTTCCCACGATCCCGCCAGAGCCGGAGGGATCTACCAAGGGACAATTCACTAGATAGTGTAGAAGTCCTTAGGTATGATGAAAAAAGGAGAAAATGAGAAATGGGAAGAGTGCGGACTGAGACAGAGCTAGTACTGGAAAAAAACCAACAAGGTTCTAGTTATGAAGTCTCGGTAAGCACTGAAGGGGTTGAAGAATGAAAAAAGAATTGAATATGAAAAGGGTGAAAAGAAATAGCCCTCCAATAATTCAACCTTAGGGCAGAAACCGGGTTCAATACATATGCTACTGGTGGTTACCAAGGTAACGCCGGTATTGAAGACAAGACGTCATGGACTCAGTGACGCACTACACTAAACTTCCCAAGCCTCTCAAGTTCCTCTTAAAAGAGCTTGTTTCATTCTCACGGGGAACCGACATAATCTATCAACTTTCTCTTAGAGATTGTTGATATTGAAGAAGGAGACCCTCTCCCTAGTCTCCGACATAGGAACCAAATGTGCACGATTGAGTCTAGAGCCAAGAGATCATCCACAATATCTCATTAGGACACAAAATTAATAAAGACTTGCTGTTTCACACAATGTGGAAAGTAAGTATATATAGAGAGTCCTACGCATTATCCTTGTGGTATTGCCAGAACATCCGAGTGATATGCATACATATTCACAATGAAGATGGAAAGCCTTCTGGAGCCAACATCAAACATGCTCTGGTAGGTGGCATGTGAGATCTATTCTATAGATCAACCAAGTGACAACTGGATAGAAACGATGGGCGAGATCACTCGTGAATCAACCTTGGTCCAGGAATGGATTGACGGATGCTTTTGGAAAAACCGTTCGATGTGCAAATCTTTACTTTTCTCTAGCACGTCGAATGTGTGTTTTGTTTTCAAATTCAAAAAGTATCTCTGATTGAAAAAATGCTTTTGGAAAAACTGTTCGATGTGCAAATTTCTTCTTTTCTCTAGCACGTCGAATGTGTACTCTTTTCAAATACAAAAGTATTTTTGATTGAAAATTGATCTTTCTCATAAAACCTTCGTTGTATTGCAAAACTCTTTCTTCTAAGCAATACGCGATTGTTTTCAAATCAATTTTTCATCAATCAGTGAATCTCAATTCGCTGGTTCACTCACTCCGTGTTGTCTTCTTTGAGACGTTCCGGTTTGAGAACAGCTAGAACAGTGCGAAAACCCTGTCAAGAGATTCTTCGGAATCCTACCTGATCAGAGGCAGTACTTGTACTGATCAATGGGAACGTGTGGCCGTGTACCTCAATTCAGCAAAAGTGATCAAAGACACTTTCGTGTGTTTTATTGCTAACTGTTGTTTGCAGGTACATTTGGACGGTTGCAGCTGATCAGAATTGAGGAGTCAATCCAAAGCCGCATGCTCACAGATCCACACTTAATTGAAGAAATCATGACTGATGCATATCTACATAACCTGGCTCTGATATTTCATATTATGCTTCTGCTTCGCTGCTGCAAATATTATGAACCAGTAAGGCTTCCGCTACTCTGATGGAAAGATGTCATGATTCAAAAGTGTGAGCATGTCGGTCCGAAAGTCACAACTTCACATGATGGCAACGCAATAAAGGGTGATCCAGAGATTTACTGTGGCTGATGATCTCAAAGAAAGCTCGAAGATCATCAAAGATGTGGATCAGTTTAAAGGCCTCCACTAAAAAAGTACACAATCAGTGCGGACTTGAAGAATCGCTACAAAAGCACAAAGATTGAGAAAGTGAAGAATTCAAGTCTACGAGCTCAAGAACGAAGTCAAAGATAGAATGTTAGGAAGCAAAATGTTTCATGGGGTGGGGTGACTCCTTAGGGGGAGATTGTTAGGAATTGAAAATTCCATGTTAAAGTGTCGGTCCCCCCAATAATGGTCTAGCATATGTTAGCTCGTAGATTTGTAGTTATTTATGTTATTTAGTAGTTAATTAGTTAATTAGTAGCGGTTTAGTTAGAGAACACCGTGGAGGAAAGACGGGTCTTTACCCACTGTATACCTGATCCACAGGCCGATAGGATGTCGTTATGTTTGTAACTATAAATACCCTCTACCTCCCAAGGTAGAGGGTTGGACCTTTCATTCATCTTAATCTAACCTTCTATGTTTTCTTTCACTTTCTCTCTCTAGAAAGGCTCCCACTTTCTCTCTCTAAAACCTCTAAACAATTTGACCCATATTATTGTTTGTTATGTGTTTATGAAATCCAATATGTAACACAAATAGATAATATATCACAAGTATCTGGATTGATTTTCAAATGGTTTTCAATTGCTTCCAATGGCAGATGAACAATACCAAATAGAGCGACCAAATTTACTTTATGTATGGTGATATAAGGATGGTTAGGTTAGGTATTTGTTCCCACGATCCCGCCAGAGCCGGAGGGATCTGCCTAGGGATAATCCGCTAGATAGTGTAGAGTCCTTAGGTATGATGAAAAAAAAGGAGAAAAGTGAGAAATGGGAATAGTGCAGACTGAGTCTGAGCTAGTACTGGAATAAACCCAACAAGGTTCTAGTTATGAAGTCTCGGTAAGCACTGAAGGGGTTGAAGAATGAAAAAGAATTGAATGAGAAAAGGGTGAAAATAAATAGCCCTCCAATAATTCAACGTTAGGGCAGAAATCGGGTTCAATACATATGCTACTGGTTGTTACCAAGGTAACACTGGTATTGAAGATAAGACATCATGGACCCAGTGACGCACTGCACTACAACTTCCCAAGCTACTCAAGTTTCTCGTAAAAGGGACTTGTTTCATTCTCACGGGGAACCTACATAATCTATCGACTTTCTCTTAGAGATTGTTGATATTGAAGAAGGAGGCCCTCTCCCTAGTCTCCGACATAGGAACCAAATGTGCACTATTGAGTCTAGAGCCACAAGATCATCAAATAAATCTCATTAGCACACTGTCAATGAAGACTCTCTGTTTCACACAATGTGGAAAGAGAGATTATATCTTAAGAGTCCTACGCATTATCCTTGTGGTATTGCCAGAACATCTGAGTGATATGCAAACATATTCACAATGAAGATGGAAAGCCTTCTAGAGCCAACATCAAACAAGCTCTTGGTAGGTGGCATGTGAGATCTATCCAATAGATCAACCATGTGACAACTGAACAGAAACAATGGGGCCATTCAAACTTATGAATCAATCCTGGTTCAAGTTATGGATTGACGGATACCTTTGAAAAACCGGTCGTTGTGCTTAAAAAAATTCTTTTCTTTAGCACATCCACTGTGTATTAATATTTCAAAAATAAAAGGTGTTTATGATTGATAACTGATTTTCCTCAAAACCTTCGTTGTACTGCAAAAACACTTTATTGAGCAGTACTCGATTGTTTTTCAAATCTCTTTTCATCAATCGGTGAATCTCAAATTCGCTGGTTCACTCACTTCGTATTGTCTTCTTTGAGACGTTCTGGTTTGAGAACAGCTAGAGCAGCTGCAAACCCTGTCAAGGAGATTCTTCAGAATTATACCTGATCACAGGCAGTATTTGTACTGATCAACGGGGAACCGTGGGCTGTGTACCTCAATTCAACGAAAGTGATCAAAGACACTTTCGTGCGCTTTATTGCTAACTGTTGTATGCAGGTACGCCTGACGTTTGAAGCTGATCAGAATGGAGAGGTCAATCCATAGCCGAATGCTCACACTACACATTCATCTCTAAAGAAATCGTGATAAAAGCATCAACGACTATGATATTCTCACTCCATGCTTCTGCTACGCTGCTCCTAATATCATGACTCATCTAAAGCTTCCGCTACTCTGATGAGAAGATATCATGATCCAGAATGTGAGCATGTCGGTCCAAAAGTCACAACACCACAAAGGAAGAGTCAGAGATTTATGGTAGCTGATGATCTCAAAGCTGGCTCAAAACTCATTATCACGTGGATCAGTTAAAGACCTCCACTTGGATTAACCAAACATGCAAAAATGAAGAATCAAAGACTACGGGCTTCTGAACAAAGAAACTTTAACAAGAATCCAAGAAAAATCTTAATGTAATATCTGTTTGTATTCAATGTAATTTGAGGTGACCTCCCTTAGGGGGAGATTGTTAGGATTTAGTAAATCCAGTTATTAAAGTGTCGGTCACCTCAAGTATATGTAATCGTTAGAAAGCTCGTAGTCGTAGTTGTTTTATGCTAGTTAGTATTTAGTTATGTAACACCGTGGAGGACGGACGGGTCTTTACCCACTGTATGCCTGATCCATAGCCCGTAGTTGGCGTTTATGTAAGAAACTATAAATACCCTCTAACTCCTAAGGTAGAGGGTTGGAGCTCATAATAATACTTTTACTTTCTCTCACTAAGTTCCCAAACCTCTAACTCTTTCTCTCTATAAAACCTCAAGATATACGCCTACTTGTAATCATGATTTGATGTGTTTGTGAAATCCAATATGTTACAGAATGATGTCAAGACTGCAATGTCTGAGGATAGCTGGTTTAATGCTATGCAAGATAAAATTCACAAGTTCGATCGTCTTGATGTATGGGAATTAGTACCTCCTCCAGATTGTTCTATGATTATCGCTCTCAAGTGGATCTTCAAGGTGAAACTTGATGAGCATGGTGACGTTCTGAAGAATAAGGCGAGACTCCTTGCTAAAAGGTATCGACAAGAGGAGGGTATTGACTTTGAGGAATCATTTGCTCCGGTTGCAAGAATTGAGGCTATCAGAATCTTCCTTGCTAATGTTGCTAGCAAGAATATGATGGTCTACCAAATGGACGTAAAGGCTGCTTTTCTTAATGGTGATCTCAAAGAAGTGGTCTATGTCAGTTAACCGGAAGGCTTTGTGAATCATGAACATCCTAACTATGTCTATTGTATGAAAAAGGCCCTCTACGGCTTGAAGTAGGCTCTAAGGGCATGGTACGATACTTTGTCAAAGTTTCTTTTGGCAAACGGATTCCACAAAGGTGCTGTTGATCCTACACTTTTCACTCGAAAATCAGGAAAACATTTAATTCATGTTCAAATATATGTTGATGATATTATCTTTGCCTCGAATGACCCAAATTAACGTGACCGTTTTTCTAAAGAGATGGGCTCTAAATTTCAAATGTCAATGATGGGACAAATGTCATTTTTCTTAGGTTTACAAATTTTTCAAAGTCCCGGAGGCATTTTCATAAATCAATCTAAATATGCTAATGAAATATTAAAGAAATTTGGATTTGATTCTAGTGACCCTGTTGACACTCCCATGGTGGATAGAACTAAACTGGATGAGGACCTCTCTGGGATCCTGGTTAATCAAACTAAATTTTGTAGTATGATTGGATCCTTATTGTATCTCACTGCCAGTAGACCTGATACTTTGTTCGATGTATGCGTGTGTGCTCGCTACCAGGCTAAGCCTACTAAGAAGCACCTTGAAGCGGTTAAACAACATGGGTCTTTGGTATCCGAAGGACACTGCCATGGCACTATCAGCCTATGCATATGTTGACCATGCAGGGTGTTAAGATACACGTCAAAGTACGTCAGGAGGTGGTCATTTCTTGGGTGATAAATTAGTGAGTTGGTCGTTGAAGAAGCAAATGAGTACTTCTATATCTTCTAAAGAGGCTGAATACATTGCCATGTCATCATGTTGTGCTCAAATCTTATGGATGAGATCCCAACTATCTGACTATGGCTTTGCATTCAAAAAATTCGTATGTACTGTGTGACAACAAAACGGCCATCGCTCTCCGCTGCAACAATGTCCAACACTCAAGATCTAAGAACATTGACATTATGATAGCGTGGGTTCGGGGTCGAGAACTTCCTTTTCTATGAGCAAGTTTTTCAACCCTCTAGGCAGTGTATCTAACCGTTGTAGTGTAGTATGGGGTAATCCCAGGGGATTGATTCGTTCTCTAGGAGAATAGAGATGCTAGAAAGAGAAGTATGACGAGAAGGTAAGATTGAGGGAGATTCTTTTTAGTCTTTTTTTATATTTTTGAAAGCAAGTAAATATCTCGGGGTATAGGAGTGGGGGGTGGTACTTCTACCAATTTTAACTACCTTTAATTAAACTACTTAACTAATTAACTACTTGAAGTATGGATAGATTATGCTTAATGTAGGTGTGCTTATAAAATGATTAAAAATGTGTTTACTTAAATGTTCTTACTCCCTAGTTATCTCTTATTGGTCGGTTGAATTGTCACATCCTCGTCTTAATTGGTGCGTTGTATTTTGTTTGGTCATAGGGGGTGCCTAATTCCCTAGTTCTAAGAATTGTAACTCTCCTCTAGACTATCCAAGATCGGCAAGTACAATAGTATCTCCCCCGAATACTCTATTATCCTTAAGCTACAACTCATGCAATAAACACAACGAATGGCATAGGTGCACTCCTAAGCTTTTTTGCTATTTAGGATGTTCAAGCTCGCAACAATTAAAGAAGAAGCCAATTTTCTTTACTCTAGTGTCTACCAATTAACACAAGAGACAATCTAACAATAATTAACAACTAGGTTTCATAGATCTAAGCAAACACAAGGATAATTTAGCTACTCATAGTAAACAAGCGAGCATACACACATGCAATTAAACATGGGGTAGACATAATGATAATATGGATAAACAAACTTATCTTATGATGTAAAATAGGGTACAGAACCCTACAATACTGTCCAAGTCGGAATAAAACTGAATTAGGGTTTGCCCTCCAAAGTTCTACCTCTTAAAATAAAGAAAAATCGAATTCTATATATAGATTTACAAATTCGACAGCGTCACCTTTTGCTAGTGACGTCGTCAGGTCGCTGTCATTAGGGTTTCGTCTGGGCCAAGTCATCGTTGGGACGGCATCAGTTGATATGTGTGACACCGTCAGTCTTCATGATGGACGTTGCCTGAGTTTGGTTCTTGGGCGTCTGGTGTGGAAAATGAGAGAGACGCCTTCGAGAGTTTAGGTGTAACGCCGTCAAGTTGTAGAACCAAAATTTATTCTGAGCCGTAACTTGTATTCTGATCAGATTTCTTGATGAGGGACGGCGTCGCTCTATGATTGGGATGCCGTCAGGTGCACTGAGTGGCCTTTGATCTTGACTTTGCCATTTTCTTCATGTTTTCGCTTCTTTTCGTCCAAATATGCTTCATTCCAGCATTTTGCTTCCAAAAGACCTAAAATGTGAAAAGGAACGATTTTAAGTAGTAAGAGATATAAAATATGTTGATTCAGGGCTTAAATTACCCCCTAAAAATGTATGTTTTAAATCCTTATCAAATATCCCTACATTTGGAATTTGCTTGTCCTCAAGCAAATGTGCTTTTGGCCAATCAATTTATAAGTTAGGGAGCATGAAACATTGTTTTAAGACGGTCTACAACAAGTACAAGTACCACAATAGTAATAACAAGCACGGAAATTATATACTAGCACCTCACAATTGGTTTTTGGATTCTCTCATCTCTCGGGTTTATATGAAATATAATATGAATGGAAATGGAAGATAAACACTCATTACCTGGCATAGTACATAGATTACCATAGGCTTGAGAATAGATCAAACCTCCACCACTTTGGCTTAAGCACCCAGGAATAACTATCTTAGAGGTCTTTACAAGGGTTGTAACGTTAGGCTTAGGGTAGGTAAGTAAAGGGTTTCGTTGGATAGGGGATATTTACTGGTGGCAAGTCAAAGATCTTATGTTACAAGCATGTAAAGCGTGGAGTTGCTAAGCATAAACATAAACTTATAAACATAAAGATAGATGTAGGATGGTAGCCCATATGTTTTTCTCGTTTTTTTCATTTTTTTTTTCAACAACTCTTTTTCTCTTTTTTTTTTATTTTTTTTCATACATTTTTACTCTACCATCATCTACGATAACATCAACAGAAAAGGATTTATAGGAGCATCCCTACACTTGAGTTTTTATTTATTGACCCGAATTGAAAAGATCAAAACACTTGGAGTATTTAATTAAGTAGACAGAGAGAATTTGAATTTATCGTTCTTTCCCGTTACTCCATAAAATATTACTTTAACCCATGAGTCCCAATCATCCCAAAACTGTATACAAATGATGTGACTCGACTTAGCAACCATGCAAGTAACTAGATAATTGAACTATGGGTTTAGTAATGATAACAATAATGCACTAAAGATGAGTGCATATAAGATAGGTTAAGGCGATTTGGGTGTAACATTTGGGGGTGGATTGTAAACAATGATCTTCATTGATATTTCGGAAAACCGAAACATCATGAGAACTGCAAAAAGGATAGGCTCTGAGGGGTTAACTAGGGGTATCATGTACTAAAGACGAGTACATTGCAAGGTTGTGGGGAAAATTACTTAACCGATGTGTAAGAAGTAATTATATTACAGGTTTAAAACAAGGGTTATCCTAATGCCTCTTATCATTTAGTTAATCCTAACTACACAAATGTAGTCTCACTGGCGATCTTGGAATGCATTACAAAACAAGTTCTAGAATCTATTATACTACCGGTACACTCACTAAGCATTAAAGATGAATGCTTTTATTCCTAAAGATCTGAGGCGAACTTCACATTTTTGGGGTGGAATTTGAGTGGTAAACGGTTTTTGTGCTAGTCATATAATTCCTATCCATGAGACGCTTTATTAAGACTAAAGTTTAACTCGTAAATGCCATAAAAAAAATTTAATTTGGCGCTAAAATTGCCCTAACAAATATTTCTCATAGTTTATTACACAAATTATCAAGGACAAGACAAATAATCAAGTGAGTGAATAGTTTCTAAGTTCCCATTTTATTCTCCCTCGCTACACTTAAACTGAACATTGTCCCCAATGTTCCTCGAAAGTATCAAAGCTATGATTAAGGAAGGTAAGTTAAAAGAGAAAGAAACTAGTACTCCCCTGATTAGCTCGGTAAGATATGTATTAAGTTGCGGTTAAATCCTCCTCCAAGAAGAATGAATAAGTACTAAGTGCTTCTTCCAATATGTGTTTCTTCTTCTTGTCCAATATAACCGGTGTTGATCCAATTTGAGCAATTGATCTTATTGATTGAGCTAGATAAATCTAACACAAACAAAGTATAGCAAGCTGTCTTAGAACAAACCTTAAACACTATGCGGAATTTAATGTTTAATGACAAAGAGAATACTTAACACAATTTGTTTTCTCACAAAACACTTCAATATATTAATACGAATACTCAAAAGTATTAGGGTTACAAAACCTTGAAGTGATTGACTCTAGAATAACTTGTACTCTAAATCTGACCTATGACCTCCTTTTATAGGCTAAGGACTCCTAGTCGGTTTACAATTACTTTCTATACAAGATACATCTTATTGAATCTTTTCTATATTTATCTAACCGACTATACAATATCATATAAGCAGTACTAACTATTTGTACAGGCAATTTGTACTGTTAGAGTATTCTTCAAACATTCCATCAGTTAAGCCTAGCAGTACTAATACTTAACCTTGGCAGTAAAAATTGTCTTGCTAAAATTCCCAACAACCTACACACTTATAAGAAAACAAAACGAAACCTCGCGTAAAATCAACAGTAAAACTATATATGACACAAAACTAATACTAGAAAGCAAGTAAGATATAATGCTTGTGGAATGGATGTTTGCAGTTTTTTTGGAAAATTAAGAATTGGGAATTTCCAAAAATTACGAGTTATACGGAAAACGAAACTGACATTCTGTTTCCACATTGCCTGACATCGTCAGGTGTTTATCCTGACGCCGTCAGGTTGTCCTAACAAAAAGTGGTCTAGCGCATTTTTCTGGAAAAATTAGCTCATTAAAACCTGGAAAAATTTCTACAAAACATCCATTATGACTCGATACAAGCATTTGACTCTAACAAACACACAAATATATACAATTTCAATTATTGTTAATCTCATGTTCATGTTCTTTAAAATATATGTGATCTTCCCTACACTTATCTTTTTGTAAAATACCTTTATATGCAAATAAGACGAGGTTAAAAACAAAATAAAGCATTTTCACAAAGTCTAACATGAGAATAAACAACAATGAAAAAGATATATAAACACACAAATAAAAATTGAAAAACATAACAAGCAAACAATTAAGCATGGGTTGCCTCCCACGAAGCGCTTTTCTTTATTTATGAGTCTTTTTAGCTAGACTCAAAGTCGTGCTCCTACGTACTTAGGTGAGTGAGTTTATCCTCAAAGATATTGGTGGTATCAAACTTATCTTTTAATTTTTTCTTAGTACGCTTAGTCCGGTATGCCTTTTCAAACTTCTCCCCGTTGGGATCATAGATTGGCATCCTAATGTGCCACTCTCCATTCCCATCACTAGGTGGCCTATCCCAATTCCAATTGTACTTAGGCTTTTTACTTTCAACTTTCCACCAATTCATGCAAAGATTATCGGGTAAGATCCCTAGGAATTCGGTCATCTTCCTAAACACTAAAGTATTCTCGAATGGGTTCACTTCAATGTCCCTAGCCAATTGTTGTTCTTGGAAAGTTGAGTTACTCGCGTAGGTCTCTTCTAGATAGAAAGTTCGTTGAGGGCCTACAAAGTCTCTATTGATCCAAGGTCCATATCTAGATGGTCTCCTATTTAACATGATCTCATGAGGTATTTTTTCATCCTCATTATAATAGGAATGCTTCTTGACATCATAAATTGACCTAGCACTCCCTTATCCTACCACTATCTTAGACATCTTACAATCAATTATGGCACTAGCGGTAGCTAAGAATCCTCTTCCAACTAACAATGGGCATACCGCCTCCCTATTCATGTGTAGCACATAGAAATCCGCCAAAAGAGTTAATCGACCTACATATACTACTATGTCCTTCATTATTCCTACCGGATATGCAACACTACCGTCCGCTAAACCTGTGATCATTTTCGTTGGTTCTATCTTACCTAGGTTAAGGCTTTTATGAAGGGACAACGAAAAAAGTTTGATGATTGACCCTAGATTCGCCAATGTGTCGAAAGCTTTCGAATTTCCAATGCCACATGAGAGAATGAATAGCCCGGGATCATCTAACTTCTTAGGTAATTTGTTTTGCACAAATGCGGACCCACTTTATCCTTGTTTTAGTCCTTGCTCATATTTATATTTCAAAGCATTATAGTAAGGTGCATGAGTCAAGACTTCAAGAACTAGCTTTTCATGATAAAGCTCCTTAAATTCCACTTCTAAAGTAGGTTTGGGTTCTTGATTGGTTGGTGTTTCAAGAGTTGGATGGACCATCAACTTGGGTTTTTGGTCTTTTGGAATAGTTTGTCTGAAACACGTATTGATGGTGTTGACTGAATGAACTTGTGGGTGTGATGGGCATGGATATGCACTCTCCCTTGGTGAGCAAGAACATGGAGTCGATGAAATCGAATTCACTTTTGGGTTCTTGATAGTGTCACTTGGGAGTGCTCCTACATCCCGGTCATTGAAGGCTTTTAAAAGAGTGTCAAGCTTGTTTGTCATCTTGCTTTATCATTGCTTGAAATCGGCTTCAAGCTTAGTCAATCGAGCTTCTTGAGATGACATGAACTTGGATACCATTCCCTCAAGATTAGTGGAAGTTCTGATGTTTGGAGGGTTGTTTTAGGAGGTATGGTTTGGTTGGGACCTATTAGGTGGACTAGAGGAGTTGTTTTGGGGTGGGTTTGAGATTTGGCTCCACCTAAGGTTAGGGTGATTTCTCCACGAGGGGTTGTAGGAATTTCATAGATTGTTTTACTCAGGCTTGAAAGTGTACCACTTCTCTCCCGCTCCGTCGGTACGCGTGGAGGCATAGTCCGCAAAAGCTTGTTCGAGGAGTTTTGTGCATTCACGAGTGTCATGGGGACCACTACATAATTTACAAGGTAAAGTGATTTTGTTCACTTGGCATGAAGGTTTAGGAGCTTTGTAGAAACTCATTAGGAATTTGACTTGATCTTCAAGTTCGGGCATCCTACGATTGGAAGGTTGTGAGTCAATAGGAGGAAAGGAGATTGCCTTTACGGTTTTGGGCAACTCACGTGGGTCATTCCAACATTCGTTGTCACAGAGAGAAAGGTCCTCTATTATACCCCACGACTCTTCCACGGTAAATTCACTAAGCTTACCAATGGTTTGCCTAGTGGAGAGATTGACATGATCGTAAAAGATTTGGACTTGAAGCCAAAGATAAATGTTGTGATGAGGGAATTTATGGATTCAGTCATTGTATCGAGTCCACGCCTCGTAGAGAGTTTCGTCTTGACGTTGTTGGAACACCAAGATGTCATTCCTTAGCTTGGTAGTTCTCCCTAGTGGGAAAATTTGGGCAATGAGACGAGTGGTGAGATCATCCCAACTTGAGATGGATCCTGTGGGAAGTCGCTCAAGCCAATTACTAACTTGGTCCCGTAGAGAGAATTGGAAGAGACGCAAGCGCGTGGTCTCCCGTGTGGTAGCATCAAGGTCAATGTAATCAACGATTTTTAGGAAATCCTTGAGATACTGATTAGGATCTTCGGAACAAAGTCAATGGAATGCACATTCGTTTTGCACCAACCGGATGGTTTCGGATCGCAGAGCCATATTTTGATCTTGAAGTGGGAGCTCAATGGTGTTCCTATAGCCTTGATGGCTCGGTCTAGAGTATTCACCAAGAGTACGGCCTCTTGGTGGGTCATGTGGTGGTTGATTGAGTGGAAGTGGTTAATGTGGTGGTGGATTGTTGTTGGATGGGTTATTACCTTCCATGATGAAAATTGATGAGATTACGAACAAAAACACAAAGAAGGGGGATAGACTAAAAGAAAGCTAATGAAAAAGAGAAAAAAGATCACTTGATAGGAATCAAGCAAGAAGACCTAAACGAGATAGAAATCTAACTAGCTATTCAATTCCCCGGCAGCGGCGCCAAAAACTTGATAGCGTGGGTTCGGGGTCGAGAAGATTTCCTTTTCTATGAGCAAGTTTTTCAACCCTCTAGGCAATGTACCTAATCGTTGTAGTGTAGTATGGGGTAAGCCCAGGGGATTGATTTGTTCTATAGGGGAATAGAGATGCTAGAAAGAGATGTATGACGAGAAGGTAAGGTTGAGGGAGATTCATTTTTGTCTTTTTTTATATTTTTAAAAGCAAGTAAATATCTCAGGGTAAAGGAGTGGGGGTGGTACTTCTACCAATTTTTAACTACCTTTAATTAAACTACTTAACTAATTAACTACTTGAACTATGGATAGATTATGCTTAATGTAGGTGTGCTCGTATGATGATTAAAAATGTGTTTACTTAGATGTTCTTACTCCCTAGTTATCTCTTATTGGTCGGTTGAATTGTCACATCCTCATCTTAATTAGTGCGTTGTATTCCGTTTGGTCATAGGGGGTGCCTAATTCCCTAGTTCTATGAATTGTAACTCTCCTCTAGACTATCCAGGATCGGCAAGTACAATAGTATCTCCCTCAAATACTCTATTATCCTTAAGATACAACTCACGCAATAAACACAACGAATGGCCTAGGTGCACTCCTAAACTTTTTTTCTATTTAGGACGTTCAAGCTCAGAACAATTAAAGAAGAAGCCAGTTTTCCTTACTCTAGCGTCTACCAATTAAGACAAGAGACAACCTAACAATAATTAACAACTAGGTTTTATAGATCTAAGCAAACACAAGGATAATTTATCTACTCATAGTAAACAAGCACGCATACACACATACAATTAAACATGGGGTAGACATAATGATAAAATGGATAAATAAACTTATCTTATGGTGTAAAATAGGGTATGGAACCTTAGAATACTGTCCAAGTCGGCCTACAACTGAATTAGGGTTTTCTCTCCAAAGTTCTACCTCTTAAAATGCAGAAGAATCGAATTCTATATATAAATTTACAAATACGACGGCGTCACCTTTTGCTAGTGATGTCGTCAGGTCGCTGTCAATAGGGTTTCGTCTGGGCCAAGTCATCATTGGGACGGCGTTAGTTGATATGTGTGACACCGTCAGTTTTCATGAAGGACGTCTTCAGAGTTTGGTTCATGGGCGTCTGGTGTGAAAAATGAGAGAGACGCCTTCGAGAGTTTAGGCGTGACGCCATCAGGTTGTAGAACCAAAATTTGTTTTGAGCCGTCACTTGTATTCTGATCAGATTTCTTAATAAGGGACGGCATCGCCCTTTAATAAGGGACGGCCTTTGATCTTTACTTTTCCATTTTCTTCATGTTTTCGTTCCTTTTCATCCAAATATGCTTCATTCCAGGATTTTGCTTCCAAAAGACCAAAAACGTGAAAATGAATGATTTTAAGTAGTAACGGATATAACATGTGTTGATTTAGGGCTTAAATGATCCCCTAAAAATGTTTGGTTTAAATCTTTATCACATTCGACTTCACTTTATCAGGGAACAAGTAGAGAATGGTGTGGTTGAACTCTACTTTGTAAAGACTGACGGTTGGCAGACATCTTCACCAAAGCTCATCCAAAAGACCGGTTTCAGTTTATCCTCCCGCGACTCGGCATGAAGAGTCTGCAGCTGGAAATGCTCAAACGTCTTCAGAAAGAGAATGAGGAGTAAAAGTGTTGGTTCACCAATTCTTTGTACATATTTTTCAAAAAGCAAAATACAAAAATATAAAACCATCAAAAACCCATAAAAATTTGAAAAATCAAAAAATTACAAAAATATTGTGTTAATACAAATATCGTCATTAAACGTTATTTATATTTTATGATCTTCACCTAAGTTTTGTTAACGACAAAAGTAAATTTAATTTTTGTAAAGCATAAAGCTTGTCAAGATTAATAGATATTAAAACAAGCTTTTCCTTAAATAAAATCTTCATCACTCAAGCTTTTACATTTTGATTAGTCATATATCAGTTAACTTTGATGTTCCTCTAAACCATAATGTATGTTAACATTTTTAGATCAAGCATGTTTTATTTTCTTAAAACAAAATATTACATGTGTATTTACATTTAAACATATTTCTAAAAATAGAAAACAACATATGACATCATGTGGTGCATCATTGAAATCTCTAGAAGATTTCATAAGATATCTTGTGTGGATTTGGACTCTACATATCTTACACGATCTAGGTTGGATTTGGTTGACTTTGGTAAGATTTTAGTAATCTTGCTGTCAGACCCCGGCGGCATCAAAAGTTAACACGGGGGGAACCAATTTTATGGTTCTGTGGTCCGTGGTGACTGTTGTATGTTTTGGCTATAAATAGCAAGCCAAACCAAGTTGTTCTCTTATCCCTTTCTAGTATAATCACATGCATTCCTTCTTTTTAACATTTCTAACTCAGTTTCATGTCATAATAGTGATCTTATTTTGTAGCAAAGAAGATCAAGGCATATTCAAGCTTCAACAAATAGTTGGAAGTCTTGTTTGTTTTGTTGTTGTATGATCTAGTCTTGTTCATACATCATTGCTGTACCAAACCATCATAAACTTGTGAGTGTGAGTGGTTACTATTTTAGTCCTTAAAATACATTGTGTGTGGGAGTGGTTGTACCCTTGGAAAAAAACTCGAAATCTAGCTTAGTGTCGGAAATAGTGTGTAAGCGAAGTGTGAAGGTTTCTCCACTGGTGAAAGGAGCTTGTTGACTAGTGAAGTTAAACTCTTGAGTTGGAGACTCGGGGAGTGGAGTAGGGCAAGGAAAAAGAGTCGTTGTAGACCGAACCACTATAAACAACTTGTCGTGGTTTGATTGTTTCTTTCTCTATTTACTCTTGATATATTGCTTGTATATTGTTTGATATCTTTTATCAATATAAATGGATCATTACAATAAGTTACAAAACAAAGATTTTAATCGGTAAACTATTCAACCCCCCTTCTAGTTTTCCACAATTGGTACCAGAGCCTCGTAGCTCAAGAATTTTTAAAATATATTGTATTTTATAAACTTGAAACGATCCATGAATTCCGAAAACTTTAAAGAAGGGCAATCTATGAAAAGACCACTACTCTTTGAAACCAATGGATTTATCTATTGGAAAAACCGTTTTGAAACATATGTAAAGTCAAAAGATATAGATCTTTAGCTTGTTATAATTAAAGGAGACTTTAGTCCTACAACTAAAGATATTTCTAGTGATGATCAAAAGAAATTATAGATAAAAATAATGAAGCTAAAATGATGCTTTATAATGCTTTACCTAGAAAAGAATATGAAAGAATTTTTATGTGTGAAACTGCAAAAGATATTTGGGAATCTTTGATTATTACACATCAAGGAAATTCACGATTCAAGGATAACAAAATTGATCTTCTTGTTCAACAATATGAACAATTTGTTATCCCTCAAGATGAAACCATTGATTGTGGATTTGCTCGCTTTAATACTATTATTACTTCTCTTAAAGCACTTGATGAAACTTTTCGTAGTAAGAACTTTGTCCGGAAATTTCTTAGAGCACTCCATCCGAAGTGAAGAGCAAAAGTAACGGCTATTGAGGAATCAAAAGATCTCTCAATAATGTCACTTGACGAGCTAATCAGAAACCTCAAAGTACACGAAATGGTGATGGAGAAAGATTCGGATATCATCAAAGGAAAAAGAGAGAAAGTCAAATCCGTTGCTCTAAAGGCAAGAACGGAATCTAGTGATGATGACGAATCTTGCTCCGGTAGTGAAGATGAGGAGTATGCTATGGCCGTTAGAGATTTGAAAAAGTTCTTTAGAAGAAGAGGAAAGTTCATAAGGCAACCCCGAGATGAAAAAAAAGCCATTCCGAAAAGACCGAGATGACAAAAGAGGAAAAGGTGAAAGGAAGTGCTTTAGATACGGTGATATAAGTCATCTAATAGGAGATTGCCCCAAGCCACCTAGAAAGCAAAACTCAACGAGCTTTTGTAAGTGGTGCTTGGAGTGATAGTGAAGATGATGAAGAATCAAGAAGGGATGAGATCGCTCAAATGGCACATGAATCAAATGAGGTACATTTTGACTCATCTTACTCTTCTATTGATGATGACACTTTGCAAAAACAATCTAAGCAATTGTGTGAGCTTAGCTTAAAAATCATAATTAAAAACAAGTTTTTAAGGACTAAAAAGGAATTTTTAGAAAATGAAATTTTTGAGTTAAAAGAAAAGGCAAAACGATTAGAATAAGGGAAAGCAAATGACGATTATTGCAAATCATGTCCAAGAGCTTAGTCTTGAAATAGAAAAGCTAAAACTCTTACAAGAAGTTCTCATCGAACATAACTGTTAAATATTGGTTTTCATAAACACATAACTAATAATTCATATGGAGCGTATAAATGAAGTTCTAGAGAGAGAAAGTGATGAGTGTTGGGAACTTAGTGAGACAAAGAAAAATGATATTCAAAAGCTCCAACCCTTTGCCTTGCTAGGCAAAGAGTATTTATAGGTTCTTACAAGATACGCCTTCTACGGGCTGTAGATCAGGCATACAGTGGGTAAAGACACGTCCGTCCTCCACGGTGTTACTTAACAAACTACTTTCTAACACTAAATAACTATGACTATGAGCTTTCTAATGAATACATATAATTGAGGTGACTGACTCTTTGACTACCGGATTTTCTAAATCCTAACAATCTCCCCCTAAGGGAGGTCACCTCAATTTACATTGATTACAAACAGATATTACATTTTGGGTGTTCTTGGATTCTTGATTAAGTTCTTTGCTCTGTAGTCTGTAGTCTTTGATTCTTCATCTTCAGCATGCTTTGTTCTATAAAGTGGAGGTCTTTAATTGATCCACGTGATGATGAGTTTTGAGCCAACATTGAGATCATCAGCCACCATAAATCTCTAACTCTTCCTTTGTAGTGTTGGCATCATGTGACGTTGAGACTATTGGACCGACATGCTCACATTTTGGATCATGATATCTTCTCATCAGAGTAGCGAAAGCTTTTGTTGATTCATAACATTTTTAGCAGTGTAGCAGAAGCATGAATTGAAAATATCAGAGCCAGTTGATGAATATATGCACTTATCATGATTTCTTTAGAAGTGAATGTGATGTGTGAGCATGTGGTTATGGATTGACTCTCAATCATCACCGCAACCGCGGGTGTTCCCCGCATAATAGTAGTTATAAAGCACACGTAAAGTGTCTTTGATCACTTTCGTTGAATTGAGGTGCACGCCCACGGTTCCCGTTGATCAAGATGTGGCAAGTACCGCCTGTGAACAGTATAATTCGAAATCTCCTTGACAGGTTTCGCAAATGCTTCTAGCCGCTCAAACTGAAACATCTCAAAGAAGACAACACGGAGTGAAAGGAACAAAAATAGATGTTTCCTAATTGAACAAGTTGAATTGAAAACAATCGTGTATTGCTTAATAGAAAGAATTTTTGCAATACAACGAAGGTTTTATAGTAAAATTGATTTTCAATCATAAATACCTTTTGATTTTGAAAATGTAATACACAGTCGATGTACAATAGAAAATAGTTTTTGAGCACAAGGGATGGTTTTTCAAAGGTATCCGTCAATCCATTTCCTGGACCAAGGTTGATTCATGAGTGAATCGCCCCATTGTTTCTGTCCAGTTGTCACATGGTTGATCTATTGGATTGATCTCACATGCCACCCACCAAGAGCTTGTTTTATGTTGGCTATAGAAGGTTTTCCATCTTCATTGTGAATATGATTGCATATCACTCAGATGTTCTGGCAATACCACAAGGATAATGCGTAAGACTCTTAAGATATATTCTCACTTTCCACATTGTGTGAAACAATGAGTCTTCATTGATTGTGTCCTAATGAGATTTATTGATGATCTCTTGGCTCCAGACTCAATTGTGCATTTTGGTTTCCTATGACGGAGACTAGGGAGAGGGTCTCCTTTTTCAATATCAACAATCTCTAAGAGAAAGTCGATAGATTATGTAGGTTCCCCATGATAATGAAACAATTCCTTTTAAGAGGAACTTGAGTAGCTTGGGAAGTTGTAGTGCAGTGCGTCACTGGGTCCATGACGTCTTGTCTTCAATACCGGTGTTACCTTAGTAACCACCAGTAGCATATGAATTGAACCCGGTTTCTGCCCTAAGGTTGATTTAATGGAGGGCTATTTCTTTTCACCCTTTTCTCATTTAATTTTTTTCATTCTTCAACCCCTTCAGTGCTTACCGACACTTCATTTCTAGAACTTTGTTTGGTTTATTCCAGTTCTAGCTCAATCTCAGTCGGCACTCTTCCCATATTCTCACTTTTCTCCTTTTTCCATCATACCTAAGGACTTCGATACTATCTAGTGGATTGTCCCTAGGTAGATCCCTCTGGCTCTGGCGGGATCGTGGGAACAAATACCTAACCTAACCATCCTTATATCTCCATGCATAAAATAAATTGGTCGGTCTTTTGGTATTGTTCATTCCGCCTTGAAACCATTTGAAAATCAATCAAGGTACTTGTGATATAAAATCAAAGCATTTTGTACCTTAATTGTTTTTTATATTTTAGAAAACTCCCCCTCAACATGTGCTTCACGTATTAGAAGTTGTTTTAGCACATGGAGGCAAGAGGACTTTGAAATCTAAGATTAAGAATGAAAGATCCAATCTTTTGATTAACATTTTCTAAAATGATCATCATCACTTCCTGATCAAATCTAGTATTTTAATTCCTTTGAATGAAATATTTTGGGAAGGATGAGGTTTTCTTTTGATTGCTCCACCTCAATATTTGCATCGAGATTCAAAAGTGTTTTGCACATATTAGAGGGAACATGCACTTATAGACAAATCAATCACGTTTCAATTCTTTTTGGCTTAAGATTAATGCTCCCCCTTAACATGTGCATGAGAAATTTTGAAATAGTTTGGCACATGTAGGGAGGAGAGCTTGTTATTATATTTATAAAACCACTTATTGAATTATCAGTTTATATCCAATTTAAATCACAAATTCTCCCCCGATCACAATTTTCAAATCCTTTGAGATTTGTGATCTCTATTTATTTAAATTGCTTTTGAAAGCTTTTGAGGAGAATTGTGACTTGCTTTGAAAACATTTAACTGATAAGGATCAAATTCTAGGACTTTAAACTCCAATGATTAAACATGCTTAAGTATCTTATGAAAACACAACATTAGCCTTGGTCTGGATCCAATTGTACAAAAACATTGTTCTTTTTTATTATCCAAAATTAGACCTTTGTAGGATCTTACATATTGTGTTGATGATGATTCGGGTGGCCTTGGTTGCTGATGAATCAAGTATGCCATGGTTTAGAGAGAGAAAGAGATGAGAGGGTGTTCTTGTTAGAGAGTTGTAATACAAAATGCAAGGTTAGATTCAAAGAAGCACCACCCTTCCCTTAGAGGGAAGGGTATTTATAGTTACAAACTAATACGTCCTCCTGTCGGACTGTGGATCAGGCATACAGTAGGTAAATACCCGTCCTTCCTCCACAGTGTTGCACTAAACTAAACTACGCGAAAACTAACTAATAAACTAACAAATAAGGTAACTAACGATATGTCTACGAGCTAACTTATGCTAGATAATATTTGGGGTGACCGATACTTCACTATGGAATTTCTAATTCCTAACAATCTCCCCCTAAGGGAGGTCACCCCATGTTTTACATTTCGAATCCTAGAATTCAATTTAATCTTCAGTCTTGAGCTCGTAGACTTTAATTCTTCACTTCCGCAATCTTTGTGCTTAAGCAGTGACTCTTCATAGTCTGCATAGTTTTGTACTTTTAGTGGAGGCCTTTAACTGATCCACATCTTTGATGATCTTCGAGCTTTCATTGAGATCATCAGCCACAGTAAATCTGTAGATCACCCTTTGTAGTGTTGCCTTCATGTGATGTTGTGACATTCGAACCGACATGCTCACACTTTTTGGATCATGACTTCTTTCCATCAGAGAAGCGGAAGCTTTACTGGTTCATGATATTTGCAGCAGCTTAGCAGAAGCATAGTATAAAAATATCAGAGCCAGGTTATGTAGATATGCACTAGTCATGATTTCTTCAATTAAGTGTGGATGTTGTGAGCATGCGGCTTTGGATTGACTTCTCAATTCTGATCAGCTGCAACCGTCCAAATGTACCTGCAAACAACAGTTAGCAATAAAACACATGAAAGTGTCTTTGATCACTTTCGTTGAATTGAGGTACACAGCCCACAATTCCCCGTTGATCAGTACAAGTACTGCCTGTGATTAGGTATAATTCCGAAGAATCTCCTTGACAGGGTTTCGCAGCTGTTCTAGCTGTTCTCAAACCGGAACGTCTCAAAGAAGACAACACAGAGTGAGTGAACCAGCGAATTGAGATTCACTGATTGATGAAAAATTGATTTGAAAACAATCGCGTACTGCTTAGAAGAAAGAGTTTTGCAATACGACGAAGGTTTTATCAGAAAGATCAATTTTCAATCAAAAATACTTTTTGTATTTGAAAAACAATACACATTCGATGTGCTAGAGAAAAGAAGAGATTTGCACATCGAACGGTTTTTTCAAAAGTATTTTTTTCAATCAAAGATACTTTTTGTGATTGAAATATGACTACACATTCGATGTGCTAGAGAAAAGAAGATTTGCACATCGAACGGTTTTTCCAAAAGTATTCATCAATTCATTTCCTGGACCAAGGTTGATTCAAGAATGAAACGCCCCATTGTTTCTATCCAGTTGTCACAAGCTTAATCTTTTTGAAAAGATCTCACATGTTACCCACCAAGAGCTTGTTTGATGTTGGCTCTAGAAGGATTTCCATCTTCATTGTGAGTATTTTACATATCACTCGGATGTTCTGGAAATACCACAAGGATAATGCGTAGGACTCTCAATATATACTTACTTTCCACATTGTGTGAAACAGTAAGTCTTCATTAATTTTGTGTCCTAATGAGATTTTGTGGATGATCTCTTGGCTCTAGACTCAATAGTGCACATTTGGTTCCTATGCCGGAGACTAAGGAGAGGGTCTCCTTCAATATCAACAATCTCTAAGAGAAAGTCGATAGATTATGTAGGTTCCCCGTGAGAATTAAATAAGTTCTTTTAAGAGGAACTTGAGTAGCTTGGGAAGTTTATTGTAGTGCGTCACTGGGTCCATGACGTCTTGTCTTTAATACCAGTGTTACCTTAGTAAACACCAGTAGCATAAGTATTGAACCCAGTTTCTTCCCTAAGGTTGAATTATTGGAGGGCTATTTCTTTTCACCCTTTTTACATTAATTTCTTTTTCATTCTTCAACCCCTTCAGTGCTTACCGAGACTTCATTACTAGAACCTTGTTGGGTTTGTTCCAGTACTTGCTCTGTCTCAGTCAGCACAATTCCCATATTCTCATTTTTCTCCTTTTTTTCATCATACCTAAGGACTTCTACACTATCTAGTGGATTGTCCCTAGGTAGATCCCTCCGGCTCTGGCTGGATCGTGGGAACAAATACCTAACCTAACCATCCTTATATCACCATGCATAAAGTAAATGGGTCTGTCTTTTGGTATTGTTCTTTCCTTCTTGAAACCAATTGAAAAATCATTTGTAAAAACAATCAAGGTACTTGTGATATAAAATCAAAGCATTTTGTACCTTAATTGTTTTGATCATTTAGAAATGCTCCCCCTCAACATGTGCATATGATTTTGAAATTGTTTAGCACATGGAGGCAAGAGTTCTTTGAAATAATTTCTTGATCACAATTTCCTTAGAAAAAGCCATTTGAATTTCTTTGGTAAATTCTCTCCCTCAATATGTGCGTAGGATATTTTAACTCATTTTATCACATAGAGGAAAGAGTTCTTTTGAAGTATATCCACGATCACAAAAGCCATTAAGAAACTATTAGAAAATCAATCAAGGTACTTTATGTTAAAACATAGAAGTCATTGTACCTTGAAAGTTTATTTTCTTTTGAAATGCTCCCCCTCAATATGTGCTTCGAGATTCAAAAGCATTTAGCACATATGGGAGAGCTACATGCACAATAGAATCAAAACGATCATCTTTTATCAGATTTCATTATTAAATCACAACTTCTCCCCCGATCAAAAATATCAAACCCTTTGAGATTTTGGATCCCAAGTGATTTAATAAGGTTTATAAAACATGGGAGAAATGTGCCTGATTTAAAAGCTCTTCTGGTTTATGGTTAAATGCTCCTCCACAATCATGTGCATTATGTACTTCAAAATCGTTTGGCACATGAAGGAAGGAGTGCTATTGAAACAATCACCCTTTAAAACTGATTTGAGATTCAAATCACGATCTCTCCCCCGATCAAAAGTTTCAAACCAATTGAGATTTTGGATCCCGATTGATTTAAATCATTTGGAAAGTTTTTGGGGAAAGACGTGGCTTGATTTATTTTTTTGAAATTGACTGATAAGGATCAATTTTAGACAATAAAGATTGTTAGTGTCAGGTATGATGATTTTAAGAGATCTTTAGGTAAAATAAAACAATTTCACAATCAAACAAGAACAGAAAAAATTTCATTTTGAAAGATCTTTGAGTTTTAAAGACAATCATACCATGACATAACATTAAATCTTTAGATCACCACTTATTTTGTACAAAACGTACTTTTTGATGAAAATATCGTTTGAAAATATTTAATTTGAAATCACTCTCCCCCTCAATCGATAACCGTAGTCGTTGATTGAGTGACTTAAGATTTGATGAAATAAAGTCCGGTTGATTTCCAAAATTATAAGTCCGATTTATTTTCAAAACAATATTTTTTTTTTCATTTTCAAAACAATTTTATTAAATTTGTTGAAAAATGGAATTATTCGCTACATGTCCTGCACAAAGATACGTTAGGTGGTTGAGCTGCTTTTGTTGTTGTTGTTGAGGGTTGGAAGAAAACCATCTGCAGATGCAGTGAGACCTCTGAAGATGCATCTAACGTGCCAACTATCCATGGAGAGATCTAATTAAGCTCCGTTTCTTCATTTGTCGACCCAAGAAATAATTACCCTTTCCTTTCGGCATCCAATCTTCTTCATTAGTGGGATCTGGATCGGGAACATTCTTAAGAACCATGATATCTGCATACGTTAGTGGGCACAAAAACAGATATATGGTGGTCGACATCACCCAAACAGTAATCGACTAATAAAAGTCAATTCAACATATCAATCAGATCATGTAAAGCATGGGAATAATGTGTTTATCAAACTCTAATCATCTAATCCTAACAATCATATCTTAGGCACCTAGTCCTTCAACGTAGGTTAACATGTTTTACAATTAAGTATATAGGATAATTAGATAAGCCCGTTACATGATATAAATTTGAAAACATTCTCCCCCTCAATCAATGACTCATTTTCTGAAAATTTTAAAAGCGCTGAAGTCATTGATTGAGTTTGCAAATTTTATAAAAACTCTGATTCTGATTGATTTTTCAAGCAACTCATTTTCCACCATTTTGAACAACAAATATTTTTCTGAAGAATTTTAGACGGAAAAACATTTGTGTAGGAACAGCAGTCCTTCGACATACTTTCCTCATTTTTGATTTTGGATAAGTGCATGAATTTTGTGAAAATCATTTAAGCGTAGCACTTTCCTTCCTTTTAAGAGCGGGTTGCTATCTGAAATAATAGCAAACCATGGTTTAAGCACGGGTTACAGTCTGAAGTAACTCTAAGCCATATTTTGAGACATGTTTAGAAAGAAATATTTACACCTCCTGCTTGAACTTCATCTAAAGTCCCGTGCCATTATTGAATGACATTTCTAAGACCGTAGATGTTATCGATACCAGGAGAAATGTCTTAAAAAAACAATATTTTTGGTATTTTTCAAATTTTTTGATTTTTATGGGTTTTTGAAGATTTTGAATTTTTCTATTTTGTTTTTGTTGATTTTATATTTTTGTATTTTGCTTTTTGATAAATATTTACAATGATAGAGTAGATGATACAGTTTAAGAAAATGATGATACGAGTACCGAGATAAGGATATCAAACAGCACGTCGTAGAAGATAGAATTCATCATCTCTTAAACTTCCACCACCAAAGCTTCCAAGGCTCCAGAATAGAAGATAGAACCCGAGCCTTTGAGAAAGAGAGACTTTGGCATCTTCCCCTCAAACCGAAAATCCTTATGTTGAGCAGATTCGAAGCTCTATTTCAAGCTTGCTTTAGCCAGGTGCACAAGGAAGCACACCATTATCATCGATCTTGCTGCTCCTTTTAAGAATGATCTTTGTGATTCTTCGTTCGGGGTTATATCATCAACAAGAACAGCAACGTATCATCCTACGCTTGAATGACTCTTCTCAAATACCTTTTCCACTGAAGTCTGAAGCGATCCATTCCAAAAGGTGTTAAGAGAACAATTCCCCCAAGTAGATGAATTGATGCAGTCAGTCTCTTAGACTAGAGCTCACCCGAATACACATATACCCAAAGACAGAGAAACTTATACTAACGAAGTAGCAGATTAAGTCCAATAGCCAAAGAATAACCCCGATGTATACTTTTCTCTCCCCTTGAAGAAAGTGTATGAATCTCAAGAACCCGAAGTACCCGAATGCCCAAAGAGAGATTAACCGATAACATTGAAGAAGCAGGCCGAATCACTTATTATCTCTGTGGATGACTATCTCTGCGGAAGTCAACTCCGGAATAAGTGATTATATCTCTGAATCACTGATTAAGCACTCAAGTGAAACAGCTGAGCGTCCCTAATGTACACAATATCTCTCCCCTGATGATTTTGATAGCATCGAAATCATCACACACTTGTGTACCTCTTTTATCACCAGAAACTAACTCTTCCATCTCTTCCCCCACATAGTTGGAATAAGAACACTAAACGCCATGAGTCAAACCTTGAGTGTCTCTGCGGTAATGACATTTGTCTTCCCAGGATATCTTCAATCACTTAGAAGTATTAAGTTCATCAAATTTACTCGCGTTTAGATACGTGTCTCCTTCCCCCTTGCTGGTTTTGATGCTTCGGAATCAGCAACACATAATAAGCCCGTATACTAGAAATCTGTTGAGAAGAACACTTGAACTCTTGTGAGAATTAACTTGCTATGGAAGAATGTGAGCAAGTCTAATTGGGGATTAAATATGGCATTTCACTCTCCCCCAATTAGTGCTCTCCCCTAAACCGACAATCTTTTAATAAATGCCCAGAATAAGAAGAAGTCTTTTGATAATCAAATGCAACATGTCTTTTAGTCTTCTAACATATAGCAGAAAATGTAGAACCGACTGTAGACTCGACCTTCTTCTAGATTGTCCATTTGGGGAATAGAAAGTTAAAATCTTCATCTCACCAAATGCATTCCAATTACCTTATATGTAGCAAATCTCCTTAACTAAAATCCCTCCCAATCAAACAAGAACAGAAAGATGTTCATCAAAGAAATCAGCCCAGTAACTAGAAGCACTTTGTCATTTAATCATATCAACCCGTGTGAAGATGTCAACCAACGGCTCATAGAAGAAACTCCATGTAAATATGACCCAATAAGAAGAAGCTCGGTTCTTTCATGAGTTAGGAGTCGTATGACCATATATTCTCATATGTCAATCAACCATGCAGAATTATCACACTTTTTCTCCCCCTCAAGAATTGCATACAGAGATGCCATTCTTGATTAAGCAAGTGAATATCATCCAAATGCATTCTATTCACACTTCTCCCCCTCAAAGTAGCATATGATGTCGCCATCGTCATTATAATTGAGCATGTGGAATAAGAAAACAATCAACGGTAGCCCGTTTCACTTGATAATTGAAAGCGCATGGAAAAGCATGAAGCATGTTGATGAGAATGGTCATAATTGAGAAGATTTCTCTTCTTTAGAAGATAATGCCCACTGAAGCGTACACATTTCTTTTCTTTGAGGTACGAGGCTTGAACTCTTGTGTTCAAACGTCATAAGAAGATTTCTCTTCTTTGGAAGATAAAGCGCACTGAAACGTACACTTTTCTTTACGTTAGAGTACGAGGCTTAAACTGTTGTGTTCAAACGTCATAATGTTGAAGAACGAGGCCTGAACAGATGTAAACAGGCGTCATAAGAAGATTTCTCTTCTTCATAAGATAAAGCGCACTGAAACGTACACTTTTCTTTTCTTTAGAGAACGAGGCTTAAACTGATGTGTTCAAACGTCATCATCTCTCTCTTTTCAATCTCTCATGGCAAACTTGTAATCAACCCCATTATCATTCAGTAGGCTCTTTGTAGTGACAGTTGATGGAGAAAACCCAATATGATGAATTTGACCCTGAAGTAAACAAACCCGAATTCGTGACTTAAACTTGCACATATGTAACAAAGAGCGGTGCCAAGAGTTCATCCTCCATTGAATCTCTAAGTACTCTATACTCTTCATCCAACCAACCATCAAGTATAAGACGTACATCACCTCTTGAAATTCCACAATTCAATGTGACACTAAGCACTACAACGTAACTCCTTAAAGTGATAGTTATTTTGGGGTGATAAGAGCCCAATTCCCCCAAGTGGTAAAAGAAAAGGAAAAGTCACCCAAAAATAACTAGATTTCCAAGTCTTCGTTTTTGAAAAAGCTCGAACAAGGATCTCGAAGAATCTTCATCCAACCATCCCCGATGCCTTCAGATCCTAAGTACACTCGCCCGTGATATTTCACTTCAACCTCTAATAAATAATACTGAATTAACCCCGTTGTCACATCTTCTGGTTAAAAACTCAAATCTAGCCTCCTTTGACGTTTTAAGTGAACTATGATAATGGTTTTCATCCCGTCCATGGTTAGAAGAACATAACCCCGTAAAACCATGTAATAACCAAACTGCCATGACGAATATCCAAACACACATCCAATTCATGAAGTACACCCTTTTATCCCTTCTTCGAAGTAGAAACCGTGGCACCAGCATCAGATAAGATCCCGAAATACACTTTCCTTTCTCCAGGATGGTTCCATCATTACGGGATTTTACAATTCTATGGTTTAAACCGAGAAATAGTTTCTTTCGCGGGATTTTACAAAACCAAGAATAAACCGCAAGATAGATCCGGAAATGCACATTACTTTAACCGGGATGTTTCCATTGTTACGGGATTTTACAAGTCTATGATTTAAACCGAGAAATAATTTCTTTCGCGGGATTTTACAAAATCAAGACTAAACCGTAAACAATGTCAGCTTGAAATTATTATGACAACTTTGGTTTTGGTGAATATCTGTTTTAGGGGAACATGCAGCGGTTTTAATAACGGATTATTCTCCATCATCAACAATTCTTTACCCATATGTAGATAACTTCACAAACCATACTAAGTAGAGTAGTATACACTACTTTCCCCTGAAGGTTGACCGTAGAACATTAAATTACACGTTTCTCCCCCATGATGGTTTCGAACTTTCGGAAGCATCATAACGTGTACGACCATCTATACGAGAAGTTCTTGTCATAAGCAAACATCTTGAAAAGTCGTGACTGACGCTGAAGATTCTTGAAAGATTTTGCTTAGACTGTGAAGTATCATTGACATTATGTGACGTCGAATATCTCATGGGAATTGCTGAAATTGAACCTTCATTGATTCATCGGCTAATAATAATGACCACTTGGTGAAGTAAACCCTATATGACAAACTTGCAAATGAAGTAAACATCCCAACTTTGTGACTTCCTGCTTGTTCTATATTCTTGATCAATCCATAACAACGTGTGACACTGAGTACAACAACTTCCTTAAGTGATAATTATGCTCCAACAAGTTATCTTGAGACATGCAACCAACCAACGTCTCAACGATAAAGAAGTACACCCGTGAAACGTCACTTCTATTCCTCGTAAGTAATACCATACAAAAACCCCGTATTCATTTTTTCAATTATCACTCAAGCTGAGAATTTATGTATCCTCCGTGAAAATTTTATACCATACCAAAAATACCAATTTTAGTCCAAAATTAATTTACACAACAAGTCTTAGAATAAATTTTGGATTAAAAGAAGATATCAGCCCATGCCCCATAGCAATTCTCGACCCACCATTAAATCCATCATTCCAATTTAACCTGTCCGAGCCCAAACAAATAAATTTGATAGCAGCCCGTTTCGTTTTATCTGAAGCCCAAGTCCCAATTGAGAGGCCAAAAACCCACGATCCAACTCCAATAATACTTATAACAGTATTAGACCTAAATATTCTCACATTGAAACCTAATCTCAATATTACGCCTACCACATAAACATACGCTCCTCTCCAAAAATCAGATCTGAACAAATAACTCATCTCCCATCAAACTAATTTCAAATCCATTCATCTAAACTCATTCTTCATCAATCGATCATTAAATATTGAAGACACAACAACCCAAATATTCATTCTTGCAAGATTCCTGAAAGACAAAAGCGTCTAGATCAAGATATTGATCTCGGGTAGGTTTATTTTCTTTTTGTATCGAGCTCTTGAGTCTTAACGAATTAAAAGAAGGATTATAACAAAAATTGTTAGAAAGCTCGTAGTCGTAGTTATTTAAAGTTAAGTAGTATTTAGTTTAGTAACACCGTGGAGGACGGACAGGTCTTTACCCACTGTATGCCTGATCCACAGCCCGTAGGTGGCGATTTGTGTAAGACTATAAATACTCTCTACATCCCAAGGTAGAGAGTTTTTGAGCTCATAATAAGATTTTCACTTTCTCTCACTAAGTACCCAAAACCTCTTAATATTTCTCTCTCTAAAACATCTTTGTGTATGCCTCTTGTGATCATGGTTTGATGTGTTTGTGAAATCCAATATGTTACAAATGGTATCAGAGCGCCATGGTTTCATCATCTCTCTTACATATCCTTGGATTTCTAGTGGTTTTAGATGGTTTTTGAGTTTGAAATAGTTTAGTGGTTTTTGCATCATTTGGATCATTTCTTGCGTTAAAGTTTGAATTTTGAGTGTACTTTAGTGTTTAGAATCATTGTAAGAGCTTGGGTTTTGATTTGGAAAGCTTTAATCACTGTGGTTGGGCTTGTTTTGGATTAAAAAGTGTGTTTTTGAAGTGTTTCAATGTAGCGACTTGAGTCTCGGTGTGAATTTCATCGTAGCGACTTGCTTCAGTAATTTCTAGCGAGTTGTAGTGTTAGTCGAAGGTTTACTTGAGCTTAGCGACTTGTCTATTGATACAAGCCGACAAACAGTACAAGTTAGTGGACTCTCCACTACGGCTAGCAGCTTGGTGGGGTTAGTGACTTGCATTCATTTATTCTAGCGACTTTTACTTATTGTTCTCAGCGACTTGACATTAGCGACTTGGATACTTAGCGAGTTTCTCTTTAGCGACTTGTCTGCTTAGCGATTTGGTGCCTTAGCGACTTGTGTTCAGCGACTTAGGTATTAGCGACTTGTGCTTAGCGACTTGATTCATAGCTATTTAGGTTTAGCGAGTTGCTGCTTAGCGACTTGGTGCTTAGCGACTTGGTTCAAGGATTATAGCGACTTGGTTGATTTTTTGGTTCTAATACGGTTTTCTCTTGATTTAGTAAAATCCCGTGAAAGAATCTATTTCCTTGTTTAATCATAGAGTTATAAAATCCCGTGAAATCTGTAAACATGTCTACCAACGTACCTACAATCATCTCCGCTGTTGCTGAGGATGTTTAAGCAGCTGGTTCAGATACTCGTCCACCCATGCTTGACAGAACTGACTACGATTTTTGGGCTCAACGAATCAGATTGTACTGTCTTGGAAAGGAAAATGGGGTCAACATTCTCAAATCCATTGATGAAGGACCTTATCAAATAGAGACTACAAGAGACATAATTGATACTGCTGCAGATGGAACCATGATCTTTGGATTGGACAGACCAAAGACGTATGATGAGCTCAGTGATAAGGAGAAAAAGAGATTCGATGCTGATATCAGGGCTTCAAACATTATACTTCAGGGTCTTCTAAAAGATATCTACAAGCTTATCAATCACAATACTGAAGCCAAGGCTGTTTGGGAAAATGTCAAGATGCTTCTCTCAGGTTCTGAATTAACTAAGGAAGACAGAGAATGACAACTGTATGATGAATTTGAGCACTTTGTGGAAAACTAGAAGGGGGGTTGAATAGTTTTACCAATTAAAACTTTATTTTAATCTATTTAGATTGACTTATGTCAATCTATTTTGATGTGTGTGTTGGATGTTGATAAACAAACATATAAAGGTAAGTAATGAAAAGATAAGAGTAAGAAGCACAAAACCACAACGCAAGTATTTATAGTGGTTCGGCTACAAGGTCACCTTCCTTGCCCTACTCCACTCCCCGAGTCACCTACTCGAGAGTTCGTAATCACTACACCAATCTCCTTATGGCGGAGAAGCCTTCACAACGTCGCCTACTCTTTTTCCGGTACTAGGCTAACCACCGGGTTCTTTCACTCCAAGGTGAACCACACCTACACAACGTCGCCTACCCTTTATAAGGTACTAGGCTAAGTACCTAGTTCTTTCACACCTTAGGTGAACTACACCTTCACAACGTCGCCTACCCTTTGTTAGGTACTACGCTAAGCACCTAGTTCCATTGCAATGGAGGAACTACTACCACACTACACCAACGACTAATCCCAAAGGAGATCTACTCCTTTACAACATCATCAAGGATATCAATATCCTTGGATCTAATACTAGTCTATCTTGTACATCGAAACACACCATATCGAATGTACATCTAAGGCACCTTTCATTAATGCCTTTGACTAGATCTACAAGACACCTTACACTAATGTCTTGTGTCTTCACTTCTAAGCACCTTTCACTAATGCTTCTTTGTCTTGACTTCTAAGCACCTTTCACTAATGCTTCTTTGTCTTGACTTCCAAGCACCTACCACAAGTGCTTTATTCTATGGACGATAGATACCCTTCACTAATATCTTCGTCTTGACTCTTGAGACATCTTTCACTAATGTCTTCAACACTACACTTCTTTGAAGAAAGAAAGGTATCATCAACAAGAAGACTTCAGTAGCCTTGATGATGAGGAAGCATGGCAACTCATGGACTTAAGCTTGCTCGACTTCAAAGGTGGTGATCTTTCCTTTAACAGGAAAGATTACAAAAACAAAACTACAAACATAGATCTCTTGGATCTAAGGTTAGTGAGATTTAACTCAGGGGAGAAAGTATATTGAAAGGGGGTAAGAAACAATGAAGAAATGGCTCACTATTTATAGAGGAAAAATCCTACTGTTCCCCGGATCTCACGGATCCCTACCACAAGGGATCCGGCTAGCACAAAGCTAGGGATCTGTGGTCCGCTCCTCTTTGCCCATGGGTATTTTTGGTTATGGGTCATGGGTCATGGGTTATGGGTTGATCCATGGTTTTCTTTCTAGATACAATGAACTTGGTTAAGTGGTATATATAAAACCATGGGTTTTGGGTCAAAACCATTTGCTAGTATTTTACCCATTTAGTATATACTTGTATTTACCCATTTTAGCATACACTTAGTTTTTACCCATTTTAGTATACTTAGTTTAAGTATATGTTTAACCCAATATGTAAACACTAGTTGTTGTACATATGTATCTAAATCATAAAATCACTTATACTTGTTTTAGTGTTTTATGTGACAACTTAATTTTGTTAGAAAACTATTAACTCAAACTATTTACGTACTCTATTTGTTTCATTAAAATGATTTTACTTTTGTTATCGACAAAACATTAGAAGATCCTAAAATATAAATAAATGTTTTTACGGCTTATTTGTATTAACAATCTCCCCCTTTTTGTTGATGACAAAACATAAAATTATTTTAAGGAAAAAGCTAAAATTCGTAAAAATTTGAATTTGTAGTTTTTACTTTCTTCTCCCCCTTTTTGTCGAAACAAAAAGTGTTTAAAGGAAGGCAACACGTTGTTTTTAAGAGAAACATGTGAAAGAATTAAAAGTAAAAAGAGATAGAGAGCAAATAACGGGAAAGGATCTCGTCTTTTACTCCCCTTGACGAGTCCATCCCTATGTAAAGGCGTCAAGTAAATGATACTAATCTAGTTTGTTTGCAAATAAGTTTGCAAAAGATATCGTCTACGAGATGAATGTGCTCCCCCTTGATGATTGCAATTGTTGCAAAGGGATGTCACGAAATGTAAACCTAGTATTGCAAGTAATTTGCAATGTATTGCTTTGACATAAAGCTCCCCCTAGCTTTATGATGTCAAAGTCTTCATATGTAAATTGAATAGCTACAAAACAAAGGTTAGAAATCAAGTATAATTCACAATTTCCTGCAAATGTGATTCAAGTTAGTAGAAAGAAGGCTTTCTGTCTCACGGATCCTGCGGTTCCCTCCTAGTAGGGATCCGTCTAGGCAAATCTGAGGGATCCGTCTGGCTGATGAATAAAGTCAGCAAAGATTGGTATAACAAGAAATGTTAATACTAAAAAGAGATATGGATTATATAGTATACTCACATACTCAGAAATATAGCAAGTAGCATGTAATTCCATTTAATAAACAAGAGTTATGATATACATGACTCGAAAAACAAGACAATAGACAATACATGACTAGGAATTTCTAGATCACCTAACGCTTGAAGCTAAGACACCACTATAATCTTCTAGCTCAAGTTTTGTTTAGGTTTAATCTCGTCGAAACGTTCGAGGAGATGATAGAACATGAAACGTTGGTCTTCTCGTACTTCATGTAACAAACTTTCAACATGTTGACAATGATAGCAATCTTTGCCATGGCTAGGTAGTGGTGGTGGATGAAATGAAATGGCTTGATTCGAAGGATCAAGTGAAGCGGCTTGTGGAGCTTCAAACGATGGAGGGATTGGTGGAGGTGCATTTAAGAATGACTCAACCAAGAATGATGGTGGTGGTAGAGAGGTGTCAACTTCCATATGGTCGGGTGGTTGATTTTGATGATTTGTCATAATCCAAATGGGATTATATGATGAAAACGCCGAGAAGGAAGCCGGAGCAAGTGTTGACTCAACACCTTGATTTTGAACCATTATTCCTCCTAATGAGGAGTATGTTGTCGGCGGAAGCGGATGAGACGGCCTAGGAGGCAAGTCCTCTAAATTGTAGAGGTGTGGTGATGATAGTGGGGATGTAAATGAAATAGCTCTAGGAACCAATGGTGATGGTTTGGTGGAGATGATATTGTTTGGCCTAGGAGGTATGGTGGTGTTTGGCAAAGGTAGTTTTGTGGGTACTAACCTTTTAGAAATTGGTTTGATTGGATGATGAAGGATTCTATCATTTGTTGGCTTGACCGGAGATGATTCGGTTGAGGAAATTTCGTGTATAACACGAGCTCTTTTCATGGGTGGTTCTTTGGTGGATAAGTTACTACTTGGGGTTTTCCTCATGATGAGATGATTTCAAGAGTTTGCAAGAGCTGAAAGTTGGGATGAAAGTGATGACTATGGAAGTCCTAATAAGGTGGTTTATAAACTAAGAGATTTGGCAAGTGCATTTAAGCTTCAAGCCACTAGGATTCATTGGAATGTGATGATTGACATGCACAAGAGTCAACTTCAGAGGTTGTACTGATCTAGGAACTTATTTAAGATGAGATGGAGTGTTTGAGTTAGGAATATGAGTTGAAATGATTGCTTTAGCAAGATTTGACCTATACTGTCATACGGATCCCACGGTTCCCTCCTCAGAGGGATCCGTCTAGGCTAATCCTAGGGATCCGTCTCTCAGCAGCTATGAAAGATTGGAAATGATGTTTCTAAGATCTAAGACCTATATCATCTTGAGTGTTTCAGTTCTTCTAAGTGTTTTAAATGAAGGGATGCTTGAGTACTTGAAGGTAATGAATGATGTAGCTAATGATTATCTTTTGTGGAAGGATTTGGAACTTTCAAGAGTACCAATGGATGAATAATGATGACACTAAAGATTTAGAATGTCAATTGAAGCTAGATGATCCTAGAGATCAGGTTGTGTCTTAGGATAGTGTTTTGGAAAATATCCTAGAAGCTTTAAGATGAGAAAACTAGATTTTGATCAAATTTGATCAATTTGGAGGTGAGGATGGTTTATGATCAATTTTGCCATAATTGAAAGATTTCTAAGACTAGATGTGAGGGATCAAGTAGAGAATAAGGTGTGAGTTTAAGAGCGGAAGAGTAATGGATTAAAATGAAACGGTAGATCTACAAGCATTTTTAGAGTGTAACCTCGGTGAGTTATGTATGAATGGGAAAGATTAACCTATCTTGATAAGGACTTAATTTGCCTTAAGACACTATGTTTAGCTTAGTGTAAGGTGTTCTAAGAATGTCTTTGAAATACAATGCTTGTAATTGCATTTTCTGTTCGACGGATCCCACGGTTCCCTAAGAGTAGGGATCCGTCTAGTGTAACTTTTGGGATCCGCCCATCTGCTTAGCAGAACCTTTACTAAAGGTATGCAATGATCTTGACAATGCATTATATTCCAAGATTAGTTTAAAGGAGTTCTAAAACTAAGATATCAAATGTAAAATGTTTTGTTTCATGAAGAAAATTAGATTACATTGATAAAGCACGAGTACAAGAGATTTGATCCTATATTGGAACACTATTGGTTTCCTTGAGTGTTCTCGCTAGGAGGATCAATAAGTGATTGATGAGTGTTGGTGGAGTCAAGAATGAAGAAAGTCTTCATGAGGGATATGTTTACCGGTTCCATCATTTTGTTCACAAGTACGTACAACGGACTTTGAAATTGAGGATGGAAGTGCATAACATTATGATAGAGGCGTGTCAAGAACATTCCATAAGGGATGAGTTTATTCTTGGAGCCTTGAAGATTTGCAATTCGCCTTGCGAAGAAGTAGGCGAGATTGTATGGTTTTTGTGTTAGCAAACAGTACAACATGTGAGCACAACAAGCGGGAAGGATTTCTCGATTCCCCTAAGACTCCAAACATTTTCACGTAGGATGAGTGCAAGAGGCTTGTACTCTTCTCGGATATCCCTTGTAAAGATAATGTTTGGATCGGAGTAATATGGTCGAGGTTTGCATATCATGCGATTTAAATCTTCCGGAGAGGGTATGTGTGAACAATATGGACTATTTTCTTCACGAAAGTTGAAGAGAGAATCAAGAGACCAATCTTCGGTGAAGGCACATTGTCCATGATTTGGAATTCGGAGGATGTGAGCAAAATGCCCAAGGGTTAAAGCGAACTTTTGGTTTTTGATATAAAACCAAAGAGATAAAGAGCGATCCTCGTTACGAACGAGTTTGACTTGACGGAAGAATTCCATTATGAACCTTGGACATATCTTCTCGTTGATTTCAAGAAGACATTCTAGTCCTATGGCTCGGAAGGAGGTATTGATACCTTCTTCGAATTGTAGAGAGGTGTCTACAATACGTCCTTCGTGGAAGTGACGGTTTTCGAGATTATTGAACCCACGGACATGATTGCCAGGCGTGTTGGGTTCGAGAGAGATGTTCGGAGTGTAGACGCTAGTGAGTGAAAAATCAAACTCATATTCATGCGTCATAGTTGAACCTATATAAAATGACAAGTTAATAAAAGGAAATGTTTGTGGTCAACGTATGTTAATCTAATGTTTTACTAGATTTTTATTAACAATGGTTTTTAACAGAAATACACTTAACTCACTTATGGTTTTGACATACAAGTAGAGTATTACTCTTAGACTAGAAAAGAGGTTTTGATTTACATAAAAAAAAACTGTTTTCCAATAGGACGGATCCCACGGTTCCTTTTCAAAAGGGATCTGGATAGTATAACTTCTGGGATCCGTGGATTCATAGTAATAGAAACAGATTTTTATAGTTTTTATACCATGAAAATATGTTTTATCCTACATTTTTATATTAGCATGTATACATGACTTCTAATGTATCACGAAAGAAATGAAACATATAAGTCAAAAGAAATGATAAACATACTATAACAAAAGCAACCTAGATAATCTAGATCATTAATAATAATGCATTTCAATGCTAAGGATGATACAAAGGATTGGGTAAATGACCCCAATATAGATTAACAACACAAAGTAAATGTCTCCGTATGTGAACTTCATCATAGGGAACACAAGTGCGATGAGTGTTATGACGATGAGCACGAGTGCGATGTAAACCATGTTGATGACGGATCTTCTTGGTTTCGGTTGAGATGGAATGAGGAGGAAGATGAGATTTTTAAGTGAGAGGGAATTTTTGAAATTGGATGATTTGAAAAATGTGAGGATTTGATAGATAGGTCAATGGTGGGAGTTTTTATAGGGAAGGAGGAATTTTTGAAATTCGTGTTATGTTTTATTATTGGATTTAAAAGAAACAAAACATAAGTTTTATATACCACGATTTTAGACGAGAAATAAAACACGTGTGTGAGAAAAAGGCTTCCTAATGAAGCTTCATGTAAAACATGTATAAGCACAAAAGATAATCATATAAATACCTAAATAGGTATACTTAATTATCAAGCAAAGTAAAAAGAAAATCATACCTCTAGCGTACTTAGGAATGTCTTTACAAATGACACAACAAATGTCACTTAGACGATTCCCGCTCCTTTAAGATACCTTCTTAAGGAAGGTATTCTTGTTACCAAGTGACTCCTAAAGCTTGGTGGGTATGAGCTTTGACTAATCAACATGACAAAGAAGATTAGTGCAATTAAAAATAAATAAGAAAAATGTTGTTATCAAATCAACATCCAAACATATAGTTTTAAAGGACATGGTGTTTGTTTTTATGAAAGACCTTCTTTGTAGTTTTCAATTAACCATGGATCGTATCAAGTTTTTAAAATACAATATACTTCAACAAACTTGGTAACGAAGCTCTGATGCCAATTGTGGAAAACTAGAAGGGGGGGTTGAATAGTTTTACCAATTAAAACTTCATTTTAATCTATTTAGATTGACTTATGTCAATCTATTTGGATGTGTGTGTTGGATGTTGATAAACAAGCATATAAAGGTAAGTAATGAAAAGATAAGAGTAAGAAGCACAAAACCACAACGCAAGTATTTATAGTGGTTCGGCTACAAGGTCACCTTCCTTGCCCTACTCCACTCCCCGAGTCACCTACTCGAGAGTTCGTAATCACTACACCAATCTCCTTATGGCGGAGAAGCCTTCACAACGTCGCCTACTCTTTTTCCGGTACTAGGCTAACCACCGGGTTCTCCACACCTACACAACGTCGCCTACCCTTTATAAGGTACTAGGCTAAGTACCTAGTTCTTTCACACCTTAGGTGAACTACACCTTCACAACGTCGCCTACCCTTTGTTAGGTACTACGCTAAGCACCTAGTTCCATTGCAATGGAGGAACTACTACCACACTACACCAACGACTAATCCCAAAGGAGATCTACTCCTTTACAACATCATCAAGGATATCAATATCCATGGATCTAATACTAGTCTATCTTGTACATCGAAACACACCATATCGAATGTACATCTAAGGCACCTTTCACTAATGCCTTTGACTAGATCTACAAGACACCTTTCACTAATGTCTTGTATCTTCACTTCTAAGCACCTTTCACTAATGCTTCTTTGTCTTGACTTTTAAGCACCTTTCACTAATGCTTCTTTGTCTTGACTTCCAAGCACCTACCACAAGTGCTTTATTCTATAGACGATAGATACCCTTCACTAATATCTTCGTCTTGACTCTTGAGACATCTTTCACTAATGTCTTCAACACTACACTTCTTTGAAGAAAGAAAGGAATCATCAACAAGAAGACTTCAGTAGCCTTGACGATGAGGAAGCATGGAAACTCATGGACTTGAGCTTGCTCGACTTCAAAGGTGGTGATCTTGCCTTTAAGAGGAACCTAAAAGATCACAAAAACAAAACTACAAACATAGATCTCTTGGATCTAAGGTTAGTGAAATTTAACTCAGGGGAGAAAGTATATTGAAAGGGGGTAAGAAACAATGAAGAAATGGCTCACTATTTATAGAGGAAAAATCCTACTGTTCCCCGGATCCCACGGATCCCTACCACAAGGGATCCGGCTAGCACAAAGCTAGGGATCCGTGGTCCGCTCCTCTTTGCCCATGGGTATTTTTAGTTATGAGTCATGGGTCATGGGTTATGGGTTGATCCATGGTTTTCTTTCTAGATACAATGCACTTGGTTAAGTGGTATATATAAAACCATGGGTTATGGGTCAAAACCATTTGCTAGTATTTTACCCATTTAGTATATACTTGTATTTACCCATTTTAGCATACACTTAGTTTTTACCCATTTTAGTATACTTAGTTTAAGTATATGTTTAACCCAATATGTAAACACTAGTTGTTGTACATATGTATCTAAATCATAAAATCACTTATACTTGTTTTAGTGTTTTATGTGACAACTTAATTGTGTTAGAAAACTATTAACTCAAACTATTTACATACTCTATTTGTTTCGTTAAAATGATTTTACTTTTGTTATCGACAAAACATTAGAAGATCGTAAAATATAAATAAACATTTTTACGACTTATTTGTATTAACACACTTCAAGTTGAAACCAGAAAAGAGTATCTATGAATATTACGTGAGATTCCACAAGCTTGTGAATGATATGACGAATATCAAAATGACTATGCCAAATATTCAACTGAACTCAAAGTTTGTGAACAACATGAATCCTGAATGGCACAAGTTTGTCACCTCTGTGAAGCTAACCAAAGGATTGAAGAACACAAACTATGAGCAACTATATGCCTTCCTTCTTCAGAATGAGAGACATGCTATGTTTGAAAAAAGGATTCTTGAACAGCTTCAAAAGCAACTGTGGAGAAAAAGTTCCTCAAATGACTCAACAAATTTTACACAAATGTTAGAATTACCATCAAAGCTTCTCAAGTCATACCCATAGGTAATGGTAATTACAAACTCATCCCGATCCAAAGATATAAGCCTCCCGACTTAAACACACTCATGGAAAACTTCATCAATCAATTGTCTCTCATGGTTAGTCAAAACATAAACTCTCTCCCACACACCAACAATAACCTCAGAACAGCATCCAATCCACACAATCAAGCAACTGTCAGAGATGGGAAGGTTATGGTGCAACCAGTTCAAGAAAGGCAGTATGAACAGGGAAGCGGTGGATTTGGTAGAGGATATGTGGCAAATCAGAATAGGGGAAGGAATGGAAATCAAGGACAAGAAAAGCCGATCAAGTGCTACAACTGTGGTGGTGATAGACATATAGCTAGAAACTGCACATCTCCAAAACGCCCACAAAAGGCAGAGTACTTCAGAGATAAGATGTTACTTGTGCAAGCTCAGGACAATGGAGCTGTGTTGGATGAAGAGGAGTTGTTGTTTCTTGCTGAGGGCAATGCCAAGACATATGATGCAGATGTGGATGAGCAGCCAATTCAGGAGATAGGTCATAATCATCATAATGCCTTTCAAGTCGCCGACTGTGATGCATACGACTCTGACGTCGATGATGAACCTAATGCACAGACAATTTTCATGGCTAGCATTTCTCCAATGGTCTCTCCAAAGGTCCACTCACCACAGCAAGTTGGTCCATCCAAAGAAACAATCATCTCAGAGGTATTAAAACTATATGATACTGTTGATCAGCAAAAGATACATGATAAAGTTCAATCGCAAGAAACTAGTGACTCAGATATTGCTAATATGGGCAATGATAATATTGTTCCATATGATCAATATGTGACCCAATGTGAGAGTGCGATTGAACCAAGTGATGTATCTAATGCAGTCAATGAAGACTATATTTTTGATGATTACACTGCTAGTGTTCCTAATGATTCTGCCATCTCTGAACTTAATGCCTATAAAGAACAAGTTGCCATTTATGAACAACGTGCTAAGTTTGAGTTAACTACCCGTGAGTAGGAGATGGATGACTAAATGCGTACAATTATTAGAAAAAGTAATTTTAGGGAAGAAGTACTTAAACAAGAGCTAGATTCCTTAAAAGAAAAGCTTAACAAAATGGCTAAGCAAAAACAAGAACTTCAAGAAAATGTGAAACTGCTTAAGCAGGAATTTAATGCCAAGCAATCAAAACTCTTAAATGAATTTTCAAACCTAAAAACTTTGAAAAACAAACTTGAAAACAAATTGTACGTACAAGGAAACACCATTCAGACTCCTCACATGATCACTAAGCATAGAGTTCTAAGTGACAAACATAGTGTTGAATTAGTTGATGAACCAAACCCTAAGGCGTGTCTGAAAGCTAGAGAAGCACGGAAGGTAATCTATGATGGCAATGAAATCCTTAAGCCTAGACAGAAACCTAGTTGCGCTGAGAATACTGAGGAAGATAAACAGTTAAAAGAAGTAACTAGAAAGAAATTGGATGAAAAGCTTAAGAGCCCTTTATGCATAGAAAAGAAAATCAGATTTAAAACACCCAACTATGCTAAGGATAACTAGATTGCCTTTAACAAGTTTAGACCTCAAACACAGCTGACCCCTGAACAAGTTTTTTGGAAAAAGGATATGGACATGACAAAAGCTGATGAGTTTGTTGAAAAGAATCCCCCATGTAGGAGAATGCTTCCTGCCACTTTTTATCCCCCCAATAACCCAATGCATTTAGTTCCTAGATCAATTCCCACTAAGAGCAAGACCTTAATCAGTTAATATGTAATTTTTCAATTATTTGTTGATTTTGAAAAAACTTGTAAGAAAAGGATCACACCCACTGGGGTAACTGAAGGGGAAAGGGGTTTTGAGCAAACTAAAGAATGCTATTTAACTAAGGTCATGCCTTTATTTAAGCAATGAAAAGGTCAATTTGAGAGTCTTAAAAAGGGGATAGATTCAGATATTAAAGAAATGGAAAAGGAATTTGATGCAATGATAGTTGAGGTTAGTGACTATGAGCGAGAATTAAAATATAATGAGATTGAGAGGAAGAAGTTGCATACCTTGAATGAGAACCTTATTTCTGAATGTATTACTCAAGATGTGTTTTACACTGCTACGAATTGTTCCATTAATGCTTCTCAATTTCATGAATTATCTGTTGCTCTGAAAGTCTCCCATGATCGTGTCATTGAGCTTGAAAAACCTAACTCTAAACTACATGATAAAGTTGAATAGGATAATCATGATAACCTGGTAAAACAGTTTTCTAAATTGGAAGTTGAGCATCTTGCTTTGCAATTCAAATATCAACATCTAAAAGAAAATGTTAAAACCTCAAATATCAAAACATCCTTAGATGCTCCTGAATTTGATGCAGTTTTTGAAATTAACAAACGTGATGAACAGATTCGAGCTCATTGTAACACGATCAGAAAATTGAGAACCCAAATTTCACAATTAAAGGGTGAAAATAACAATGTGACAGGCTCCCAAATGCCTCCTCCTTTAGATTCTCAAAGTTCTCAGACTTTTCATTTTCAAAACTTGGTTAATGTTTTACAAAAGGAAAATGAGGGTTTTCTAGAAGAAAATGAAAAGGTTAAACAACACTTTAAAGAGTTATATGATTCAATGAAAGTCACTCGTGACAAGAACAACAAAAAAATAACGTCTTTACAAAAGGAAATTGAGAATCTGAAGAGTCAGGAAAAAAGGAAAATGCCACTTGTCTTTAATGAGAATGTTACATCAAAGTCATCTGCAGACTGCAAATATACTATGACTGTTAAATATATTCCTCCTCATCTTAGGAATAACGAACTTGTATTTCATAATTATCTTGCTCGTCTTAAGGATAGTCTTGAATGTCTCCGTGAGATTGTAGAAGAGGACTTCATAAATAAGCCACTTGATAGTGAAATTAGGTTTTCTTGCATTCAGGCCAAACGATCTCAAGAGATGTTAGAATGTTTAATAGCAACATGTCCTAAATCCTTAAGTGCGAAAGATAAAGCTGTGATGCCTTGTTCCATGCCTAGTGCTAAGTATACAAACCATTCGATGCCCAGCATTAAGAAAGTAAATTTCAATGTGCCTTCAAGTAGTTTAGATCCCTGCACTTCTAGTTCAGGAATGCAAAAAGTAGCAAAACCAACTAATGTTCCAATTCCCTCTACAGGAGTAAGAATTGACACCAAAGCAAGCGGGTCAAAGCCTCAAGGCAACACAAAGAATGATAGGACCTTGCGTGCTAGGAATGTTCAGTGGAAGAAAGTAGAAGATCACCTTAGGGAGAATTTGAATAAAACGAATCGTGTTGATTCTAGTATTAGCTCTAAGCATACTGTAATTAATGCGAATTCTGCTACTTTTGGCAAAACATGTAAGGATGATTGCGTGGTTTCTGTTACTAATCTTGAATGTGGTGTGAATGATTTGATTAATGTTGTTAAATGTCCAGTTAAAACTGTTAATGTTAAAAATCAAGCTAAGAAGGCTAAAAGGCAAAGGCGAAAGAAAGAAAGTTAGAAAATAGTGGAAACCCACAGGAAGGAAATTTAGTAATATAGGTTATCAATGGATACCTACTGGCCGTAAGATTAATGAGCTTTGCCCTAAATTTGCTAAGTCAATGCCCACTAGAAAATGGATGCCTACTGCATCTATTTCTGATGAGTCCATTGTTTCTACCTCTGATGTGGGTGTTCCAATCACTGTTACTAACCAAATGGAACCCATTCTTGCATGGGGATCCCATGATCGTTCAAATCGTTTTGTGGTACCTGGACTCAGGATGTTCCAAGCATATGACTGGAGACCGGTCGCGGCTCATGACCTTCGTGTGTAAATTCATAGGAACTGTGAGATTTGGAAACGATCATTTTGGTGCTATCATGGGTTATGGAGATTACGTGGTTGGAGATAGTGTGATTTCCAGGGTATATTATGTTGAAGGTCTTAGATATAATCTATTTTCTGTCGGACAATTTTGTGACTCAGATTTAGAAGTGGTCTTCAGAAAACATACTTGCTTTGTTAGAGAACTTGATGGTGTGGAACTTCTTAGAAGAACTCGTGGTTCAAACCTGTACACCATCTCTATCGAAGATATGATGAAATCTTCACCCATCTGCTTGCTGTCAAAGGCTTCCAAAACTAAGTCATGGCTATGGCACCATCGTCTCAATCACTCGAACTTTGGTACCATAAACAATCTTTCCAGAAAGGACTTAGTAAAAGGATTATCCAAATTAAAGTATGAAAAGGATCATCTTTGTTTAGCTTGCCAATTGGGAAAAACCACGAAATATGCCCACAAACCAAAACCCACAAACTCAGTAATGGAAGTTCTTCATACCCTTCATATGGATTTGTGCGGACCAATGAGAGTGCAAACGATAAATGGGAAGAAATACATTCTAGTCGTTGTTGATGACAACTCTCAATTTACTTGGGTAAAGCTTTTGAGGACAAAGGATGAAACTCCAGATGTCATTATCAAACTTATCAAACAGCTTCAAGTTCGACTCAACAACACTATTAGAATTTTTCGAACAGAAAATGGCACAGAGTTTGTTAACAAAGACTTAATTCAGTTTTATGAAAGTGTTGGAATCAGTCATCAAAGAAGTGTTCCACGAACTCCTCAACAGAACGGTGTAGTTGAAAGACGATATCGAACTCTTGTGGAAGCCGCAAGAACAATGCTAATTTATTCAAAGGTTCCAATGTTTCTATAGGTTGAAGCCATTGCCACTGCTTGCTACACCAAAAATCGTTCCCTTATTCATACCTCTCATGGAAAAACTCCATATGAACTTGTTCATAAACGAAAACCTTATCTTTCCTACCTTCGTATGTTTGGTGCTTTGTGCTATCCAACGAATGACGGTCAAGATTTAGGCAAATTAAGAGCAAAGGCAGATATTGGAGTTTTTGTTGGTTATGCACCAAACAAGAAGGGTTACCGAATCTACAACAAAAGAACTCGAGATATCATGGAAACTATTCACGTCACGTTCGATGAGCTGTCCGGTCAAATGGCTCCATGACAATCCAGCTGGACCAAGCATTTCAACCTTCATCATGTAGTCCTATCGTTCTACTCTAGTTTCTAGTCCCACACCAAAGAACTCCTTATGTACCTCCATCAGAAGATGATTTGAAGAAATTATTTGATCCAATGTTTGATGAACACTATGAGTCAAGTGCTAATGATCTTCAATTCCATCAACGAGAGGTCTGCTCCTATCCCCTCCAATGAAGTTAACCCTTCAGTTTCAATGTCATTAAGTCAAGAAGCGCCTGCTGCTCATCACTCTTCTCATCAACAAATCATCAATCATCGATTGTACATCATGGAATTGTTTCTGGTACCAATGATGGAGATAATCCCTTTGCTACTCTTGAAGATGCCCCATTTGAAAACATATTTGCTCCTAAACCATGATCAGAACCATCTTCATCAGGAGATATCGACTCGCTACTTCGTTCCTCAACAACAACCACACGAACACCTTAGAAAATGGAAACATGATCACCCATTGGACAACATCATTGGAAACCCTTCTCGTTCAGTAACCACTCGTCGACAACTTACAACCGATGCCTTATGGTGCTTTTTCAACTCTGTACTCTCAAAGATCGAACCAAAAGACGTTAAAACTGCTATGAATGAAGACAACTGGTTCAATGCCATGCAAGAAGAAATTCATGAGTTTGATCGACTAGATGTATGGGAACTGTTAATACAAATAAACCGTAAAAACGTTTATTAATATTTTGCGATCTCTTTGTGTTTTGTTGATAACAAATGTAATGTTATCTTAAGTCAAATTATAAGGATACATGTTATTTTTGTAAAGCATTTACATATAGCCTTTTAAATACAAAAATGTAATAATTAAGCATTTGTTGTAATAGTTTATTAGGATGGGTAAAAACCATAACCCATGGATCTTAAACCCATACCAATGAAGACTTGATACAATGTATATTTAGATACATTGAATCTAGAGAAAACCCATGGACCAACCCATAACCAAAAACCCATGGGCAAGAGGAGCGACCACGGATCCCTAGGATTATACTAGCCGGATCCCAAGTGGAAGGGATCCGTGGGATCCGTGGAACAGAGGAGAAATTTGCCTATAAATAGAGAGCCATTACTTCATTCTAACTTACCTCTCTTCTTACTAAATCTCTCATACGCTCTCATTCTCTTCTAACATATAGATCACTTGATCTAGAGAGTTGTTCTTCTTTCTTTCTATTTGTGATCCTCATACAGGTCCTTCTCTAAGGCGAGATCACGAGCATTCTACAAGTCATCCAAGCAAGGGGTCCTTGATTGATTTGTCACTCTGCAAGATTTCTATAGCGAAGATCTTGTATTTGATATTTCACATATTTGTTGTGTAATAGTTGTGTTGGTTTGGTCCACCGTGCTACGGACTCGGTATCTAGCTTTGTACCGAAAAAGTGTAAGCAACGTTGTGAAGGCTTCTTCGCCAAGTGAAGGAGTTTGTTGACATAGTGCTTGAACTCTCGAGAAGGTGACTCGGGGAGTGGAGTAGGGCAAGGAAGGTGACCTTGTAGCCGAACCACTATAAATCGGTTGTGTCATTTCTATCCCTTAACTTTATCTATTTGCTTGCATTATCATTAGATCTATACGTTCTCAACATCCATACGATTTCACATAATATCGAATCTAAAAGTTTTTGAAATCAACTTAAAATCAGCAAAACTATTCAACCCCCCTTCTAGTTTTCCACAGGAACTAGTACCTGCTCCTGACTGTGCTATGATCATTGCTCTAAAGTGGATCTTCAAAGTAAAACTTGATGAGCATGGTGACGTTTTAAAGAACAAGGCTCGATTGGTTGCAAAAGGATACTGTCAAGAGGAGGGTATTGACTTTGAAGAATCATTTTCTCCAGTTGCTCGTATCGAGGCAATCAGAATCTTCTTGGCTAATGCTGCAAGTAAGAACATGGTAGTCTATCAGATGGATGTAAAAACGGCTTTTCTTAATGGTGACCTTAAAGAAGTCGTATACGTCAGCCAACTTGAAGGCTTTGTGAATCCAGAGCATCCTACTCACGTCTATCATTTTAAGAAGGCTCTTTACGATTTGAAGCAAGCTCCAAGGGCATGGTATGATACGCTATCAAAGTTTCTTCTATCTAATGGATTCACCAAAGGAGCAGTTGATCCGACATTGTTCACCAGAAAGTCAGGCAAACACTTAATTCACGTTCAAATCTATGTTGATGATATTATCTTTGCCTCGACTGACCCCAATGAATGTGTCCGTTTTTCAAATGAAATGGGTTCCAATTTTCAAATGTCAATGATGGGACAAATGTCATTTTTCTTGGGATTACAAATTTCACAAAGTCCCGGAGGCATTTTTATAAATCAATCTAAATATGCAAATGAAATTTTAAAGAAATTTGGATTTGATTCATGTGACCCTGTTGACACTCCCATGATAGAGCGTACTAAACTGGATGAGGACCACTCAAGGATCATGGTATACCAAACGAAATATCGTAGTATGATTGGATCCCTGATGTACCTCACGACCAGTAGACCAGACATTCTGTTCGCTATTTGCATGTGTGCTAGATATCAGGCTAAGCCTACCAAAAAGCACCTTGAAGCGGTTAAACGGGTCTTTCGGTATCTTCAAGGAACCATCAATATAGGACTTTGGTACCCCCGAAGGACACCGGTATGTCACTAACAGCCTATGCAGATGCTGATCATGCAAGATGTCAAGATACACGTCGAAGCACGCCTCTGAGGTGCTCGTTTTTGGGTGATAATCTTGTGAGCTGGTCTTCAAAGAAACAAATGAGTACTTCTATTTCCTCTACAGAGGTGAATACATAGCCATGTCATCTTGTTGTGCTCAAATCCTATGGATGAGATCCCAATTATCTGACTATGGCTTTGAATTCAACAAAATCCCTCTGTACTGTGATAATAAAAGTGCTATTGCTCTCTCATGCAACAATGTTCAACATTTAAGAGCAAAGCACATCGACATTCGACATCATTTCATCAGGGAGCAAGTAGAGAACGGTGTGGTGGTACTCTATTTTGTGAGGACAGAATACCAATTAGCAGACATCTTCACCAAAGCTCTTCCTAGAGAACGTTTTGAGTTTATCCTTCCACGACTTGGTCTAAAGAGTCTTCAACCGGAAACACTTAAACGTCTTCAAGAGGAAGATGGGGATTAAAGGTCTTTCTTCATCCATCTCTTGTAAATATTTATTCGAAAAGCAAATAGAAAATTATAAAACTTTCAAAAAAAATAATAATAAATAAATAAATAAATAAATAAAAAACTTGAAAATCTTGAAAAATTTCAAAAAAATTGTCTTTCTGTCATATTTTTCTCGATTCAATAATATCTACGGTCTTTGTGCTGTCATTCAAAGAATGACCCGGGTCTTTAGATGTTGTTCGAATGTTCTCAAAAAAATTGTTTTTGGGAGAAAAGTGAAACAATGGTTTATTGTCATTTCAGGTAGTAACCCGCTTTTCAAAGAAAGAACAGAGCCATGCTTTATCTTAAATCTTCAAACCTCATGCTCTGATTCTAAAAACAAATGTTTGTCATCATAAAGACAAATGTTTCCTTTCAAATATTTTTCCTTCAAATGATTCTTCTGAAAAATATTTGTCATCTAATGAAAACAAAATTGCTTTGAAAATACTTCGGACTCTACTTTTGAAAATCATCCAGGCTTTTTCATTTGTCAAAATCTTTATCCTTCAATCAACAACGTATGTCATTGATTGAGGGGGAGAATGATTTCAAATCAAAAAGAGTATTTCTCAAACAATTGGCACGTAATCGAGAAAGGTCTACTCTTGCATAATCAAAAAGAACAATGTTTTACAATATTGTATACAATTGGTACAAGACCTTTGTTATTATTATGTTTTCAAAAGATAGTCAAGCATGTTTAATCTTTGGAGTCTAAAGTCTCAAACTTGATCCTTATCGGTTAAATGTTTCTCATAATCAAGTCACATCTCCCCTCAAAAGCTTTCAAAATCAATTTAAATCTACAGAGATCACAAATCTCAAATGATTTGAAAATTGTGATCGGGGGAGAATTTGTGATTTAAATTGGATTTAAACTGATAATTCGATAAATGGTTTCACAAGTGTTTAGCAAGCTTTCCTCCCCACATGTGCCAAACGATTTCAAAATTTTCCATGCACATGTTGAGGGGGAGCATCTTTTTAAACCACAAAGAATTGAAACGTGATTGATTTGTATCTAAGTGCTGGTTCCTTCTAATATGTGCAAAACTCTTTCAAACCCCGAGGCACATATTGAGGGGGAGCAAATTTATGAAAACCTCATCCTTCACCAATATGCTTTATCTACTTGATTTGATCAGGGAAGTGATGTTGATATCTTTTAGAAAATGGTAATCAAAGAAGTTAATTCTTCCTCTTGCCTCTATGTGCCAAAACGATTTCAAAGACATGAAGCACATGTTGAGGGGGAGCTCTGTTTCTAAAATTATCAAAAACAATTCAGGTACAAAATGCTTTGATAACATATCACAAGTATCTGAATTGATTTTCAAACGGTTTTCAATTGGTTCCAATGGCAGATGAACAATACCAAATAGACCGACCAAATTTACTTTATCAATGGTGAAATAAGGATGATAAGGTTAGGTATTTGTTCTCATGATCCACCAGAACCGGAGGGATCTACCCAGGGACAATCCACTAGATAGTGTATAAGTCTATAGGTATGATGAAAAAAAAGGAGAAAAATGAGAATAAGGGAAAAGTGCGGACAGAGACAGAGCTAGTACTGGAATAAACCCAACAAAGTTCTAGTTATGAAGTCTCGGTAAGCACTGAAGGGGTTGAAGAATGAAAAAAAATGGAAAAAGGGGTGAAAAGAAATAGCCCTCCAATTATTCAACCTTAGGGCAGAAACCGGGTTCAATTCATATGCTACTGGTGGTTACCAAGGTAACATCGATATTGAAGACAAGACGTCATGGACCCAGTGGCGCACTGCACTACAACTTCCCAAGCCACTCAAGTTCCTCTTAAAAGGGCTTGCTTCATTATCACGGGGAACCGACATTATCTATCGACTTTCTCTTAGAGTTTGTTGATATTGAAGAAGGAGACCCTCTCCCTAGTCTCCGGCATAGGAAACCAAATGTGCACTAATTGAGTCTAGAGCCTCGAGATCATCAGATAAATCTCATTAGGACACTAAATTAATGAAGACTTGTTGTTTCACACAATGTGGAAAGTAATAATATATTAAGAGTCCTACGCATTATCCTTGTGGTATTGCTAGAACATCCGAGTGATATGTAAGTATTCACGATGAAGATGGAAAGACTTCTAGAGCCAACATCAAACAAGCTCCTGGTAGGTGGCATGTGAGATCTATCCAATAGATCAACCATGTGACAACTGAACAGAAACAATGGGGCGATTCAATCTTTTGAATCAATCCTGGTTCAGGTTATGGATTGACGGATACTTTTGAAAAACCGGTCATAGTGCTTAAAAACTCTTTTCTCTAGCACAGCGACTGTGTACTAACACTTCAAAATAAAAGGTGTTTATGATTGATAATTGATTTTCATTAAAACCTTCGTTGTATTGCAAAGACAATTTCTATTGAGCGGTACATGATTGTTTTTCAAATCTCTTTTCATCAATCAGTGAATCTCAATTCGCTGGTTCACTCACCCCGTGTTGTCTTCTTTGAGACGTTCCGGTTTGAGAACAGCTAGAGCAGGTGCGAAACCCTGTCAAGGAAATTCTTCGGAATTATACCTGATCACAAGCAGTACTTGTACTGATCAACGGGGAACCATGGGTCGTGTACCTCAATTCAATGAAAGTGATCAAAGACACTTTCGTGCGCTTTATTGCTAACTGTTGTATGCAGGTACGCCCGACGTTTGCAGCTGATTAGAATGAAGCAGTCAATCCATAGCCGCATGCTCACTCAACACATTCATTTCCAAATAAATCATGATTAGTGCATCAATGACTCTGATATTTTTAACTCCATGCTTCTGCTACGCTGGTGCCAATATCATGAATCAACAAAAGCTTCCGCTACTCTCATGAGAAGAAATCATGATCCAGAATGTGAGCATGTCGGTCCAAAAGTCACAACATCACATAATACCAACACCACAAAGGATGAGTCAGAGAGTTATGATAGCTGATGATCTCAAAGCTGGCTCAAAACTCATTATCACGTGGATCAGTTAAAGACCTCCACTAGAATTATCCAAACATGCGAAACATGAAGAATCAAAGACTATGAGCTACTAAGCAAGGAACTTAATCAAGAATCCTAGAACAACCTAATGTAATATCTGTTTGTATTCATTGTAATTTGAGGTGACCTCCCTTAGGGGGAGATTGTTAGGATTTAGTAAATCCAGTTATTAAAGTGTCGGTCACCTCAAGTATATATATTCGTTAGAAAGCTCGTAGTCGTAGTTATTTAAAGTTAAGTAGTATTTTGTTTAGTAACACCATGGAGGACGGACGGGTCTTTACCCACTATATGCCTGATCCACAGCCCGTAGGTGGCGATTTGTGTAAGACTATAAATACTCTCTACCTCCCAAGGTAGAGAGTTGGAGCTCATAATAAGATTTTCACTTTCTCTCACTAAGTTCCTAAAACCTCTAACTATTTCTCTCTCTAAAACATCTTTGTGTATGCCTCTTGTGATCATGGTTTGATGTGTTTGTGAAATCCAATATGTTACAAAAATTGTTATCAATCGTTCTTTAAAAGTGGTCGATGATGATGCTTGATGATCTGAGATATCGATTGATGTCCTTGTTTTATTTTTTCCGAGTCTAGTTTAGGTTAAGAGTTGAGGTCGATTGATGTCCTTGTTGTGGTAGATTGGTATATGAGACCGATGATGTAAAATGGAACTGAGGTCTTGTTGTTAGGTATTTGGTATAAGTGGTCATGTCTTAATAGTCATTTCTTCTTCTACCTTTCTGTCAAGTCGCTTCTTGTCACAAGTCGCTACTTAACTCAAGTCGCTAGACTCAAGTCGCTACTTGACTCAAGTTGCTACTTGACTCAAGTCGCTACTTTACACAAGTACACTCAATCAACTTATCAGTTTTTCATAACATTCAAACATTATTTCAAAAAAACATTTTAGACAACTCGCTTCTTGAGATGAATTGACAAGTCGCTTCCTAGATCCAATGAATCTGGACATAGTGTAGACAAACTGCTTTCAATAAAGCATTTGAGACAAGTCGCTTTTGACATTTTGACTTTTTGCTCCGGCGATTTATTTCGACCATTTTCCGACTATCTTCATTTAAACCCAGAAAAACTGCTAATGAATTGCTTCAGATGATCCTTTTTGACCATGTAACATTATTCATATTTGACCAGTTAAACTTCATGGATGTGGTAATAAAAATTCATAAAAATGATGGAGCATATATCTGTTTTGGACAAAAGTGACAGGACCAGATGTTGTAACCAGTGATAGATTAGATGACTTTTTAGACCAATAGACAAGATGACTTTTTAGACCAAAACATGATACATAAAAACTCGTTATAAACTGCTTTACCACAATATCAGAAAACAAAATTTCCGACCAAAAAAGTACAAGAAAAACAGTTCAACACAAGATTCAAAAACCACTATAAATCAACACAACACAATAACCATGGCTCTGGTACCAATTGTAGGATCTTACATATTGTGTTGATGATGATTCGGGTGGCCTTGGTTGGTGATGAATCAAGTATGCCATGGTTTAGAGAGAGAAAGAGATGAGAGGGTGTTCTTGTTAGAGAGTTGTAATACAAAATGCAAGGTTAGATTCAAAGAAGCACCACCCTTCCCTTAGAGGGAAGGGTATTTATAGTTACAAACTAATACGTCCTCCTGTCGGACTGTGGATCAGGCATACAGTGGGTAAAGACCCGTCCTTCCTCCATGGTGTTTCACTAAACTAAACTACGCGAAAAACTAACTAATAAACTAACAAATAACGTAACTAACGATATGTCTACGAACTAACTTATGCTAGATAATATTTGGGGTGACCGATACTTCACTATGGAATTTCCAATTCCTAACAACCTTGCTCGATTACGTGCCAATTGTTTGAAAAATGCCTTTTTGATTTGATTGAAATTATTCTCCCCCTCAATCAATGACATAAGTTGTTGATTGAGTGTTAGAGATTTTGACAAATGATAAGTCCAGATGATTTTCAAAAATATAGTTCGAATTATTTTTAAACCAATTTTGTTTTCATTAGATGACAAATATTTTTCAGAAGAATATTTAGAAGGAAAAATATTTGTGAAGGAAACATTTGTCTTTTTGGCGATAAACATTTGTTTTTAGAATGAGAGCATGAGGTTTCAAAAATTAGATTAAGCATGGGTCTGTTCTTTCTTTTAAAACGGGTTACTGCCTCAAATGACAATAAACCATCATTTTTCTCCATCTCAATTTTTTTTAAATCAAATTAAAAAGTTTATTACATCTATTCAAACTTCATCTAAAGACCCGTGTCATTATTGAATGACAATTCAAAGTCCGTAGATGTTATCGAAACCACATGACATGATATTAAAAACAATATTTTTGGACTTTTTCAAAATTTTCTGATTTTTATGGTTTTTGAAATTTTATATTTTTCTATTTTCTTATTGTTGGTTTTATAATTTTGTATTTTGTTTTTTTGATAACATATGTACAAAGAAGATAATTTAGTTTAAGAGGATGATGAAATGAGTATCGAGATAAGGATATCGTTCAGCACGTTGTAGAAGAAAGAAATCAACATCTCTTAAACTTTCACCACCAAAGCATTCAAGGCTTCTAAGAAAATCGTCTGAATATGAGCCTTCTAAATGTGAATCTTTGGTAGCTTCCCCCCAAACCGACATTCTTCGAATTTAAGACCATTTCCCCCAGAAGATGAAGTGAAGCAAATAGTCTAATTGAATGAAACTCAAGACCCCAAGAAGACGATAACAGTGAAGTAACAAGTTAACACGGATCATCTATGCGGTTATCAAACCCAGAATAAATGATTAAGCCCTGATCATGTGAACCTGTTGTGCGTCTCCGAGGTACACATTACTCTTCGAGTTTAAGCAGTTGTCTGTTCGGGAGAACAATATATCAACATCTTCATTACACCAAATGCATTCCAGTTATCTAACATATAACCAATCAGCCCATAATGTACACATGTACCCAACAAGAGTAGAGATTATGACACCCATGTAACATGTTGAGTCACTAATCATCTCTGCAGATGTCAACTCCGGAATAACTGAATTAGCTCGATCAAGTGAACATGTTGTGCATCCCTGATGTACACATATCTCTCCCCTGATGGTTGCGATCTCTTCGGAATCATCATTGCATTGTGTACATGAAGCAATAACCATAAGCATTACCATAAATCATATAGAAGATGTCGATAAGCAATATCATCTCACGCTCCAAATATTCTTCTCATATTTCTTCCTACTAATAGTTGAGCTAACACATACCAAAAGTATCCAGAGACCACTTCCCCCCAAATGGTTGGAATAATACACCCTTCCTCCCACGTAGTTGGAATAATATATCCTTCCCTCAAATGGTTGGAATAATACATCCTTCCCCCAAATAGTTGGAATAACACACCAAAGGCTACGAGTTAAACACTAAGTTTCTCTGCGGTTATGACATTTGTCTTTCCCGGGATTACTTCAATTGAGAAGAATTATTAAGTTTGTCACATGTACTCGTTGTGTGTTTAGATGTATGTCTCCTTCCCCCTGCTGGTTTTGATACCTCAGAATCAGCAAAACATATACACTCATATACTTGAAATAGATAAGAACACAATTAGCTCAAATGTATCTTGTGAGAATCAACTGCAACAGAAACGCTCTCAGACTATCCTAACCAACCCATATGTAGACATATTGAAGTGACCACTGATGAAGAAATCCATTATACCAAACTTGAAACTGGAGTAGAATTCCTCGCATTTGTATCTTAAGCTTGAACTTAATGATGGAAGAACGGTGTTGAGAATTTATGCTTCAAGCAAACCTCTAAGTACTCACTACTCAAACAAAGTATGAGACGTTAACACCTCTTGAGATTATCCACACCGTTACTGCGTATTACACTGAGTAAAACAACGTAACTCCTAATAGTGATAGTTAACCAGGTCTTCAACCATGACTGCTGGTAACTAGATAAACCAAGACTTCAACTCAAGTTCTTAAGCTCGAGCAAGTTATCAAATAAGAACAAGCCTTTGTAAAAGTCAACTTCAATCTCAAATAAGTGATAAATGATTAACTCTGAAGTAATCAACTTGTGTTAAATGCCCAACACGTGAATAAACATACAATCGGATGTACATTGACCCACTGAATGAACCGGAACAAATGATTCCTCAACATCAATGCATTCTTCCTAAAGGTATACATGTAGAGAATGATCTGGAAGATTCACCAATAATGTCTTCGAGCAGATGAGGTAGTCATTTTCCTTAATGTTCATGTGGTTGATTTATATCGTGCACATTAAGAGGAATAATAATCCGTGAAGATTTGGCAAAGGAATACCAAAGAGCGGATCATTATTCATGAACAATAATCCATGAAGATTTGGCAAAGGAATACCAAAGAGCGGATCATTATTCAGTAGTGCAACTGCCATATTACGATAGTCATAATCAACGCCTTAAGGAATAACTGGAGATTGGGTTTCTCAAGTAGTCTGAGTTGTACTTCTTAAATGGAGAACCAGTTGAGTCAGCAAGAAGTAGAGCAGGAGCTTCAGGAACTGGATGATCAACATTCGTTGAAGGTTGGAAGTATTCATCAAACATAGGTTGAAACACTAAATCCCAAAAAATAACTCCCAGTTATCCTTAGTAAGTGGAACATTAGGCGTATCACCATTATACAAACATCCATCAACATTTAGATCCACTTATACCCCTCAAAAGTTGCATCCGATATTGCTAATGCCATTTTTGATTGAGCAAGTGAATAGGAATACAATCACCGGTAAGTAGATCCATTTGATAACTGTCATTTTATTCACACTTCTCCCCCTCAAAAAATGCATCCGAAGTTGCCATTTTTGATTTGAACAAGTGAATAAGAATATACTCCAATGAATGTAGATCCACTTGATGACTGAATGAGCATGGGAAAAACATGGAGCTCGTTGATGGAGAATGTAGATGAGAATGTAGCTGAGAATGGTCATTATTGAGAGAATTTCTCTTAAACTGAAGATAAAACGCACTGAGTTGTACGCCTTTCTTTTATTTGAGGAACGGGGCCTGAAGAGTTATCTACAGACGCCATAATGATGAAGTATGAGGCCTGAACTGATGTGAACAGACGTCATAGTCATTTCCCGTTATCTGTTTAGAGCAGCCTTAATCCAAGTACCAATGGATGATTTGTACGACCTGCATTGGAACACAGACAAAGGTGGAAATTTGAACATATTGGATCCCCATGTGAAAATGGGTTCCTTTTGGTTAACGCAAACAATCTTTGAATCAGCAGAAACCCTAGTTGCTATGGCATCATCACTAGGAGATATACTAGTAGAATCATCAGACTTAGTTGAAGGGCATTGTGTGCCTAATGGGATTATTCTACCATTTGGCTTCCAAACCTTAACAGGCACTACTCTAGGCATAGTGGATCTAGTTAAGGAGCAAGGTTTGCCATGCGTGAATATTCGACGTGTGGGCTTCCACTGAAATCCTATATTGGTTAAAACCTTCCCTGTAGGTTTCCAGGATTGCTTAATCTGTTTTGCTTTCCAAACTTTCTTAACTGGGTTATGATTCTTAGACCTCAGAAATAACACACCACATTTATCATGATTACCAGAAATAGACATTCTTTCCATAGACAGCATAAGACTTCGAATTAATTTCAGTAAGCTTAGAGCTAATACTAGAACCAACACGATTCTTTTTGTTCAAGTCAAACTTATTGTCCCTGTGGTTTTCTTTCACTTCCTTTTCATGATCACTTTTAGTTTGCGTAATCCTATCCTTCTTTGCATTGCTTCTAGGTTTTGACCCGCTAACTTTAGTGTCAATCTTAACATCTATAGAAGTGATGACGGGAGCCGTAGTTTGTTTTATTGCCATTTGATTTTCTGCTCTAAAAGTGCTGGGTTTTGAGACTTTCAGAGGCACATCAAAGGTCACATGCTTGACTTTAGGCATAGAACAAAGCATAACTTCTCTATCTTTCCTAGTACCATATTTAGGACATGTTGAAATCACACATTCTAAGAGTTCCTAAGATCGTTTGGCATGTAAGCAAGCATGCCCAACAGCATTATCAAGAGGTTTCTCTATCTTATCATCTTCAACAATCTCACGGAGGCACACTAGCCTATCCGTGAGGTACGAAAGATATGTTTGATATGCAAATTCATTGTTTCGAAGATGAGGGGGGATATATTTCACAGTTACAGCATATTTAGAACAAGCAGGCACCTTTGGTGCAACATTTTCACCACTAGTGATTGGCATTTTCCCTTTTACCACACGTTTCAGATTCTCAATTTCGTTAAGCAAAGAAGTTACCTTTTCACTATTATTATGATTACGCTTGAGTGAATCACATAACCCTTTGTTCTGAGCATTAACTTTTGAAATTTCAGCTTGAAAACATTCATTTTCATTTTGCAGTTTATCAATTACGTTTTGAAGTTGGAAATTCTGAGAATCTAAAGGCGGAGGCATACGGGAGCCAGTCACTTCATTCTTTTCACCCTTCAATTGGGAAATTTGGGCTTTCAACCTTTTGATCGTGTTACAATGAGCTCGGATCTATTCATCACGTTTGTTGATTTCAAAAATTGCATCAAACTCAGGAGCATTCGAAGATGTCTTGGCATTTGAGGTTTTAACATTTTCTTTCAGATGTTGATATTTTAATTGTAAACCAAGATATTCAACTTCCAATTTAGAAAAATGCTTGACCATGTTATTGATCCGTGCAAAACCGTCAAGTTTTCTCACGCAAGCTGACCACTTGTGAATGGCCAACTGTAAGAAACTTAAAACAGCTCAAGCACACGAATGCAATGAAGATCTGGGGAGTATAGTGTTTCCCCGGTCGTTATGTCCCAGCGAGCTATGCAATGGATTACCAAACGTAAAGTGATCGAGAAATTTGAACAGAGAAAGGGATCTGAATTGATTATAACTACAGAAAAAGCCAACAAATTACAACGGCTTAAATGCAAATTAAAGGAAATTAAAAAGATAAAAAAAATATTAAATAAAAGCTATCACTATATTTAAAATGATGTTTTTGTTTTTATGTTTTTATAAAACTGAAATTAAAAACTATGCGACGTACAAATAAAAATGTGAAACTTACACAATATTAACCCTAAAAATATGAAAATGATATTTTTACAAACCTAATGATAAAATAAAATTTTTAGAAAAAAGAAAATTATATTTATAACTAATTATCAAATTACTATTAATTAAAAACTATTTTTAACTATTAAATAATTACCTAAAATACAAGAAAATATGAAACAAAGCTAGAAAAATAAAATTTTGACTTTGAAAAATCTAAAATAACAAAATGGAATTTTCAAAACTATTTTTTTTATTTTTCTGATTATTTTTCTATTTTCTAGGAATTAAAAACTATTAAAAACTAATTAAATTATTTAAAAATACAAATTAAACTAAGAAAATCTAGAAAAATACTTTTTTGGCTTTTTATATTTATCTAAACATAAGAAAAATGAAAAATTATTTTTTTGAAACTTTTTTTAATTTTTTTGTATTAAATGTTATTTAAAAATGCTTAAAAACTAATTAAAATCAAGAAAAATAGCAAACTAACTTGGAAAAATCTAAAAATTTCAGGAAAACTCTAAAATTATATTAGAAATCTAGGAAAAATGGAAAAACAAGTGGTTGTTTGTAATAATATGGAACTGCCAAGCCAAGGGCTTATAAATAAGCACTTGAATAAGCCAAATGATCAAAACAAGCCACCAACTGATTACATAAGCTCTAATATGCTATATGTACCCAAATGCAACTAAAAACAACAAGTTTCAACTTCTGGATTACAAGCTACCAAGATTTGATGTTAAGAGATTATAAGCTAAAACAGTTTTCAGGTGCTACTTTAGAGCTTAAGCACAGACTACTTGATAAGCAGAGAATGGAAAACAAAAGTTGGAACTTAATATAGACCTGGTTGGCTATCCGAAATCCACAAATGAGACTTGGACAAGCTCAAATGAGCTTGTTGCAAGCTCTGCAAAATGCTGCACACACTCGTTAATCTGAGTGTGTACAGGGCATATAAGCCACTGTTGCCAAGCTCATTTGGAGCTTAAAGAAAAATCACAAAAATATGTAAAAATGGTAATAAATAAATAGACCAAGAGAAGTTTATACACCCACAATTTCAATTGATTTGGTCCAGAATTGAAGCAAAGAAAAATCTTTTCAGTTGGGCTAAAAACAGGATTTGCAACTTTTGACTTTTGATGAAAAAATGAAATCTTGACTTTTATGAACTTTGATTCAAATTTAAGGACTGATCTTGGTTTATATTGATGAAATGAAGTTACAAAAAGCTTGGTCTATGGATTTTGAACATAAAACAAGTGATTGGATTTCCAAAAACACAACAGTTAAGTAATTAGGACAGTGAGATGAGAATTTTGACTTTGGCAGTTCACAGGTACAATTTTTAGACAACTATGAGTATAAAAGAGATAAACAAGCATGAATCTACGTGTTCTACCCATGACAAAACCTGAACACAGTTAAAGGACCAAATCCAAACACACCTTTAATTATTAAATTGCAATAAAAAATGAGTTAAGAACTGAACAAGCCTAATTTATTGATCAAACTGAATCCATATATCCTAAATACAACTTAATGAGCAAACTTAAACCGCTTATAACTACAAATTAAGATAATGCAAAGACCTTGAAAATCACTTACAAATTTTCCTTAGCCACTATGGCTTGAAACAATTGTAAAACCGAACTCTAACCTATATTATCCAACCCAATAACTTTCAATCAACCCAATTCCATGGTCTTCAACCCATGTCCATTTCCATTACCAAATTGACCCTTTTGACTTTTGTTGACCAAAGTCTAATATTGCATGAAACTGGAATGAGAGCTTATAGAAAGCTTTGATAAGCTTGCATAACCCTGCTTAAGCTTAAAAATAAGCTAAATAGAACTTGTATGTAAGACTTTGAATTGGAAAATTTCAACAGTGGACATAAAGTGTGAATTGTGAACACAAACTGAGATTGATGCTTGAAATGAGTTTCAATACACTTAAACACTTTAGTTTGATACAACTTAACAAAAGATTACAGGTTTTATACTAAATTAAGGACTTTAAGATAAAAACGACATTAAAGGTAAAATAAAAACTACAAGACTCTTTATCCTCTTCCTTCTGCTCTTCTTTTATAAACCAAACTTCTTGTCTCTCTCTTCTGAATAGTTCCCATCAGTTTCTTGACCATTGGATTTCTTAAAATGATCCTAGCCATTAAAACGGATTTTGGCGCCAATATTGGCTTTTAACAGCTAAGTTGAGTGAGGTGGGAGGATATGCATTAAATTCATCTTGGAAGTTAGCTGAGGTGGGGGGAACATAGGTAAGTGGAGGAGAGGATGGGGGGATGGGGAGGAGAGTGTTGCAGGCAAAGCAGTTGGAGAAGGAGACTTTTGGGCGCGTTTTGGGTGTTTAACCAAGTGGTTTGACCGGGAGTTAATAATACAAGGGGTTCAAAATGGTTATGACAGGGGGTTCAAATTGTTTATGACCAGGCCAAAAGGAGATAAAGGGGTTTAAATGACAAGGGACTTATGTGTAAATTCTGAAAATTGAGGGACCTAAGCTGCCAATTCATCAAAGATGTTTCAAGGGACCAAAAGTGACAATCTCAAAAAGTACAAGGACCAAACTTGCCATTTTCAATTTTCCAGGGGCCATTTTTGCCAAATTTCAAACTTGAAGGACTAATTTTGTAATTTTCTCAAACTTTTGATATTTTCCACCAAAGGACTAATTTTGACAAGTTATGATTTTAAAAGGACCTTTGGTGATTTTACTTTTGAAATTATGTGCTCAGGGACTGTTTTTGACAACTTTTGAAACTTGGGGGACTGAAACTGCCAATTATGCAAACTTAGCTCATTTTTCATCTGATTTTGAACATTTTGCATCTGAAACATATAAAATGCAATTTTGGAATATTTTCAGTATTTTGATGCATTTCTGAGCATTTTTAAACGTTTTGCAGTTCAGTTTTGACTAAAAATGATGAGTATTTACACACTCATCAATCCCCCACACTAAACTATTGCTAGTCCCTAGCAATCTTTTGAGAAAAACTTAATGGATTTGAAACTCTTTACCAAAAGCCATTACTTCTGGAGTAGCCAAATGTTTCAGTTCAAGTAAGAACCATGGTACACCGATAACCATGTGATTTTGAGCAAACCACCAGCTTCCAACGGATTTGATTTGTCTTTACCAGAAGCCATTTGCTCTGGACTAGCCAACTCTTAGATAAATTATAAATATTATCTTTGGTGAGCTGATTACCAATTATGGTTTTTCCACTGCCTTTACCACAAGCCATAAACTTGCGGGCTAGCCAACTCTTCACTTTTTAGGATATGGTGAGCTGAATACCATACAATTTTGGGCAAATTGCAAGCCGTCAACGGATTTGAGATATCTTTACCAAGAGCCGTTTGCTCCTGGATTAGCCAATCCTTTTGTTTTTTAGACAAGGCGGACTGATAACCAAATGAGTAAGTGCAAAACACTTACTCCAAAAAAAATTTGGCCAAAAACGGGGGAATTAGGCGGTATAATTACATGATAAAATTCGTGAGAATTCCCCCCCACACTTAGAAATGAATATTGCCCTCAATATTCAAAGTACCGGCGGTTATGCCGAAACAAAGAACGTAAAAGGGAAATACTACGGCCATTATTTGAAAGATTTTTTTTTTTTTTTTTTTTTTTTTGAAAAGACTTATATACAAAACATGTGGGGCAACCCCCCCCCCACACTAGGGTGGTAGAAAGATAGAAAGAAGTCAGAAATATGGGTGAAAACCCATATGGCATGCTACTGTTTTTGATTACCGAGTCGCTAGCTTGACTCGATCCCCGCATTCATTGGTTCATGGGGAAAGTTTGTAAGTCCGGGACAACCACAGGGGGAATGTCCTCTCCAAAGTAATGCTTCACTCGATGACCATTCACTTTAAAATTAGGACCATCGGGTTGAGATAACTCAATGGTACCATAAGGATAAACCTTAGCGATAGTAAATGGACCAGACCAACGGGACTTGAGCTTTCCCGAGAAAATCTTCAATCTTGAATTGAAAAGAAGGACTCGATCACCAACATTGAAAACGCGGTTCTTGATTTTTGAGTCATGAATCTTCTTTGTCTTTTGTTTGTAGATCAAAGAGTTCTCGTAAGCTTGATCACGGAGTTCATTTAATTCATTCATTTGAACTTTCCGGTGATCACCAGCTGTCTGAATATCAAAGTTGGCATGCTTCAAGGCCCAGTATGCCTTGTGCTCGAGCTCAACTGGTAGATGACATGCCTTCCCGTACACTAGCTTGTATGGAGTGCACCCGATGGGTGTTTTGTAAGCTGTACGGAAGGCCCAGAGTGCGTCATCTAACTTATCCGACCAAGAGGCACGGTTTTCACCAACCGTCCTCTCAAGAATTCTTTTTATCCCCCGGTTAGAAACTTCCACTTGCCCACTTGTTTGTGGGTGGTACGCAGTAGATAGACGGTGAGTTACACCATACTTTTGCATGACTCTTTCAAACTGGTCATTGCAAAAATGCGTACCACGATCACTGATTATGGCTCGTGGAGTTCCAAACCTAGCAAATAGAGATTTCAAGAATTTCACCACAACTCGGGCATCGTTGGTGGGTAAAGCTTTAGCTTCAACCCATTTCGACAAGTAGTCAACGGCCACGAGTATGTATTTGTTACCACAGGAAGAAGGGAATGGCCCCATAAAGTCAATGCCCCATATGTCAAAAATCTCACACACTTGAATGGCGTTTTGCGGCATTTCATTTCTTTGTGAGATATTCCCGTGACGTTGACAAGCGTCACAGGTTTTGACAAATTCATGGGCATCCTTTTAAATTGTGGGCCAATAGAATCCGGAATCAAACACCTTCTTGGCGGTGTAGTTGGGGCTATGATGTCCCCCAGTAGGTCCAGAATGGCAAGCCTTGAGAATGTCAATGGCTTCCTGACCATACACACATCGCCGGATGACTTGATCCGCACAAATTTTAAACAAGTAGGGGTCGTCCCAGAAATAATGTTTCACATCTTTAAAGAATTTATTTTTCTGTTGGGACGACATCCCTTTCACCACAAAGTTACCCGCATGGTAATTTGCAAAGTCAGCAAACCATGGGGTAGAAGAGTCTCCACGAAAGAAACCACATTGAGTGTTTCGAGAGGAAATGTTTCGTTTATTTCCTTTTTCTCGAACACATCCTGGTGAGGGTTCTCCAATCGGACAGATGATCACGCGCCAGGTTCTCAGCTCTTTTTTTATCACGAATAATGATATCAAATTCTTGTAGGAGGAGAACCCAACGGAGCAATCTCGGCCTTGCATCTTGTTTTGCAAAGAGATATTTGAGAGCCGAGTGATCCGTATACACCACGCATTTGGTCAAGATAAGGTATGGCCGAAACTTCTCAAACGCATACACCACAGCAAATAATTCTTTTTCTGTAGTGGTGTAATGGGTCCGAGCTTCATCATAGTTTTGCTTGCGTAGTGGATAGGCTGAAAATGCTAGTTTTGCGTTGCCCCAAGACTGCACCGATAGCAAAATCACTTGCATCGCACATGAGCTCAAAGGGTAAATCCAAGTCGGGGGCAACTAGAATGGGTGCTTCCGTAAGCTTTTTCTTTAGTGTTTCAAAAGCTTCGATGCACTCAGGAGAAAAGATAAAAGGAGCATCTTTTTCGAGAAGATGGGTCATAGGCCGAGCGATTTTAGAGAAATCTTGAATGAATCTACGATAAAACCCGGCATGACCTAGAAAACTCCTAATACCTTTGACGGTAGTAGGATGAGGCGGTTTAGCAATAACATCAACTTTTGCTCTATCTACCTCAATCCCATTCTTGGAAATCTTATGGCCAAGGACTATGCCTTCTTTGACCATAAAGTGGCTCTTCTCCCAATTTAGACAAAGATGGTGTCTTCACACCGTTTTAGCATTTTGTCTAAATGGGAGAGACATGTATGAAATGAGTCCCCAATGACCGAGAAGTCATCCATAAACACCTCCATAGTTTCCCCGATCATGTCGTGGAAAATTTCCATCATACATCTTTGGAACGTGCCAGGAGCATTACATAAGCGAAGGCATACGTCTGTAAGCAAATGTCCCGTATGGGCAGGTGAATGTGGTCTTTTCTTGATCCAGCGGATCAATGGGGATCTGAAAGTAACCCGAGAAACCATCAAGGAAACAATAGTACTCGTTCCCTGCTAATCTCTCAAGCATCTGGTCCATGAAGGGTAGAGGAAAATGGTCTTTACGGGTGGCTTCGTTTAACTTGCGATAGTCAATGCATACACGCCATCCCGTAACCAATCGAGTTGGAATTAACTCGTTTTCTTCATTCGTGACAACAGTAATGCCACCCTTTTTTGGAACGCAATGAATTGGGCTAACCCAAGGACTATCAGAGATCGGGTAAATTAAACCGGCATCAAGAAGTTTGAGAACCTCTTGTTTGATAACCTCATGAATCTTAGGATTCACCCTTCTCTGATGTTGGACTGCTGGTTTGAAGTCATCCTCCATTAAGATTTTGTGAGTACAAAACTCAGGGTTGATACCCTTAATATCGGAGAGTTTCCAAGCAATTGCTTGCTTGTGTGACTTCAAGACCTTTATGAGAGCGGTTTTCTCCTCCTCAGTCAAGTCTATAGCAATTATGACGGGTAATTTATCATCACCCTCCAAAAATGCATACTCTAGATGAGGAGGTAGGTCCTTAAGTTCGACCTCGGGAAATTCATCAGTAGATGTTTGTACTGATTTGATTTCCTCAATTGTGATTTCTTTCGGAGGGAGCGAAGGTAATGGATCTTCATTAAGCAACTGCTCAAGATAAAGAATATCTCCCTCTGAATCATACACACCATCAATTCCAGGCGGAATTGATTCATCAGTAGCAAGAAATTCATCGATCTCTTCCAGAAGGAAGTCACCTCCCTCAAATGGAGTGAGAGAAGGGGAAGAGTCGGCAATGATAGGTTGAGAAGATGTGATGGAATCCCCACTCACAGAATTATGAAGATAACCAAGAAACTCTTGAGAGTACTCCTCTGAAGCAATATCAATTAAATCGACTCGATTAACTGATTCAGTATCATAATTTGAGGAGTACCTCGAAGTCTGATCGAGGTTAAAGGTAACAGCTTCATTACCCACACGTAAAGTGATTTCTTGCTCAAATACATCAATAAGAGCACGGCCCGTTCTCAGGAATCCTCGACCAACAATGAGAGGAACCCGATGATCGGCATCGAAATCAACAACCACAAAATCAGCTGGAAAATGGAACTTTCCTACTTTCACGAATACATCCTCGGCAATGCCGAGGGGACGCGAGATAGAACGATCTACAAGCTCAAGAGTCATGCAGGTAGGAATAAGTTCCGGAAGAGAAAGTTTCTTCCATACTGAATATGGCATCAGATTGATGCTTGCACCAAGATCGGCAAGGGCAAAGCATTCAATCATCCCAGGAAAAACACAGGGAAGAAGAAATTTTCCGGGATCTCCTAGCTTCTCGGGAAGCTTCTTTAACAGAACAGCTGAGCAATTCTCATTCAAAGGAGTCTTAGCCATTTCAAATAGCTTTTCCTTGTTGCTCAACATGTGTTTCAGAGTAGATGCAAACTTGGGCATCAGCATGATGGCATCCGCAAAGCTTATGTCAAAGTGTAGCTCTTGGAAAATTTGAAAGAATTTTTCCATTTGATGACTAGCTTTCTCGCGGAGCTTTTGCTCATGTAAACGTGAGGGGTAAGGAATAGAAGTTTTGGATTTAGGGGTCACCATGGAGGTTCAAAACAACTCCAGGTTTGGTATTGGGTTTCGGGACAACTTGAGGATGGACATTCTTGGTACTTCCGTTATTAGTAGGAAGTTCCTTGTCCTTTGTCGCCTCAGGTTCGCTTTCCACTACCTTCGGGAGAGAAGAAGAAGAGGTAGTAGGAATAGCGGGTCCATCATAAGAAGCACCACTTCTGGTTGTGATCGCCTTTGCATCGCCCCTCGGATTAGCGATCGTGTTGCTAGGTAAAGTACCTGAGCCCGAGGGTCGATCATTTAAAGACTTCTTAATGTCAGAAATCTGGCTAACCAACAACCGATTCATTTCCTCTTGGGATTTCATGAATTGTTTCAACAACTCATCAGATGATGGTCCAGTTGGAACAATGGCTTGAGTTTGCACAGGAAAATTCTGGCCTCTATTGTTAGGATTAGGGCCTTGATTCTGAAAATTTCCTTGATTATTGGCATGAAAATACCCTGGGTTGAAATTTCCCTGACCTGGGTTTCTATTGAAATTTCCTTGATGTTGGAAATTTTGATTCTGATTTTGAAAACCGTTGTTTGGACTGAAATTACCTTGGTTTTGGAAACCTTGGTTTGGTCTGTTTTGATTTTGATTACGGTTTTGATTGAAACCGGGAGGTCCAGAGTAGTGGTTAGGATGGTGGTTCGGGTCTACAGGAGCACGATATTGATTGCCTCCTTGATTAGAGATCCCGCCCACAGCATTAGCTTCAAAAGGGTTACCATCGGTGGCCATACAGTTATAATAAGCATGGGGGCCACCACAAGTAACACAAACTTCCACTTTCTTAACTTCAGCAGGAGGTGAAGTTTGTGGAAAAGAGACTTTCTTTTGGTTGGAGAGAACCAAAGCTTGGATAGCTTCCGTGAGTTTGTCAATCTTAGCATCGGTGCTAGATTGACTCACGGGCGATGAAGAAGAAGAAGGACCAACACTGACTTGGGAAACAACAGGCTTGCTTCGTGCAGTGCGGACTTTAGACTTGTTCTCGATGATCGCTAAAGCTTCTTTGACAGTTTTGCTTAGGAAATTTCCTCCCGCGGAGGAATTGAGAGAATCTTGATCAGATTGACTCACTCCATTGTAGAAAGTATCGAGTTGCATCAACTCGGAGAAACCGTGGTGAGGACATTTGCGAAGCAATTCCTTAAAACGATCCCACGATTCACTGAAGGATTCATCAAACTTCTGAGTGAACTTGATGATTTCATTTTTAAGACTCGTGGTTTTGGAAGGTGGGTAGAATTCATTCACAAATTTCTTCACCAGATCTTCCCATGTCTCAATAGATTGAGGGGGTTGTTTTTCAAGCCAAATCCGGGCTTGCCCCTCAAGAGAAAATGGGAACAGAAGAAGCTTAACAGCATCAGTAGGGACATTCTTATACTTGATGGTAGATGCAATCTTGTTAAACCATCGAATATGAGCATGAGGATCATCCCGCTCAAAACCGTAGAACTGATTTGAGGTTACAAGATTCAGTAACCCGGTCTTGAGCTCAAAGTTTTCAGCCACAATGGCTGGTACAACGATAGCATCTCCATACCCGTCGATGGGTGCCTGGAGAAGCTCACACATAGGGCGTTCCTCCGCCATGATAACGGAAGTAGTGTGAGCAGTTCGGATCTCGGATCCGACTGAAGGAGCAGAAAGTCTACGAACACGCCTTCTTGGAATCTTGACAAGCTCACGAAATGGGCTCACAGATCTAGAAGAGCGAGTGCGCATACACTAGAGTTAACTCTAAGAGACCTCAGAGTTAAGGAGAGAAATGGGAATTATGAAGACGTTTATAAAAATGGGTTGAGAAGAATCTTTATGGGTTTTCTGGTTCTGACAAGTAGATATACCAACAAAATCAATTAAAACAAACTCGAGGCAAAACAACAGTGAACTTAACCAATAATCACAATATGAATGGCTTCTTTGAAAAAGGTACACCAATCACAAGGACACAAAGGCAAGTTTTAAATCTTTAGTTCGGGAACTTATTATGGTCGCACCCCCAGTTAGGTAGTGCACTGCCTTGGTTTGCGGTGGTAAGATTTTATGTTGTTATTATTAAGAAAACGACAAATCTTTTTGTATTTTTATATTTGATACCTATATAGAAACAAAAGGAAAATATTTTTGTGTTTTAAACGTTTTTAGCTGTTTTTGGGTTTTTGGATTTTTTATAAGAAAATATGGATATATTTATAGATGATAGATGGATGATATGAACAAAGAGTGAGTATTCAAACAACTAATCTGCTAAACGGAAGATAGATCAGCACAGCTCCCCGGCAGCGGCGCCAAAAATTTGATCCGTGCAAAACCGTCAAGTTTTCTCACGCAAGCTGACCACTTGTGAATGGCCAACTGTAAGAAACTTAAAACAGCTCAAGCACAGATGCAATGAAGATCTGAGGAGTATAGTGTTTCCCCGGGTCGTTATGTCCCAGCGAGCTATGCAATGGATTACCAAACGTAAAGTGATCGAGAAATTTGAACAGAGAAAGGGATCTGAATTGATTATAACTACAGAAAAAGCCAACAAATTACAACGGCTTAAATGCAAATTAAAGGAAATTAAAAAGATAAAAAAATATTAAATAAACGCTATCACTATATTTAAAATGATGTTTTTGTTTTTATGTTTTTATAAAACTGAAATTAAAAACTATGCGACGTACAAATAAAAATGTGAAACTTACACAATATTAACCCTAAAAATATGAAAATGATATTTTTACAAACCTAATGATAAAAGAAAATTTTTAGAAAAAATAAAATTATATTTATAACTAATTATCTAATTACTATTAATTAAAAACTATTTTTAACTATTAAATAATTACCTAAAATACAAGAAAATATGAAACAAAGCTAGAAAAATAAAATTTTGACTTAGAAAAATCTAAAATAACAAAATGGAATTTTCAAAACTATTTTTTTTATTTTTCTGATTATTTTTCTATTTTCTAGGAATTAAAAACTATTAAAAACTAATTAAATTATTTAAAAATACAAATTAAACTAAGAAAATCTAGAAAAATACTTTTTTGGCTTTTTATATTTATCTAAACTTAAGAAAAATGAAAAATTATTTTTTTGAAACTTTCTTAATTTTTTTGTATTAAATGTTATTTAAAAATGCTTAAAAACTAATTAAAATCAAGAAAAATAGCAAACTAACTTGGAAAAATCTGAAAATTTCAGGAAAACTCTAAAATTATATTAGAAATCTAGGAAAAATGGAAAAAAGGTGGTTGTTTGTAAGAATATGGAACTGCCAAGCCAAGGGCTTATAAATAAGCACTTGAATAAGCCAAATGATCAAAACAAGCCACCAACTGATTACAGAAGCTCTAATATGCTATATGTACCCAAATGCAACTAAAAACAACAAGTTTCAACTTCTGGATTACAAGCTACCAAGATTTGATGTTAAGAGATTATAAGCTAAAACAGTTTTCAGGTGCTACTTTAGAGCTTAAGCACAGACTACTTGATAAGCAGAGAATGGAAAACAAAAGTTGGAACTTAATATAGACCTGGTTGGCTATCTGAAATCCACAGCTGAGACTTGGACATGCTCAAATGAGCTTGTTGCAAGCTCTGCAAAATGCCTGCACACACTCAGTTATTACTGAGTGTGTGCACAGGGCATATAAGCCCCTGTTGCCAAGCTCATTTGGAGCTTAAAGAAAAATCAAAAAAATATGTAAAAATGGTAATAAAGAAATAGACCAAGAGAAGTTTATACACCCACAATTTCAATTGATTTGGTCCAGAATTGAAGCAAAGAAAAATCTTTTCAGTTGGGCTAAAAACAGGATTTGCAACTTTTGACTTTTGATGAAAAAATGAAATCTTGACTTTTATGAACTTTGATTCAAATTTAAGGACTGATCTTGGTTTATATTGATGAAATGAAGTTACAAAAAGCTTGGTCTATGGATTTTGAACATAAAACAAGTGATTGGATTTCCAAAAACACAACAGTTAAGTAATTAGGACAGTGAGATGAGAATTTTGACTTTGGCAGTTCACAGGTACAATTTTGAGACAGCTATGAGTATAAAAGAGATAAACAAGCATGAATCTACAGGTTCTACCCACTGCACAAACCTGTAACACAGTTAAAGGACCAAATCCAAACACACCTTTAATTATTAAATTGCAATAAAAAATGAGTTAAGAACTGAACAAGCCTAATTTATTGATCAAACTGAATCCATATATCCTAAATACAACTTAATGAGAAAACTTAAACCAGTTATAACTACAAATTAAGATAATGCAAAGACCTTGAAAATCACTTACAAATTGTCCTTAGCCACTATGGCTTGAAACAACTGTAAAACCAGAACTCTAACCTATATTATCCAACCCAATAACTTTCAATCAACCCAATTCCATGGCTGCTTCAACCCATGTCCATTTCCATTACCAAATTGACCATGTTTGACTTTTTTTGACCAAAGTCTAATATTGCATGAAACTGGAATGAGAGCTTATAGAAAGCTTTGATAAGCTTGCATAACCCTGCTTAAGCTTAAAAATAAGCTAAATAGAACTTGTATGTAAGACTTTGAATTGGAAAATTTCAACAGTGGACATAAAGTGTGAATTGTGAACACAAACTGAGATTGATGCTTGAAATGAGTTTCAATACACTTAAACACTTTCGTTTGATACAACTTAACAAAAGATTACAGGTTTTATACTAAATTAAGGACTTTAAGATAAAAACGACATTAAAGGTAAAATAAAAACTACAAGACTCTTTATCCTCTTCCTTCTGCTCTTCTTTTATAAACCAAACTTCTTGTCTCTCTCTTGAATAGTTCCCATCGTTTCTTGACCATGGATGGATTGCTTAAAATGATCCTAGCCATTAAAACGGATTTTGGCGCCAAAATTGGCTTTTAACAGCTAAGTTGAGTGAGGTGGGAGGAGATGCATTAAATGCATCTTGGAAGTTAGCTGAGGTGGGGGGAACATAGGTAAGTGGAGGTGAGGAGGGGGGGATGGGGAGGGAGTGTCAGGCAAAGCATTTGGAGAAGGAGACTTTTGGGCGCGTTTTGGGTGTTTAACCAAGTGGTTTTGACCGGATTTAATAATACAAGGGGTTCAAATGGTTATGACAGGGGGTTCAAATTGTTTATGACCAGGCCAAAAGGAGATAAAGGGGTTTAAATGACAAGGGACTTATGTGTAAATTCTGAAAATTGAGGGACCTAAGCTGCCAATTCATCAAAGATGTTTCAAGGGACCAAAAGTGACAATCTCAAAAAGTACAAGGACCAAACTTGCCATTTTCAATTTTCCAGGGGCCATTTTTGCCAAATTTCAAACTTGAAGGACTAATTTTGTAATTTTCTCAAACTTTTGATATTTTCCACCAAAGGACTAATTTTCACAAGTTATGATTTTAAAAGGACCTTTGGTGATTTTACTTTTGAAATTATGTGCTCAGGGACTGTTTTTGACAACTTTTGAAACTTGGGGGACTGAAACTGCCAATTATGCAAACTTAGCTCATTTTTCATCTGATTTTGAACATTTTGCATCTGAAACATATAAAATGCAATTTTGGAATATTTTCAGTTTTTTGATGCATTTCTGAGCATTTTTAAACGTTTTGCAGTTCAGATTTGACTAAAAATGATGAGTATTTACACACTCATCAGTTATCATGATCGTCTTTTTCGATTTTATCATGCAATTTTGAATTTTTGGTCTCAAGCTCAATGACACGATCCTGGGAGACTTTCAATGCAATTGACAATTCATGAAATTGAGAAGCATTAATGGAATAATTCATAACAGTATAGAACACATCTTGAGCAATACATCTAGAAATAAAATTATCGTTAAAGATGTGAAGGTTCTTCCTCTCAATCTCATTGCTCTTAAGCTCACATTCATTTATTCTTACCTCGTTTTCCATTTCATTAAGCACCTTTATCATTTCTTTAATCCCTGTATCTATGCCCTTTTGAAGACCCTCAAATTGTTCTTTTAGTTGTTTAAATAAAGGCATGACCTCAGTTAAATTACATTCTATAGTTTGCTCAAAACCTCTTTCCCCTTCAGTTATCCTCGTAGGTGTGATTCTCTTCTTACATGTTTTCTCAAAATCAACGAATAGTTTGTAGACTACATATTCGCTGATTAAGGTCTTGCTTTGAGTGGGAAGAGTTCTAGGCACTAAATGCATTGGTGTATTGGGTGGATATACAGTAGCTGGAGGCAATTTCCTAAGGGAAGTATTCTTTTCAACAAGCTCATCAGATTTTTTCTTTTCCATATCTAACTTCCAAAACACTTGTTCAAGGGTTAATTGAGTTTGAGGTCTAAACTTGTTTAAGGCAATCCAATTATCCTTAGTGTAATTGGGAGTTTTGAACATTATATTATGATCTATACACCAAGGATCTTTTAGTTTCTTTTACATTTTCTCTCTATAGGCATCTTCTAACTCTGTATCTTCTTTAGTGCCCTCTAAACAAGTAGGCTTTTGTCTAGGCTTAAGGATTTCATTACCATCATAGATCACTTTTTGAGCAGCTTTTGCTTTCTTACCATACTCAGGATTGGGTTCTTCTACAAGGCCAGTACTATGCTTATCGCTTCACACTCTATGCTTAGTGATCATGTGAGCAGTCTGAATGGTGTTGCCTTGTACATACAACTTGTTTTCAAGTTTGTTCTTCAAAGTTTTAAGGTTGGAAAAATCATTTAAAAGTTTTGATTCCTGTTGTTTGAACTCCTGCTTAAGCACTTTTACATTTTCTTGAAGTTCTTGCTTTTGCTTAACAGTTTTATTAAGTTTCTCTTGTAAGGAATTTAACTCTTGTTTTAATGTTTCTTCCCTTAAGTTACATTTTCTAATTAATGTATGTATTTGGCAATCCAATTCCTGCTCACGTGTGGTCAGCTCAAATTTAACACGTTGTTCATAGATGGCAACTTGATCCTTATATATGTTACGCTTAGTGGTAAGGGAGTCATCATGGATAAATGCAGAGTACTCATGCAACTCATAATCATCATTTTGAGTAGAAGATGCACAGTTAGGTATAACAGAAACTTTCATGCAGCTTTCCTCTGCATTAACATGCACAGGTTGTAGCTGGTGCATCTCTCTCTTGGGTACATCTGAAGCTTCCATGGAGCGTTTCTTTGCATTAACTTGCACAGGTTTGTGGTTGGTGAACCTCTCTCTTTTCTGAATTTGAGCACCAAGAATCCATTTTAGAATTATCCGACTCAGAAATGATAGTCTGTTGTACATTGTTCGGTATCTTCTGTACATTGATCACGTCGTATAAACTGAGTATCTTAGATACAACTGAATTTGAATCGTTATGCATGATGTTGACGTGCACGGTATTTTACAAATCTATGATTTAAACCGAGAAATAGAATCTTTCCCGGGATTTTACAAAATCAAGAAGAAACCGTTAAGCAATGAATAATAGAACGTGTTAAGATGACTGATGGATAGACACAATGATAGACAATTGTGTGTTAGGACTTAGGATTGTTTGTAGGATTAGCTGAGATGTTGTTTGGTTAAGATTTTGATTGGTTGATGCACGATTTTACGGAGAAATTTAGGTCTAAAAACTTAAAAACCTCAATAACTTCTGTTCGGAGCGGATTTTGGGACTCAAAGGTTTACCCGAATAAATGTATTCGGTGTGCCATTCTCCTCGTTCCCACGGTCGTTTTGATGGGTAGAACGCTGCAAACGGAGTTACTGTTCAAAAGTTATGGCTGTTTGAAGTTTTATCGGGAAAAGTCAACAAAACGCAATGACGAAATGGTCAAAGCGCAATTTATCAAATCGTTTAAGTGAAACCGCTTAATTACCAAACCGCTTAAATCAAACCGCTTCATCCAAATCGCACCCTTGACAAATCGCTTCCGTCAAATCGCTCCCTAGACAAATCGAACCCAAAACAAATCGCACACTAGACAAATCGCACCCTAGACAGATCGCACCCTAGACAAATCGCATAAGTGTCAAAATGCTTATGTTGACAAATCGCATAACACTCAAATCGCATAAACTGACAAATTGCATAGTACACAAGTACACCCACTACTTCCACTACTTTGTCCTTTCTTGTCGTTTTGTCTCAATAGACAAATCGCATTATAGACAAGTCGCTTCACAGAAAGTGACAAATCGCATACAAAATGTGACAAATTGCTTCAATAAGCGTTCACAAAAGGGACAAATCGCATAGGTTATAGGACAAATCGCATAGAAGAAAGTTAATACGAGACATAAATCGCATAGAAGAAACTTTCAAAAACACCACTTTTCAATCCAAAAACAACCCAACCACGATGATTCACGCCTTCCAAACCAAAATCTAAACACTTATATTGATTCTAAACACAAAAGTACTATCAAAATCCAAACTTTAACACAAGAAATGATCCAAATGATGCAAACTACTCTAAACTCATTCAAACCCAAAAACCTTATGAAAACCACTAGAAATCCAAGAACATGAAAGATGAATGATCAAACCTGGCTCTGATACCAATTGTTAGATATTGGTTTTCATAAACACATAACTAATAATTCATATGGGGCGTATAAATGAAGTTCTAGAGAGAGAAAGTGATGAGTGTTGGGAACTTAGTGAGACAAAGTAAAATGATATTCAAAAGCTCCAACCCTTTGCCTTGCTAGGCAAAGGGTATTTATAGGTTCTTACAAGATACGCCTTCTACGGGCTGTGGATCAGGCATACAGTGGGTAAAGACCCGTCCGTCAGAATGTTTGCAATACGGACCGTAGTGAATTTTTCAAGGTAACAAATAAAACCAAGGATGTTGTTAAACTAAAACCTGCTGTTACATTAGGAGTAGGACTTGCTAGAAATGAATTTAGATCTAAAACTACTCAACAACGGCCTAAAACACCTATTGCCAAACGCCCCTTTCCCAAGAGAAACCACAACATACAACCCAACTATCAACATGCCGGTTAGAATCAAAACTTCCCTAGACCATATCAAACTCCAAATTACATGCCATGGAACCCTTACCCATCATTTCCATACATGAACCAAGTAAATGGTATGTTTAACCCAAACGGACCCATGAGATATTGGGGACCAAACGCTTGAGTTATTTGTGTCATAGGTATGCTTGAAAGTTGGATTAGAACTTGATGAATGGATAAAAGATAGTGGATGCTCAAGACACATGACGGGCAACAAAAGCCTCTTCTCAAGATACCAAGAGTATGACGGAGGTAATGTCACTTTTGGTAGCAATCTCAAAAGCAAAATCATTGGCAAAGGTACGATCGCTCTTAACTCCCTAACTATTGAAAATGTTTCTCATGTCGATAGGTTAGGATTTAATCTACTTAGTATTAGCCAATTATGTGATAAAAAGTATAAAGTACTATTTGAAGAAAATGGTAGTAAAATACTAAAAGATGGTATCACCATAGCTAAAGGAGTTAGAAAAAATAACATATACGTCATGAAAATAGATAAAACATCTAATGACAAAATTTGCCTAACAACCTTAGATGATAACTCTGCTCTTTGGCATAGACGATTAGGTCACGCTAATATGAGACTCATCCAAAACCTATCCTCAAAAGAGCTAGTTAGAAACCTACCAAAATTAAAATATGACCAACATTTTTGCGACGCTTGCAAAATTGGCAAACAAACTCATAGTAGCCATAAGGCTAAAAACATGGCGTCCACATCTAAGTGCCTAGAGCTTTTACATATGGACTTGTTTGGTCCATCCGCTATAAGTGTCACACCCCCAAATTACCTGTTTTGCAGCGGAATGGAATTCCTGGGGATTGACTGTCATAGCATCACAATCGCAGTTATATTGAACGACCTAAAGTGTCGTTTGGAAAACACATCGTTTGATTTAATAAAACAATCAGAGTTTACAAAATGTAGGTCCCAAATGAAAATCAACTTGTGCGGAAATAAGTTTGTTACAATTCAAACGATGTTTTAAAGTGCATAAATCCAGGAGAGACGCGTCGTCACCACGACTCTTATGATAAGTCCACATGCATGCCATGAAGTGTATGCCTTAGATACCTGAGATAAAACATGCTAAAAAGTGTCAACACAAACGTTGAGTGAGTTCATAGAGTTTGTGTTGAAATGTAAAGACTTTCAAAATCGGTTATGCAGCAAAGGCATTGTAAATCCACTCAGTTCCAAGTTCCGCCCATACAAAACTTGCAACCTGTGTGTTCACAACCCACTGCCAAAAGGTGTATAGTTTATGTTCAAGTGCATGATGTCAAATGAATTCACATTATAGTGCATGACTTAATGTATCAATAGTTACTTGACATAATTATACCAAGACATTTAGTTCAATGATAATCCCAAGACATTCAGCTCAATGATAATCCCAAGACATTCAGCTCAACAATAATCCCAAGACATTCAGCTCAATGATAATCCCAAGACATTCAGCTCAATGATAATCCCAAGACATTCAGCTCAATGATAATCCCAAGACATTCAGCTCCATGATAATCCCAAGACATTCAGCTCAATGATAATCCCAAGACATTCAGTTCCATGATTTATGATATAGGATATGACTAAACATTCAGTTCAGTTAAGCAGGTAGTTTCAAATAATCATGATAGTCATAAAAATAGTTGAGCATGTATCTCCCCCAAAAGTAATTCATAACAGTTAAAAGAGTAGGGGCTATGACTCACAGTAATATATAAATAATTAAGCATGTATCTCCCCCAAAAATAGTGCAAAACAATTGAAAATAGGGGCCATGAACTCACTTGGTAAAATGAGGCGATGACAAAAGTGAGTACACCGAGATGTAGTGTGATACTTTAACCTTGACCTATTATGAATGTTATGATACGTAATGAGTTATGATGTAATGTTATGCATGCATTTCGTATGTTATTTATACCATTTGTGAGTTTTGAAAATAATACATATCGTCGAAAAATACTCTTTTGACGTCTTGACCATTCTTAAATTACTTTACAAGTATTTACGTCAAAATTTCATCCTACAATAGTTTCTTAATGATTTATTGTGAAATTTTAACTTTTCGTCGTAAAATAATGTCGTTGGAAATTTCATGAAAGTGACAAAATGGCCTCGAAAATCTAGTCGTAAAATGGTGTACGTCGAACGTTAGGAAACGAACTCAACGGTTTTGGAAAGCTTGTATCAAAATCTAGAAGTTTTAGTACATGAGTTTTCGTCATAGAGGTCTCGAACATAAAGATAATAGAGGTTAAATATAGTGATTTTGTCCAAATGTGGTTTAAAAAGTGAGTTTCGGCAAAGTTTAAGCAACCGTAAATAATTTATTACAACTCCGCTATACAAACGGTTGGTCGTTTTGGAAAATATGCTTGGTGATCTCGATTTTATTAGAAGACATCTCGTTACAAAAAGTTCTACGTCATCGTTAAAAATAGCCTTCAATATGGTCGTTTTGTTTACCGTAACACTTGTCAACTAAAATAATATAGTTTTTCGTAAATAATAAAGTTACGGCAATTTTATGAAAACGTGTATATTTTAGTCGTTTCAAATCCGTTTTCTACGTATTATACGTCCTTAGCTTCGTATCAAAGTATATACTAATATATTTTTTTGATAAGTCGAAATAATTTATAAAGCTTAGGACTCGTTTTTGACTCGTACAAAATAAAAATAGGTAGCTGAAATTACAGAAAATATATATTTCGTCGTCAAACTTGAAAATTCATAACTTCTTCGTTATAACTCCGTTTTAATCCGTTCAAGCGGCACGATTCGTTTTAAAGTAGATTTTCTAATTATCTAGGCCAAAAACTCATGTCTACTGTCGGATTTTCCAGAAAACAAAATAAGATTAGACCACTTTATATACTTGTCGAAAATAGTTTTTCTCGTACTAAACCTAATCCAATCCCTTCAAATCAACTCCAAAGCTATACTAATCCTACCATACACCTTCTTAGGGCGTCATGGGTTCCTAAACATCATCAAGACCAATATATAACAAGGGATAGATTATAGGATGACCTTTATATATATAAAACTCTAAAAACAATGTAAAAATGGTATAAATAAACATAAGTCTTGCATGCTTGCTAAGAAAATAATGAAATACATATGAAATGAAAATGAAAGATATAAAATGAAAGTAATATGCTTACTAGCTACTTTGATGAGGTGATTAGAACAAGGATTGACCTAAACACCCTAGGTTTTTATTTCAAAACCTAAACAAGAGTGTATACTAGATTGTTTTAAACACTTGACTTGGAAAAACTTGGGATGATCTCCTTGGATCCTTGTGGCTGCCGTTTTCTTTGGAGAGGAAGACAAGAGAGAATGAAAAACTAGACTAACTTTAATAATTGTTGAGAATGAAATGAAGTATATGTATAATAATGTATATGTATAAGAGATATTTGCAAGACAAGATCCACCATTTAGGGGAGTTGATGGATCTTGTCTAGTTCCTTTATTTATTATGTAATTGAATGTGTAAGAAAAATGAGGTCATATAAACATAATTTGTAACTAGTACATATATATATATGTGCAATTAGAGTAGTGTTGTCTAAAAATAATTTTTTTAATGGATCAAAGTAAAATATATTGAGGTCATAAAAATTGTAAAAAATACATTTCTTGAAAGATTTGAGTGAATAAATATTTATCGGGTTGAATTTAAAGAAACCGTCGTAATTATATAAATTTAACGATTTATATACAAAATAAATTTAAAACACTAGGTAACTCAAAATATTATTTTTATAAACTAAATGTAAGTATAAAAATATATCGGGATCATTTTTGGAAGTATCGGATTAAATGTTCAAAATAATAACTTACGCGGTAACGTTTATTTAATATGAAATTTATGCGTTTAAGGTGAAATGCAAAATCATGAATGAACTAACATGATGCAAATGATGTTAATGAAATGTAGACTAAACTTAGTCTATATGAAATGTTCGTGATGATATGATCATGAATTCGCCGCTAAACCATTAAGGTTACGCGAATTTGGAACACGTAAACATAGTTTACGATAAATGATGAAATTGTGAAGCATGAATTGTTTTGAGAAATGACCTGAAAGTACGAGTTGTCACAATAAGAAGTTATGGGGGCAACCTATACACTTTGGTCATAGTAGATGATTACTCAAGGTTCACTTGGACATTATTTTTGAAAACTAAAAATGAAGCTTTTGATAAATTTGAAATACTTAGTAAGTAAATTCAAAATCAACTAGGTATCAACATTATGTCAATCCGGACATATCATGGTCGCGAATTTGACAATGAAACACAATTTGGAAACTTTTGTGATACAAATGGTATAACACATAACTTCTCGGCTCCTCGAACACCTCAATCTAATGGAGTTGTAGAACGTAAAATAGAACTATTCAAGAAATGAGTAGAACAATGCTTAATGAAAAAAACATACCTCAAAATTTTTGGTGCAACGTCGTTGATACTTCTACATACATTTTAAATAATGTTTTAATACGTCCTTTCTTGAACAAAACACCATATGAATTATATAAAGGCAAAAAGCCGACTTTAGGATAGTTTAGAGTGTTTGGGTGTAAATGTTTCATTCTTAATACCAAAGACTATCTCACTAAATTTGACCCAAAGTCTTATAAAGGTGTATTTCTTGGTTACTCACAAACTAGTAAAGCTTACATAGTTTTAAACAAAGAAACAATGAGAGTCGAGGAATCGTTGAACATAACATTCGATGAAAGTCCACCTCCTTCTAAGACATCACCTTTGGTAGATGATGACTTAGTTGAAAGTCAACTTGTAGAAGGTCAAGAAATAATTGAAAATGACAAGGAAGATGAACCATTAAATAATAAAATTATAAACATCAAAGAATCCAAAAGTCATCCTTTAGAAAAAGTCATAGGACAACTAAATCAAAGAACGTTAAGATCACAAGCCCAAAATCAAAGTAACTACTTTTGCTTTGTATCAACCATTGAACCGAAAAACATAAACGAAGCAATAAAAGATGAATCTTGGGTAATTGCTATGCAAGAAGAGCTAAACCAATTTGTTAGAAATGATGTTTGGAAATTGGTTCTGAAACCTAAAGATCAAACTATAATGGAATGAAATGGGTTTTTCGAAATAAAATGGACGAAAATGGTGTAATGTCTAGAAACAAAGCTAGGCTTGTCGCACAAGGTTATAATCAACAAGAAGGGATTGATTACGACGAAACTTATAAACCGGTAGCTAGGCTCGAATCTATTAGAATCTTACTTGCATATGCATGCGCTTATGACTTTAAATTATTTCAAATGAATGTTAAAAGTGCATTCCTAAATGGGTTTATTAATGAAGAAGTATATGTTGCTCAACCTCCCAGCTTCACCGACTTTGAAAAACCACATCATGTCTTCAAACTTAAGAAGGCATTATACGGACTTAAGCAAGCACCAAAAGCTTGGTACGATCGGCTTAAGACTTTCTTAGTAGAAAACAAATATACCATGGGATTAGTAGATAATACTCTCTTTTCCAAGAAAAAGGAATCACACATTATCATAGTTTAAATATACGTTGATGACATCATATTTGGATCAACTTGTCAAGAGCTATGTGATGATTTTCTAAAATCATGCACGACGAATTTGATATGGGTATGATGGGTGAGTTAAATTTATTTTTAGGACTTCAAATTAAACAACTTGAAGATGGCATATTCTTTAACCAATCTAAATACATAAAAGATATGCTTAAGAAATTTGGTCTTGAAGACTCAAAACTAACTAAAACACCCATGTCCTCGGACACAAAACTCACCAAGGATGAGGAACGTGAATCGGTAGATAACACTAAATATAGAGGAATGATCGGTAGCCTACTCTATCTCACGGCTAGTAGACCCGACATTATGTTTAGTGTTTGTCTATGTGCTCGCTTTCAAGAAGATCCAAAATCATCACACTTACAAGCCTTGAAAAGGATATTTAGATACATTAAGGGAACGACATGTTTAGGATTATGTTATCCCAAAGGAACGGGTGTAGAAACTATAGTGTATGCCAATTCGGACCATGTCGGTGACTATGTCGATAGAAAAAGTAAAAGTATTATTTGTACTTTTGTTGGACATTGTCTCGCCTCATGGTTTGCAAAGAAACAAACGGCTCTAGCTATCTCAACTACTGAAGCCGAATATGTCTTAGCCGGAAAAGCATGTCAACAAGCTCTTTGGATAAAGCAAGCTCTCGTGGATTATGGAATTCATCTCAACAATATCTCTATACTTTGCGACAACAAAGGAGCTATTGATCTCAGTAAAAATCCCGTCCAACATGCTCGAACGAAACATATTGAAATCCGCCATCACTTTCTTCGCGACAATGTTCAAAAAAGGAAACATCTTAATTGAGAAAGTATCCTTCGAAGACAACATTGCCGACATCCTAACTAAACCTCTCAAAAGAGAACCATTTAATCTTCTTGGACTTGTCTTAGTATTAATGGAACCAAACATGTAGTTAAAACATAGTCTAAACCTTAGAACAACCAAAACAAAACAAATTGGCCTATCTCTGCTACTATTCCTATGGGACCAAATGACCAAACAGACGTAACCAAAAATTTGGTGCCGTCTGGTCCGTGGTGACAACAGTAGCAAATATTCTAATTACAAAACATCTTCTTCCTCACTATTCACTTTACCAAAATGAATCAACAACACACCTAACTCATTGTTAAGACTTTTTCTCCCACTAATCCTTTGAAGAAAACATCATTGTAAGTATCCTAACTACATTACTTCTCTTAATTCAGATTCTAGGATTCTAATTTGTGCACAAAACCATTACATGTGGATTATGTATATTCTTGTACAAAACATGAATTCAATTGGTAAATTGCATAACTAGTTACTGAAATTAGGTACTACATTGCCACACTGCATAAACTAATCATGTTTCCCACTACTTAGAAGATAATTACTATAAGGCCTTATTCTAATTAAACAAAAACCCCATGTCAAAATTTTGAAAAGCTTCTCACTTGTTGGAAAACAATTTTTCATCGTTAATACAAATAGAAACGTAAATTTTTCATCACTTGCATAATGTCTCTTGAATACTAAAGGTAATGCATAACTAATATGCATTCCCGGATATATTCAAATGAAGCCACATTGAATTAGGAGCGTTTGGGTTATCTCTCGCCTTTTGCCAAACACCCCCATTAAAAACCATTTTATGCATAAAATGAGTCGAGATAACCGTAACTCCAAATTGTTTTCATATAGGCACACACTAGAACAAAGACGCTAAGTTTTTTTTTCATTTTTACTAAAACTTACAAAGTCTTGCTCATAGGAACAAACATGGTAGCCGCAAAATTTTATGTCCACAAGGACACTCTTAACTACATCCCCGAACATCACAAAACCGAGGGCCTCACCAAGTAACAAGTTGAAATCTTTAGGAGTCTAGAGAAAAGGTACTTCCATGAGGGTAGGACCATTCATCCCTCTTTTGTCGACGAAACTAATCTCCGTCAAGAGCTAGTTACTATCAACTTCGATTGTCTCCTTGACATCGATGAACCAATTTTTCCTAGGTTTCTCCTAGAATTCTATGCTAGTGTTGTCTCTTTCACAAATGAGGATAATCAAATGGCTCTTAGGTTTAGGATCAATCAAAATGACTACTCCATCTCCTTAAACCAATTTGATCAAGTTCTAGGAATTCCTAACCGTGGAACATGTGTTTACTCGGATAAGTGGTCACTCACTATCCTTGATGCTATCAATGACCGCTCGCGTCCCTATCAAACTCCTTTGGTGGACAAAGACATCATTCGTGAGCACCTTTTAAATGAAAGGGTAGCTCCAAACCGTGTCACTCGAGGGGGAAAGGAAGTAAACCAAGATCCATACGGTATGGAACTCAATGAGCTCAAGCCCGAATTCAAAAAAGGAGAGGAACTCCTTAGAGCCAATGTCATTAGCACCATAGGAAATAGAGACCCTATCAATGCTTGCCTTTGTCACATTCTCTACAACTTGTCCACTCATCAACCATTCAACTTAGCTTACTACATTGCTAGGAGAATGGTAGATATCCCCACACAAGGCTCCGTCGCTCTTCCATACGGGATGTTACTCACCCGTCTCTATAGAGCATATGCACCCATTCCACAAAGTCCAAAAGGGTTGAAACTAGATTATTCTATTATCCCTCACATATTTGTGCCCTTGAGTGACGAGCGAGTTTCCAAGACCAAGGCAAAAGGTAAAAGGCCAAAACCTCCAACTCCTTCATCATCATCATCAAATAGCTCCGAAGACGGTCTCCCCAATTCTCGGCTAACACCTCAAGAGTACTATGCATCTCTTCCTGAGATTGAGAATGAATCGGCGGAATTCAAGCAAACCAAGGGGATGTTCAAGTTCCTTGGAAGGATGATGACAAAGATTTACAAAAAGTTGGATAAGTGAGGTTTAAGGGAGTGTTTGGAACAAGACAAAAACAATGATGTATGATATTATTTGGGTGTTTTTACTTTGTAGAATGATAAACTAACTTGAAACAATATTGTATGCTAACCGGTTCATGCAGAGGGATAGCACACGAGTGTTATCAAATTTTACCCATTTTCACTTATATGTGAAAATCGTTAGCCCTTGGTGAAAATCATTGCTCCACTATGTTTGTTTATGCGTTATTGACAGTTCCTAACTAGAAATAATTAATGCCATATGTTTTAAGAAAAATTTCAGGTTTTGAAAAAGTCCCCGATGGTTAAAATGTGGGTTGTGAAGAATTCTGGGCGCCACGGACCAGACGGCACCAATTTTTTGGTTCCGTCTGTTTACAATTTTGGTGCCGCCAGACCTGTACAGGCGGACTAGACGGCACCAAAATTTTGGTTCCTCCTGTGTAAAAAATTGGTGTCGTGGGGACTGTCGGTAATTTTCTAAATTTTGCTAATTTCAACATTCCAAATTACCATAATTTGCTTCTAGGATTGTTTTTACTAGTTTTTATCCATATTCGAACTAGTTTAACACACTTAGACATATAGGATATTCATTTCCCACCAAAATCAAAAATTCCAAAAATTCACCCAAGGAACCCTTTTTCATAAAGGAAGGAACCAAAAAATTGGTTCCTTGTAATCCATGGGTGATCTGATTCTCAAGATCCTACAATCATTAGAACACATTTATTGCATATCTTTGTCTCTTCACTCCATCCTTCTTGTATGGATTGACTTAGATGATATGACTAGCACTAAAAACACTTCCAAATCATTAGAAACCTTTTTTCTTCTATGGATTAACATCAAATCAAACACATTTCTCCATAATTTCATAATCCTATAAATTAAGACCTTCTAAGATGATCATCCTCACACCTTCCAAATTTCTCTCATCTTCTACTAGAACAAAGTTAAGCAAAAATGACTACATCATCCACTTCTTCTCCAACAAACAAGCCTTGCAAGAGAATGGCTAGAATGAGTGTTAGACCATGTTGCTTTGTCAACATTATCTCATCTTCCGATTCCTCTCCCCTAACCATCTCATCTCCCATAAGAGATGAGAACTTTCTCACTTTGACTAGTCCTACACAACCTCCAAAATCACCTATTGTAGTCACCACTCTACCACCAACAAAAACTCCCATTACTAGCTCTCCACCACCGACTCCCATCCAAACATCCAAGTCACCATTACCTCCTAAATCTCCAACTCTCATACCATTAGAGCTATTCTCTACACCACCCACATCTCCAAACCCATTTTTGGAGGACTTCGAGGACTTGCCCCCTAGGCCTAATAATCCACCTCCACTACCATCCTTTGGTATAATTGAGCGAATAGCTCATGAGTCTCCACGTCCATCCTTTGACCTAAATACCCTGTTAGGGCCTCAACCTAGTCTTTTCCATCCTATTCACCATGACATTCATGGACCTTTGTATGGGGATCATGCCCTACCTCTAACATCCTTGTCTCCTCATATAGAGGACATCGATGAATCCATTTGGGAAGATCACCCACATTCTAAAGCGGAGATAGAAGCCGAGATAAACCATCTCCACAACTTCTCAAATATGGTGGACTCTCACCTTAGTGAAACTATGCAAATGCAAAATGCTTTGCTAGCCTCCCTAATCACCACTCCAACCACCAACACCAACAACTCTACCATTCCACCACTACAAAATCATGAACCATATTACCCTCCTAGACACGGTTGCTCAAATTGTGATCGGACCGCCCACATTAGCGAACACCCCGGGTGATGGTCCATGAGCTCCAAGATGAAACGAGGTTCATCCTCAACCACATCTTAGAGCGAATCAATGCTCTTGCTCATCCACCACCTCAATAGGAGGTTCCTAGTTTATCTTTTAAATTCTAAGTCTCTTTTTTTATTTTTTTAGGAATTTCTTTGTATTTTTCTAATTTTCTAGGATTGTCTTTTTTAATTTTCTAGGAATTTTTTCATGTACTAACACATCATTGTATTCCATTTCATGATTTTCATATCATAAAAATTTTAACAAGTGAATAGTGTTTCTTATATTGTTGTTGATTGTTACTTGGTGATTGTAAATGCTTATATACTTGTGATGATGCTAATTACTAACATCTTTTTTTGTAGTTTTTTCACAATCCATGTATCTTTCTCTTGGCACCCAATTTAGAGGGAGCTTTGGCCAAGGAGGAGATAATGGCCCGGGCTCATTACATATTTCGCCTCGCCTCTTCTTTTTGTTTCGACAAAAAGGGGGAGAAATATTATAAAACTTGGACTTTGACTTTCTTAAAAAGTCAACTGCATACTTTGACTTTTTGAAAAGTCAACATCATACTTTGACTTGTGAAAAGTCAAAATTGGACAAACTAGTCATAAGATAAAATAAACTTTTTATTATCATCTTTATCTAACTCACTAGTTATTTCAAGTTCTAAAATTAATTTCATATTTTTATAACTCTTGTACAAACTTTACATCTTTTATAAAAACAAAATTCATATATCAAGCTTGTTGACTAGTGAAGCTAAACTCTCGAGTTGGAGACTCTGGGAGTGGAGCAGGGCAAGGAAAAAGAGTCCTTGTAGACCGAACCACTATAAACAACTTGTCGTAGTTTGATTGTTTCTTTCTCTATTTACTATTTATATATTGCTTGTATATTGTTTGATATCTTTGATCAATATAAATTGATCATTACAATAAGTTTCAAAACAAAGATTTTAATCAGTAAACTATTCAACCCCCCTTCTAGTTTTCCACATATTGTTTTTTCTCAAGGCATGTCTCCTGATATCGATAACATCTACAATCCTAGAAATGTCATTCAATAATGACACGGGGTTTTAGATGAAGGTCGAGCAGAAGTTCAAATGTTTTTCAAAACATGCCTAAAAAATGGTTTACAGTTTCTTCAAACTGTAACCCGTGCTTAAAACATGGTTTACAGTTACTTTAGACTGTAACCCGCGCTTAAATTATGGCTTGCTATTATTTCAGATATGCAACCCGTTTTCAAGAAAGGAAAGTGCTATGCAGAATCGATTTTTATAAATATCGAGCACTTATCCTAAAACAAAAATGAGGAAAGTACGTCGCCAAAAATACTGTTGTTCCTATACAAATGTTTTTCATTCTAAGATTCTTCATGAAAATATTTGTATTGTACATGGTGATAAATTTTTTTTGAAAATGAATCTAACGAAAAATTTCGAAAATCAATCAGACTCAATTTTTCATAAATCTTTATCACTCAATCTATGACTTGGGTCATTAATTGAGGGGGAGAGTGATTTCAAATTTCATATTTTCAAATGATATATCATCAAATGAGACCATTTTTACATTATAAAGAGGTAAATAAAGTTTTGATGTTATGTGTCAGGGTATGAACTTTCATTTTGAAAAGTAAAAGTCAACTTCAATCTCAAATAAGTGATACCCTGTCAAAAAATATTTCAAAACCTAACACTAACACTCTCCCTCATAAATTGAGGGGGAGCGGTCAAATGTTCCTTATCAGTAAATATTAAAATAGAGCCACATCTTTCCCCAAATTTTTCTAAATTACTTAAATCAATTAGGATCACAAATCTCAAAAGGTTTGAAATTTTTGATTAGGGGAGAGATTGTGATTTAAATATCAAATCTGATAAAATGGTGATTGTTTAAGATTAAAACAAGCACTCCTTCCTCTATGTGCTAAACGTTTTCACGTCGTATTATTTGGGTATCTCAGTAATGACAGAATCTGAGGTGTTTGACATGACGATGCACATGTTGAGGGGGAGCATTTATAAATGATCAAAAACAACTGAGGTACAAATGCTTTGATTTTATATCACAAGTACCTTGATTGGTTTTTCAAATTGATTTTCAATTGATTTCAAGGCAGAAATAACAGTACCATAAGACCGACCATTTTATTTTATGCATTGGAGATATAAGGATGGTAAGGTTAGGTAATAGTTCTCATGATCCCGCCAGAGCCAGAGGGATCTACCCAGGGACAATCCACTAGATAGTGTAGAAGTCCTTAGGTATGATGAAAAAAGGAGAAAAGTGAGAATAAGGGAAGAGTGCCTGATAACATCAAATAGTCCTGAATATTAAGTGTCGATTTCCCCCGATAATTCTTGTAATTTATATCATTTATATGGATTTACGCTTGTTTTCCATTGTTTTCCACTTTCAGGTAAATTACGAGCATTGGAGCTAAAGAGACGCGGAATTGGAGAAATATCATAGATTCACCATAGTATGCTAATTTTGAAGAAGTTACGGCGTAACTCATCTCTCACATTACACCGTAACTAAAGCGTGACTCATAAAACCAACTCATCAAAAGGTTACGGCGTAACTCTCCCCTAAGACTACGACGTAACTCTATTAGGTCAAATGAGGTTCCACGTCGCTGATAACTACGCCGTAACTATTCCACCAACTATGGCGTAACCAAGTATTATTGAAGAATACGGCATAACCATTCATTAGGTTACGCCGTAACCAGCAGATCTAGTGAAAATTATGAAGGAATTGAAGATTACGGTGTAACTCTTATTTTAGTTACGCCGTAACCCAGATCTGGCCTATAAATACCCCACGATTTCCAGCATTTCAAAGCATCTCATTCCACACACCATAACCAAAGAACGTGGGAAGAAGCCAAAGGTAGGCCTAGAGGAGCATACGGAGTTGTCTCCAAGGGAGAAATCACTCCCCTACGATAAGCATTAGCATTTTATCTTTTCTTTACTTTCGATTCATGTATTTCGTAACTTTGAATATTGAATTGATTTGTATGGTTAATATGAGCGGCTAAGCACCTCTTGGTCCTGGCCTAGTTATGATTTCTTAATTGTTTTGTTTGCGTTTTTATTACTTCCGTATAATTATTTCTAAGTGTATGCATGCATAGTTTATTGGTTGCTACCCTTGTTTCGGTAGTTTTGAATGGCGGTAGAGGCCAATTGCCTAGGAGATGTGACCAACTGACCCTAGGTGAGCGGACTGAGACGGGAAGGGTAAGATATGACCAACTGACGACCCTTTCTACTTGTGCGATTTGACCAACTGATCACCTACCGTTTGGATGAACTTAAGAATTAGGGGTGAGTGTTTAAGTTGCTAACGCCCGGGCACTCACTATTATAAATCTAGCAGGTAGCGGTACTTAATGACTTGGCTTAGGGGACCAGGAACAACAGGACTTATGAGGGGACACCTAACTTCTCCTATGGTGGCATATTTGCTGATAGGTTAGGGTGAATTGACCAAATGTTGTCCTCTCGACTTTGACCCCACCTGAAGTATTTGGAAGTAAGTAGACGTAGACATTAATAGTTAGGAGAAATAACTAGGTTAGCACCACTCTCCTCTATTGATTAATCCTTTGCCTTTATTTGCCTTTTATCTGCTTTAGTAGTTAATTAATTAATTCCTTATCGAAATAATTATTAAAATCTGTGACACTTAGACTTAGTAATAATCCAACACACATAGCTCTTGGGACGACCTCAGTTTTACCAAATACTATATTACACATGACCGGGTACACTGCCCGTTAGTGCACTAGGGTAGACCATAGGTATAACGAGACATTATAAATATTAAAACCTGGTCAGTAAAACCTGCATCAGTGCCGACTGAGATAGAGCTAGGACTGGAACAAACCCAACAAGGTTCTAGTGATGAAATCTTGGTAAGCACTGAAAGGGTTGAAGAATGAAAAAGAAATGAAAAGTAAAATGGTGAAAAGAAATAGTCCTCCAATAATTCAACCTTAGGAAAGAAACCGGGTTCAATACATATGCTACTGGTGATTACTAAGGTAACGCCGGTATTGAAGATAAGACGTCATGGACCCAGTGACGTATTGTACTAAACTTCCCAGCTACTCAAGTTCTCTAAAAAGAACTTGTTTCATTCTCACGAGGAACCGACATAATCTATCGACTTTCTCTTAGAGATGGTTGATATTGAAAAAGAAGACACTCTCTCTAGTCTCCGCTTAGGAAACCAAAATGCACTATTGAGTCTAGAGCCAAGAGATCATCAATAAATCTCATTAGGACACACAATTCATGAAGACTTGATATTTCACATAATGTGGAAAGTGAGAATATATATTGAGAGTCCTAAGCATTATCCTCATGGTATTGCCAGAACATCCGAGTGATATGTAAAATATTCACAATAAAGATGGAATCCTTCTAGAGCCAACATCAAACAAGCTCTTGGTTGGTGACATGTGAGATCCTTCATGGATCAAACTTGTGACAACTGGAAAACAATGATGGGGCGATTCACTCTTGAATCAACCTTGTTCCAGGAAATGGATTGATGGATACTTTTGAAACTTGATTTTTCTCATAAAACTTTTGTCGTATTGCAAAAACTCTCTCTCTCTTAAGTAATACGCGATTGTTTTTCAGATCAATTTATCATCAATCACTGAATCTCAATTCGCTGGTTCACTCACTTTGTGTTGTCTACTTTGGGACGTTCCAGTTTGAGAATGGCTAGATCAAGCTGTAAAACCCTATCAAGGAGATTCTTAGGAATTCTACCTGATCGTAGGCAGTATTTATACTGATTAATGGGGAACCGTGGTTTCTGCAACCCTATTCAACGAAAGTGAACAAAGACACTTTCGTGTGTTTTATTGCTAACTGTTGTTTGTAGGAATATCTGATGGTTGCAGCTAATCGAAATTGAGAAGTCAATCCATAACCACATGTTCACACCTCACTCTCACGTTTAAAGAAATCATGATAATCTAAAGACCTAAAGCAATGCTTCCACTACTCTGATGCAAATATCATGATCCAACCAAGTGTGAGCATGTCGATCCAAAAGTCACAAATATCACATGAAGGCGATATGATAAAGGATGATCCAGAGATTTACTGTGGCTGATGATCTCAAAGAAAGCTCAAAGATCACCAAGTCATGGATCAGTTAAAGACCTCCACTAAAGTACAAAGATTGCGGACATTGAAGAATCAAATAAGATGAACTATAAGAACAAAGACATGTAATAGAATGCTAGAATTTAGAATTTATTAAAAGGGTGACCTCCCTTAGGGGGAGATTGTTAGGATTTAGTAAATCCGTAAGTTAAAGACTCGTTCACCTCGTGTATTTGTTAGCATTAGAAAGTTCGTAGTCTCATACGTTTAGACATTAGTAACTAGTCAGTTAAGTAACACCGTGGAGGACGGACGGGTCTTTACCCACTATATACCTGCTCCACAGCCCGTAGGTGGCGTATTTTCTAAAAACTATAAATTCCCTCTACCCTCCAAGGTAGAGGGTTAGAGCTTTACAATACACATTTACTTTCTCTCTCTAGAAGTTCCCATCCTCTCTACTTTCTCTCTCTAAAACCTTACTCTATTCGATCCATACACCTTGTGCTTTGTGTGTTTATGATAACTAATATCTTACACCCAATGAGTATCTATTGACCTTCAGCAAGTGCAAGGATGCTAAATCCTTATTTGAAGCTATAACTGCAAGGTTTGGTGGTAATGAAGCCACCAAAAGACTCAAAGACATTCTTGAGCTATGAGAACTTTAGTGCTCAAAGTTCAGAATCTCTAGATTCTATCTACAACAGGCTCCAGAAAATCATCAGGAAAGGTCTGTTTTGGATGTCAATATTGAGCAGGAAGATTTGAATTCCAAATTCTTAAGGAGTTTGCCTACTGAATGGAACACTCGTAGTAGTAGTGCGTAGAAACAAGCCATATATTGACACCATGAGTCTTGATGATCTGTACAATAACTTCAGGATCATTGAACAGGGATTATGACTGAGAGAACCACCAAAGAAGGTTAAGAAACGTTTTTTAGCTCAGACTAGTTTTGATGAGGAAATAGCAAAGAAAGCTCATGAAGAAAAAGTAGCAAAATTCCTTTAAGAACAAAGATTGGCTAAAGTATCAACTGAAGAGTTAACTCAAGAAGAATTGATGCATTGTTAGCTCAAAGAATATATGAAGAAGAGAGAGCAGCTATCCCTGAAGCAGATAAAGAAGATAATGCTCTACCGGATCTACTAGATATGATTAAGAAACATCAGAGTGCTAGGATGGCTGATAAAAAGTTTAAGCCTCCTACAAAATCACAAAAGATGAAGCATATGAAGGAATATTTGAAAAATCAATATCACAAAAGGGTTGTTCAACTGAAGGGAAAGTCATATGCAGAAATTGAAGAAATGTAAATCAAAGCCTACAAGAGGGTACAAGACTTCATTCCCATGGAAACTGAAGAAGAAGAAGGCATCATAATTAAAAGAGCAGGTTTATCATTAGAGACTGAATTTTCAAAAAGACAAAAAGTAGTTGAAGAATAACCTACTGCAGAGGAAGGAGAGTTAACTGATAAAAGACTTCAACAGATTATGGTTATTATTCCATAAGATATAAGTGCTGATCCATTACAGGCTAAATATTCTATAAAAGATTGGGAGATCTACTCAGACAACTTTTGGGAAATTTTGGAGGATAATCATAGTTGGAAATCACACTGAAGTATACAAAACTTTTGAAGACATGGTAAAAGATTTTGGTAGAGATGATCTAGTTAAACTGTGGGGTTTAGTCAAGGAGAAATTCAATCAATCAGAATTTATAGATGATAAAGAGAAGGAGTTATGGGTTGAATTGGAAAGATTATTTGAACATGATCCTAATGACATGGAAGTTTCAAGGTCATGATAGGGCAACAACATGGAAACTGTAATGATACATGTGGTGTTCATCATATATCTACAACATCTGGAGTTGATGTGTTCATGTTGGTTGAGAAGGAATATCCTCTGAGAGCTGGTATTCTTATTGTTATGTTATCTGCTAAACTCAGAGTAGATGAAGATTCTAACATGGCAAGGGAATTACTAAGGAAGATACATCAGTAGATTGAAGATACAATGAAGGCTGGAAGAAAATAAAGTGTTTGGAAGAATCCTCTCAAGCTTAAGGATTTAATTCAATAAACTTGCTGATTTGGAGATAAATAATAAGTTTAGAGGAAGATTGTTGGGAATTAAAACACTTCACTACTTTGTACTGCTGCAATTTACACTAACAGTACTAACTAGGTTAGTACTGCCAGAAGGAACTTGGTACTTCTGAGTCTGAAGGTTAAGTATTTGTACTGTTGTGATAGAAATCGTGTAATGTGATATGAATAGAACATATTCAGAAGATATCTTATATAGTTAGACTTATATGAATATTATGCATGTTTAGAATATTGATAGTTATCTTGTAAAGGACTCCTTGTACATATAAAAGGAGATCCTAGGTTAAGGTTAGAGATATCTTTTACATACGTTTTGCTTCAAGGTTGTAAACCCTAGTAATAGTCAGATCACTCGTATTATTTGATTGATAATATTGAAGCGTTTGGTGAAACAATTTGTTCAATTATTAATGTTACATTGTTCATACATTGTTATATTCTTCTAAGTATCAAGTAGTAGATTTCGCATACTATTTAGCATACACTCAAAGTATCTTAGCACAACGCTAGAGTGTGTTATACATCCTCACACGTATGTACATTGAAGATATGTCGTATCCTATAACGGTGTGTGAATATTCCAGAATATAGTAATCTTGGACCCCACGCAAAGTTACCTAGATATGGCATATCAAGTAAATTGATATGCCGTATCAATGTCATTTCCAGAAACTATAAATAGAGTTCAACTGCTCTCATTCGAAAAAAAGAACATACCACAGGAGAACAGAAGACCAAGCACCACAAGACACAACTAGAAGGACGAATTTGGAAGCATAAGAAGGCCTTGCAAGTGCGTAATTACATAGGGAGATTCACTTAATTGTAGTAGTACTCTTTAATCGTTTAGTTAGTGTGCTCTTTCTTTCATTAGATTCGCAGTATACATACTACCTGCGTTAATGATTATATGTTGTTTTATTTGGTTTTAATGTTTATGTGTAAGCATTGATACCTCTTGATTATCGTGCCTTGTCGACTCGGCTCACAATTACTTCATTAGCATCTTTACATAGTTAATGTAAGCCCTAACAGGGATAAATAATTTAACTAAGTATCATTAAGGAAAGATGATGGATCTGGACACACACCTTGTGTCAGTGATATTTTGTATTATATTAATAAGCACGCAGAATTTACTTAGTAATACTTAGAAGGATTATATATGATGTATTGTAAGTGAACACAGATTAAACACAAAACTAAGCTCCAATATTATTAATGAATAATACTAGTGATCTTGCTTATCACTAGGGTTACACCTTGAAGCTTATGTGAATGATACGTATGTAAGTAAGTTACTAAGACAATGACCTAGGACCTCCTTTTATAGTACAAGGAGTCCTTTACAAGATAAGTATAAAGCTAACAATATAGAATATACACAAGATCTTTTCTATACTTATCTAAACAAGTTTTCCTAACAATTATCTAATAGCAGTGGTAATAATGTGCCAGCAGTGGTATCGTTTCCACTGCTAGTGCAATACTTAGCAGTGTCTTCCACAACTATCAGTGGTAACAGATTATTCCCATCAATCCTCCCCTAAACTTATGATTTCTCTGCAAATCAATAAGTTTCTTCAATCTGCATCATCTTCAAGGATTTAGGGAATTCTACCAAACACTTCACTTCTTCCTTAAATTCTGAATAGCTCTTGAACATTGATCTTGAAGCCTAAGTAACAATGCTCTGACTTTCTCATTATCTTCATGAACTCTGATATTAGTACACAGCATCACAGTGAGAGTTCCAGCTCTGAGTGGATATTCTTTTTCAGCAAGCATAAATGCATCTACTCCATTTGTTGTAGAAACATGATGAACTTCACATGAATCATAGTAAAACCATTTAGTACCAGGACATGAACATGAGAATTTCCAGAAATCATCATTAACATCTTGTTCATAGAGCCTTCTAAGATTAACCCATAACTGCATCTCCTTCATATCTTTGAGATCTTCATCATCAAACCTTTCTTGAACTAATTTCCATAATTTGTCAAGATCATCTATGTCAAAAGCTTTGATGAGATCTTCAAATTGAATGAATGATTGAGTTTCACCACCTAGCCTTGTGATCTTCCATGTTGGAGCAAAATTGCTAGCAGTGTATACTTCCCAATCAATGATAGGATGTCTGACTTGCAGTGTATACTTTAATCACAATCATATCAATCAGTTGTTCTTCAGTGAATTTCTCAGTTGGAACTTCTTGTTCTTCAGCAAACTTTGTCTTCTTAACAGTCTGAGAATCACTGTCTTTGGCCTTTCTCTTCAAACCAGGATACCTTCTTGCTTCATCTTCAGAGTCCATTGGAATGAAATCTTTATCTTGTCTTTGAACTCTGTAGTAGATACTTTCAACTTTATCATCAGGCATTCCTTTGAATTGATGCTTTTTCCAGCCACCAACATTGCAACAATAAGTCTTCATGTATGCAATAAATTGTCCTTAGTTGGTTGCCTTGGTTTCTTTTGACCCTTTATGACTGAACCAATTACTTCTTGAAGTGCTTGATTATTCTTCATTTGAATAAAATCCTTCTGAAGCGTTCTTTGTTCTTCAGTTAAAGATTTATCAGCCACAAGGTCAATTGCCTTCTTCTTGATTACTAGATCATGTGCAATCAAGAACTCTATTTCTTCTTCAGTAGGCACATATGAAAACTCTGGAGTCTTTTCTCTAAGAACTGTAGGTGGAACAATGGAAATTGGATTAACATCGAGTGTATCAGTATCCTCCATTCTGTCCAGTCTTTTAGCCTTCATGAAGTCTGCAAATTCTTGTTCATCTAACATTTTCTTCTTTGCTTCTCCTTCTTCTCAGATCTTTTGAGCAACTTCAGCATCAAAAGCAATTTGAGCTTGTTCTTTCTTAGAAATCTTCCTTCCAGGTTGCTCTTCTCTTTCCATAACTGCTTTACCTTTCTTCTTTTTTTATTTCTTCCTCTGCAGTGGTAATCTCTTGATTATCAGTGGTAATTTCTTCTATTGGGAATGAAATCAGTGGTTGCGATCTGAAAATTTATTGCTCTAGTTGTTGTTATTCTTGCTCAATAACCTCTCCATGCCTTTACTTGTAACACCTTCATCTCCAAAATCTAGCTTCCTCCCCTTAGCCAGCACCTTTTCCTCCCTGTTTGGGAGAATTACCCAAATCTGCACTGAAATCTTTTGAATCGCCATCAGGAGGTGAGGATGGAGATAATAACACAATCTTTGCAGTTCTTCTTGCTTTAACCCTGCAACTCTTCCTTCAAGGTCTGAATCTCTTCCTTCAAAGATGTAATATCCTTGGCATGCTGCTCCTTAAGTTGTGCCAAGTCTTGTTCCAGAGATTTAACCTGCTTTGCTAATGTTGTACAAATTTCCATCAATTCCATTGGTTGCCCACCAACACTTCCAACGTGTAACCTGTTGGGAGAGGTGAATCATAGGGCAATGGTTCAGGTTCCTCTCTAGTTGGACTAGATTGAAGCCTGGAACCACCACTGCTTGTGCCTAAACCAAAAGGATCAGGTACATGTTGTGTTGTAATGGGAGGAGTTGGCTGTTTTTGCCTCCTCTCATAGGTGTGAGAAACTGGTGGAGTATAATCAATGTGTGGAACAGTGATTATGGGTGTAGTTTGTACTTGTGAAATCTTTGCAAGCATTTAGGGAAAGAGAGGTGTAAAATCCATATTGCCATCTTTATTCATATTTTGAAAAACTTTAGGCTTAAGGCAACGGATTTTGTAAATGTTTTTATGGGGTTGCAGTTGAAACTCATTTTGCACTGCTTGCACAAACCTTGGATACATCAAAAATTTTGTTGTACTCTTTACATTGCCTTGCATACTTGTAAAAATATATTTTGACCAATTAAAAGTCCTATCTAAAGCTAGACAAACCAAAAGGTAAGCCATTGTTGAACTGAATTGTTCATAAGATGTTTTCTTAGGACTTAGGCAATGCAAAAGAGTATGTATCAAAAATCTCCAATGGGGACAAAAACCACTCTTTTTGAAAGTAGCCTTTTTTTCAGTGGTATCATACCCCATAGAAGAAAGATGTATATGAATTTCTGGCATAGGTAATGTGATGATACCATTGAGATCATCCAATTGGAGAATTCTCCTCAAGGATGCCTTAGTAACATCAATAGTTACCCCATCCATAGTGGCTCTTAGAGCATCCACTGTTTCATGTGTATCTCTATTCTCAAGTGTTATGGACTGAGCAGAAGTCCAAAACTGTTTGATTTGAGATATATAGATTGTGGGATTTAAAAGTAAAGCATACCTTATATGGGTAGTATTGAGAAAGTCCACAATCTGATGAAAAACAGGGCCACTCTTCTCGTTTGACTTTTCTAAGTAGGCCACTTGGTTGTGCTCATCTACAAATTTTAATGGTGCCATAGAAACTTTTGATGAAAAAGATATTATGTCAGTAAGAATTGAAGGAATAACTATCCAATTGAGACAAAAGATATATAGAGGTAGGGTTTAATAGTTTTGCGCAAGTAAGATTATCTAAGGAAAGTATTTATCTTTAGGGGATAAATATCAAATAGGAAAGTAGATAATCTTCGAAAAAGTTACCCTATATATATTGAAAGCAATTTTTCTACAACGGCTAGTAAAAATTATTCTTACACAACTTGTTTAACGGCTAGATCAACATGGTAAAAATACTACTGCCAGTGGAAACGTGAACTAGCGTGGTAATTTTTCAAAAATTTTCAAGAGCAGTGGTAAAGAAAAACATATAAAAACTAGACTGCTCTTATCATAGTTTTTAGCAAACTATCAGCTATCAACGGATTTGATATGTCATTACCCTGAGCCGTTTGCTATGGACTAGCCAACTCTTAATCATAAAGAATATGGTGAGTTGATAACCATATAGGTTTTGGTAAACTATCAACCATAAACGGATTTGTCAAGTCTTTACCAGTAGCCGTTTGCTCTGGACTAGTTGATTCTTATGTGGATTAGACATGGTGAATCAATAACCATTTGTTGTGTATCTAAGTTATACAACTTTTAAGATCAACTCCTATCCAATATTGGTTATGTACCTGCATGTGTTAGCATAATACAAAGAATATAAATAACAAACTTGTTTTAACTAAAGTTACTTTTAACCAAGCCACTATCTAAAAATATCTTCCAAAGTCAACCTGATAATATCTATATTTACTCTTCAACCTACCAAGATAGGAAAAAGTAAATATATTCATTAATGAACCCTTGTGACCGACTTTGCCTATATAAAGAGGCTTGGCATATTGTAATCTTTATCAAAACCCATTCGAACTTCACAAAAACCCTAAAAATCATCATGAGTAATCCTTCCAACATCATTGACATCTCCTCTAATTCAGAGGAAGAGTTTGTGATTGCTTCAGAATCTTCCTCAGAGGCATCAGGGTGGGCTGGATACTTTCCACCATGGGCTGGAAGCACTTCATCCAAGAAGCAAACTAAGGAGACTGCCAAGCGTGCACCTGTTGCTAAACCTGCACCTTCTCTTGAGTCTACTCCAGCTCATCAGATGATGATGAGTATGAGGATGAGACCTATTCCTTGGCCAAAGAGTTGCCAAGTGCTCTGACAGAAGCATTGAAGACAACTCTCTCGAACAGGAAGCAGATAGCTATACCAGAGAAGCCTGCAAGACCACCAAGGCCTCCTCCACAAGTTCTTGGTCTTCCTTGTCCAAGAATGCAGTCTACCTTTGAGAACAAAAGGAAGAGAGCACAAAAGAACAAGCATGACTATGTGGGCAAGGGCAAGAAGCCAATGGAGTAGCTGATGTGAGATATGGTGATGTAGGTTGTGTTAGGTTTTAATCTTTTGTGTTTTGATTGTGGTTAGGAGCACTCTCACTTTGAATGTAATGAATCTTCATCATGAATGAAATTTCTCTATTTTATTTTTCCACTGTAAGAGTACCTTGTACCACTGCTTGTATTATGGTTGCCACTTTTAGACTTAATCTCTGCATAACCAACAATACAAGCACTAAACAACAACAACTCCAACGTATGCAATGAATTCTTTCATACCTGTATATAATAAACATAAATCACACACTGAAAGCATTGTTAAGGTTAGAGAATAACTAGAAGTAGATAAAATTTCTTACATGGTTAGTCCAATACTAAACCACCCAGTCAACAAGTCAACTTCAAGTTATTAATCCTTCCACCAAAGTCAAAGACTTCATTTACTCCTCAACAACTTATACCTTCCCTTCATTAACTTACTGAATCCAACTAAATCCTTTATTTAAGAATATTAGACTCACATACTTTAACACATCAACACTTCTCTCTCCTATAACCTGTCAAAAGCAACTTTACCAAAAATCACCATGAGCAATTCAAACCCAATCAATGTCTCATCGGACAGCTAAATATCGAATAGCTTTTGGGATGAAGAAGCATGGCATTATATTCTAAATAATCTAGGTAAAACAAAAAGAGAGGTGTTTGAAGAAGTTACATCAAGAAAAAGAACTCATGCAGATGCTAACTCTGTTGCTGCTGGTCCTTCTTCAACTCAACCAATGTCACAAGATGCTGTTATCAAGGAAGATAGCTCAGACTCCATGTCAAGCTACATTTTCCCATATGCAAGCACAGATGATGATGCTACTTCAAGGGTCTTGGATGTGACTCCCCTTGCAAGAATCCTTCCATCAGGAGAACTACAGATGCCACCTTTTCCACCACTGTTGTCAGCACCACTACAAGAGGGACTTTCATCATCCTCACCACTGTGGGGTAGTGGTGATGGGGCTAGCAAGCCCTAAGGTTTACAGTGTGATAGATAGGCGAAATGCACCTAAGTTTATGCCAGAGTGGGCCTTCCCAAAGAAGCCATAGGTGGTAGATGGTGGTTTGGTTGGGGTAGTGGGGTAGGAAGTGAAGCTTTTGTGTTCAGTTGGTAGTTGAATGTTGTGTTCAGTTTTCTTTTCATGTAATGATGCTTGTTGTATGTATCTCATGGGTGTACTCAGTGTGCAGTTTTGTTTGATAATAATAAAAATCCATGTTATTTGCTTTAAATCTCTTGCATCATACTTGTTGTTCAATTTTACTTTTCACTTAACTCCACCTCCAAAGCTGACATATCCCATCATAATGTTCAAAATTTGATAGATAGGACTTGTTGCCAGTCATGTACCTTGAACATCCACTGTCTGTGTAGCCTTGATCTGATCTTTTTGTCCTTGGATGTTCCTGTACATAAAAGTAAAGAGTTAGTTTCTTTTGGGGACCCAAGCCATGATTGACTTGGATATGCCTCGTGTATCAATATAGTTAAATCTATCAAAGGTTATTGATACACCATTGGGATTGGTTGATGAGGTTGTTCCTTTAGGTTTCCGTTCCCAATGTGCTGAGGCCTTCACAGCATTGCCCATATCCCCCTTTTTCTTGTTTACAACCCTTGCAGTGGGAACTTTTGAATGAGCAGTGGAGACTGATGGTTTAGCTTTTGGTACCCACTGTTGGTTATAATGAACCTTTTTATTCTTAAAATTTCTTTTCCCTGTTTGTGTAGATTTAGCAAAAGTTGGTTTAGATTTTGCACTTGAAACAGGTGATTTAGGGTGAGCAGTGTTCACAGTTTTAGCAGTAGCAAAAGTTTTGAGTCCACTTCTTAATTGAACTGCTCTTGGGACCATTTTGCTGTGTGAATTAGGGTGTAACTTGTTTTGAAACTTGTTAGACTACACCCTTTTATTCCCATTGACTTCCCTTTCTCCCACATGAAGTCACAATAAGCATGTATATGATCAAAACTACCACAGATATAGCATGCTTTATTGTACATCACAAAATCACTACCTAGTTGTTGAGATTTAACATGATTCCAACTCCTCTGGTTACCCTTAGGCGTAGATTTGTTCCTATACATCTCAGCATATACTTACAGTTGGTCTAGGATTGTTAACGGTTTCCTAGGTTCCTCTGTAACAGATTAGCAACTTTTGGGATCGAAGCCTCTACATTCCTTTTAACATTCTCATCAAAAACTGATGAGTCACTAGCATTTTCAAAAACATCAGTTTCATGCTTAACATGTTCCTCATTTTTCACAAATGTGTCCTTTAGAGGACCATATTCACGTTCAAGTTCCGAAAATATTCTAAGCCAGTATGAGCTAAATCTATGCCTGGAGGTGATGGAACACCTCTTAGTGGTGGTGGCATTGTATTATAACCCATATCTGACTTAACTTTACTCTGTATTTGAGCATTCCAAATTTTATCAATTGACTTAGACTGATAATAGCAGGTGTCTCTATTAAATTGACATTTTAATTTATCTTTTTAAGTTTTTCAAGCTCTTCTTGGTATGCCTCATTCACAGCTGTCTTATGATCTATCTCTCTTCTAAGAAGAATCATATCATCATTATATTTTGACTCATTTTCTCTATAGTGCTCTAGTTGGTTTTCTAATACAACTATAGCTCTCCTAAGATTTGACACAGCATAATTAGTAGCAAACAACTCTGTTCTTTCATTAGAATATAGATCATTAAGCCTTTCAACTTCTATAGCAGCCCTACATGTTTTAGAACAACTTTCAAAGTTTTGTACCTCAAAGTCAGAGAAAGCCATGAGAGCAAATTCAGTAGACACAAGAGCAGCATCTGAAGGTTCTTCCTCTTGTTCATCAGCCATGAAACTCCAATCATAGCTCACACCTTCAATTGCCAACATTGCCTTTGGTTCTTCCATAGTTGGTTCTTTCTTTTGCTTGTACCAAGTAGACATGTTGTCCTTCATCTTTGGTCTTCGCATTCCTAGCAAAATGCCCCAACTTGTGACAATTGAAGCACTCTACTTTTTTTTGTCGAACCCTGCAGTTTCACCACCATTTACGTGGATTGGCTTGCCAGTCTTCTTGTAGAATTTCCTATCTCTCATGCTAAGAAGAGTTATTTGCCATTTTATATCCATCTCCTCCAAGTCATCTTCATCAATTTGCTCTATGTCTTCATGAGTTAATATAGAGCCATTAACTTGAGTAGAGATAAAAGCATAAAAGGTAGGATCTCCAATACCAGCAATCTTCTTTTTTGAACCTGCAGTGGTAACACTAACATTACCAGTGGAAACAGTAGAACCAGCAGTGGCAATATCATCATCACAGCCATCTTCAGAATCATCACTGTCAACAGAGGTTGACATCAAAGCCAAGCTACTTGAGCTTGTACCAAGTTTCCCAGCCTTTTTCAATCTTTGTTCAATAAGTTTGAAGTTGTTGTAAAGATCATTGAGCTTCATAGTTTCAATATCTGGTATATTTGACAGTAACATTAGTATGAAACTCTAAAGGAAAACTTCTTAGAAACTTTAAATTGAGGTCTTCCTTTTCTACCTCAATGCCAAACACATTCAGTTGTGTAACAATCTTCTGAAGTTTGGTGAAGATGCTATCAAGTGAGTCATTGCTTGAAGCAAGAGTTTTCATAACTTTGCTTCAACAATGTCTTTTGTGTCTTCTTTAGCATCATTACCACCACTTGCAAATCTCTTCAAAAATTTCTTTAGCAGTCTTGAACTTGCTGAATGCTATGATCTGGTCTCTAGGAAGAGTCATTAGCAACAAACTTCTAGCCTTTAGATCATTCTTCTTCAATGCTTTTTCAATATTAGTCTTAGGCACAGACTGTCACAACATCGTGTCACCAACCTTCGAGTACTAGTCACAGGCTTGAAAGAATCACCATTTAAGATGATCTCCCATAGAGCATAGTCTTGAATGATAAAGTATTGCTCAATCATTATCCTCCACATCTCAAACTCATTAAGTTTGAGCTTAGGAAGTCTTGGAGTAGAAGCGTTGGACTTGTTGTTTTCCATCTCCATTGAGTGAGTAGGTTAAGCGTATTCCTTGGATCTTCTAAAACAAAATATCAGAACCTTTGCTCTGATACCACTTGATGGATCTGGACACATACCTTGTATCAGTGATATTTTGTATTATATTAATAAGCACGCGGAATTTACTTAGTAATACTTAGAAGACGGATTATATGATGTATTGTAAGTGAACACAGATTAAACACAAAACTAAGCTCCAATATTATTAATGAATAATACGAGTGATCTTGCTTATCACTAGGGTTACACCTTGAAGCTTATGTGAATGATACGAATGTAAGTAAGTTACTAAGACAATGACCTAGGACCTCCTTTTATAGTACAAGGAGCCCTTTCAAGATAAGTATAAAGCTAACAATATAGAATATACACAAGATCTTTCCTATCAATTATCTAATAGCAGTGGTAATAATGTGCCAGCAGTGGTAATACGTTTCCACTGCTAGTGCAATACTTAGCAGTGTCTTCCACACTATCGTGGTAACAGATTATTCCCAACAAAAGATTAACACGGATTTCTAATTAATCATGATAGGGATTTTACAAGAGATTTAAGTAATTTAGTACACTATATAATAAGCAGCCATAGAGAAAGTACCTATTTAGCACTCATCATATATAACTAAATAATTAGCGAGCATATCTTCTTTACTACTGGCTTGACCTCTTATTGCTATTGTCTTCTATTTGTGTATGTGCGTGTCTTGTTGTCTTCACTTTTATTTAATTAGTTTTACTTAATCTACACATCGTGCCAGTCACACAGGCTAAACCCCCACCCCCCTTGCGTTAGATTAAGTTTAATTAGACTAACTCTAGGATTAAAATACCGATAGATATTTAAGTGTTTATTCATACAAATAAACCGTAAAAACATTTATTAATATTTAGCGATCTCTTTGTGTTTTGTTGATAACAAATATAATGTTATCATAAGTAAAACTATAAGGATACATGTTATTTTTGTAAAGCATCTACATATACTTATTTAATACAAATTGTTGTAATAATTCATTTGTTGTAATAGTTTATTAGGATGGGTAAAAACCACAACCCATAACCCATAACCCATGGAGTTAACCCATACCCATTGACTAGATGCATTGCATCTATTAGATACATTGTATCTAATTAGATACCCATGGTTCAAACCATAACCCATGACCCATGACCCATTCAAAAACCTATGGGTAAAGAGGAGCGTCTCACGGATCCCTGGACTTACACTAGACGGATCCCTTAAGCTAGGGATCCGTGGGATCAGTGCAACAGTGGCAAGAATTTGCCTATAAATAGAGAGCCATTTCTTCATTTTTACTCACCCCTCTTCTTACAAACTCTCTCATATATTCTTACACTCTTCTAACAAAAGATCACTTGATCTAGAGAGTTGTTCTTCTTTCTTCTATTGTGATTCTCGAATAGGTCCTTCTCTTAGGCGAGATCACGAGCATTATACAAGTCATCCAAGCAAGGGGTCCTTGATTGATTTGTTCCTCCACAAGATTTCTGTGAAGATATTGTATTTCCTATTTCACATATTTGTTGTGTTATAGTAGTGTTGGTTTGGTCCTCCGTGTTACGTACTCGGTATTTAGCTTTGTACCAGAAAAAGGTGTAAGAAACGTTGTGAAGGCTTCTCCGCCAAGTTGAAGGATTTTGTTGACATAGTGCTTGACCTCTCGAGTAGGTGACTCGAGGAGTGGAGTAGGGCAAGGAAGGTGTCCTTGTAGCCGAACCACTATAAATCGGTTGTGTCATTTCTATCCTTTACTTTACTTACTTTACTTGCATTACTCTTAGATCTATACTATCTCTTCATTCATACGATTTCACATTACATCGAATCTAAAAGTTTTTGAAACTAACTCAAAATCGACAAAACTATTCAACCCCCCCCCCTTCTAGTTTTTACAATTGGCATCAAGAGCTAAGTTTATAAAAGTTTTAAACTTAACCGTATTTTAAAAACTTTTAGATCACTATGGGTTCTGAAAATTACAAGGAAGGGAAATCCATGCAACGACCTCCATTACTTGAAACTAAAGGTTTTATATATTGGAAAAATAGATTCGAACCGTATGTGAAGTTTAAAAATATTGATTTTTTGTACATCATTGTTGAAGATTTTGAAGCCCTGCAAAAGATGAAAGTGGAAATTTAGTTAACATACCTCATGATAAACTCACCGATGATATTAAGAAAAAGCTTTCCAAAATAGTGAAGCTAAAATGGTTTTATATAATGCTTTACCCAAAAGGAATGAAAGAATTTCCATGCTTAAAACCTCTAAAGAAATTTGGAATTCTTTAAATGTAACTCATCAAGGTAATCAACAAGTTAAAACAATAAAATAGATTTATTTGTTCAACAATATGAACAATTTTCAATATCGGATGAGGATACTATAGATCATTCTTTTCCTAACTTTAATACTATAATTACATCTTTACAAGCACTTGATGAATCTTTCTCTAGTCGTAATCATGTTAGGAGATATCTAAGGGCACTTCCATCCAAGTGGAGATCTAAGGTGACGAGAAGAATCAAAGACTTGTCAATCCTCACCCTTGATGAACTCATAGGCAATTTAAAAGTCTATGAGCTTGTCCTCGCTAAAGATTTGAAGCCTCAAAGTGAAAGAGAAGCACAAATCTCTTGCCCTTAAAGCCAAGAAGGTCTCAAGGGATGAAGAGAACTCCTCTTCAGATAGTGATTACGAGGAGTATGCCATGGCGGTAAGGGACTTCAAGAAGTTCTTTTGAAGAAAGGGAAGATACGTCAAGCAACCATATGACGACAAGAAAGGATTCTGGAAAAGCAAAGAGGACGAGAAGGCAAGGGATGATCGCGCTTGCTTTAAATGTGGGGACCCAAACCACTTTATTAGTAAGTTTTCCAAACGTGATGAACAAAAAGCATTCGTGAACGGTTCATGGGGAATGAGCGAGGAGGAAGACGAATAAATTTGTCTCATGGCAAATGGCGAGGTATGTCACGAATACTATAGTATTTCATCATTAGATGATGACTCATTGCATAATGAATATGATAAACTTTGCAAAATTAGTTTAAAGTAATCAACAAAAACAAGTTTTGAAAAACCAAAATCAACGTTTAGAAAAGTCATTGAGTTAAAAGAAAAATTAAACGTCTAGAAAAGGGAAGATAGCAAGTGGAGAATGTGAACTTTGCGTTCAACTTCAAACACTTGTTGATCATCTAGACTCTAAGATTGCTAGAATGAATACTAATACTCTAGATATGATATTAGATAGTGTTAAAACAGGAAACAACCAAAAAGGTTTAGGTATTCAGCAACTTGATGCTTCAACTAGTGAAAACAAAGAAACACAATTCGTAAAAGCAATAGAAAAACAAACCACTGTAGTCACGGATCCCACGGATCAACAAAAAGGAACCGGCTAGTGTACAACCAGGGATCCGTGGGTCTGCTGAAGCAAGCAGTAGTAATATAGCTTCCTCATTTAGAACCGATTTTGTTATTGTTAATAAGAAGAAACCAACCCATGTTACCATTAGACAACCACCTCCTAGACAAAATCAAAGTTTTACAAGAAACAAAGGTCCATCATTTTCAAAACCAAATACATCTAGGAGACCTAATAATGTCTATCCGAGAAGTAACCATCAAATGGGATGGAATCCAAATATGCAAAACGGTTTTCAATTTCAAAACTTTGCACCATGGAGCATATACTCTCCTTTTCCATATGTGCCTAACATGAATGGAATGTTTAACACTAATGGACCCATGAACAAATGGGGACCAAACGTTTGAGTTAATTGTTTTCTTAGGTGTGCTTAAAGGTCGACCTAAATCCGGATGAGTGGATCAAGGATAGCGGGAAATAAAGATTTATTTTCCAAATATGAATCCTTCAATGGAGGAAATGTGGTATTTGGAAATAGCAAAAGCAAAATCATCAGTAAAGGTATGATTTCTAACAAATCTCTAACCATTAACGATGTGTGTCACGTAGAAAACCTAAACTTTAACCTCTTAAGTATAGGACAAATATGTGATAAAAAGTGCAATGTACTTTTTAACAAAACCGTAGTAAGATATTAAAAAAACGGTATCACTATAGGTAGAGGAATTAGGAAACATGGAGTCTATGTCATTAAAATCGGTAATGAACCTAAAGACAAACTTTGTCTTACTTCTATGGATGATACTTCGATATTATGGCATCGAAGATTGGGTCATGCCAATATGCTACTTCTTCAATCGCTATCATCCAAAGATCTAGTAAGAGATCTACCAAAATTAAAATATGAACATTACTTTTGTGATGCTTGTAATGTAGGAAAACAAGTCCATGCTAGTCACAAAGCTAAAAACATGGTCTCTACAACTAAGTGTCTAGAATTACTACACATGGATTTATTTGGTCCATCCGCTATCCAAAGTTATGGAGGCAACTACTACACTTTGGTTATAGTGGATGATTACTCTAGGTACACATGGACTAAATTTTTAAGAACAAAACTGAAACGTTCGATTACTTTGAAATATTAAGTAAGAAAATCCAAAGACAATTAGGAAGTCCTATAGTGTCTATTAGAACGGATCATGGTAGGGAATTCGATAATGAAGTGCAATTTGGAGCCTTTTGTGACGCTAATGGTATTACTCACAACTTCTCGGCTCCTCGCACTTCACAATCGAATGGGGTAGTTGAAAGAAAGAATAGAACCCTACAAGAAATGAGTCACACCATGTTAAATGAGCAATCCATTCCTCAAAAGTTTTGGTGCAATGTCGTTGATACATCAACGTACATACTAATCAACTCTTAATTAGACCTCTTAGGTAAAACTCCATCGAGTTACTTGAGGCAAAAAGCCTACGTTAGATCATTTTAGTGTCTTTGGTAGCAAATGTTTTCTACTTAACACTAAGGATTACCTTACAAAATTTGATCCTAAATCTACCAAAGGTATCTTTTTAGGTTACTCTCCCAATATGTTAGGTCACCATAATGTAACACAAGCATCAATATGTAAGAAATAAGATGAAGATAGATTGGTTGAACAAACACACACACAATACACGTATGAAATGAGAAATTTTATGCGTAGGAATTGAAGTGCAAATGAACAACCAACCTTCCAAGGAAGGTTTACAAGAGTATTTACAGGGGAAGGGAACTAGGGCAACACAACTAGTTCCTTCCATCCTTGTTGGACTTGGGTCAAGGCTTATGGGCTTTCTACATAAGCCTTGCCATTTATAACTAACATAAAAGTCTAATTAAGCAAGCTATTACATATTGATTATTAACACTTGAAATACAAGTTAGGAGTGATTCCAACAATCCCCCTAAGTGTTGGTAATTAATAAGTGACTCCAGCAATCTTGAAAATTTGTTGGTGTTGATGTAATAGCAGTTGCTTTGACGTCATCTGACATTCTTCTTTCTTGTGAGAAGAATTGCCTTGATTCTAACAATCTCCCGAGTGTGAGGATCTTGTTTTTTTTGAAGTTTTGAGCTTTGACGTCTTCGTATTCTTTGTTCTTTGTTCTGGTGTGGAGATGGTGATGTTATGTTGTTGTGGTCGCATGGTCCGCTTCATTGCTCGATTGTCTCCACGTCCTTCTCCAACATGCTTACATGCTCTTTGATGTTGGATTTCAGTTTTTATGTAGTTCTCTTAGTCTTAATACTTGGTAGATTCTTTGGCTTTGAAGAAGAATCATTCTGACTTTTGTGTTGCCTTTCAAGAGAACTTCAAATAGTGTTGTTGTTGGTATGAGCATGTGGAGAATCAGCACGATCATCTCCCATGAGCATCCATAAGAAGAAAACATAAGAATGGGTTAGTGAAAAACACCAATCGATCACTGTGGTCTTTTCTTAAAGAATTGACTACTACGATTATTTTACTGATGAGTGTCTTGATTCCATTCACCTTGGTTGGGCGAATCAGCCATCCAAATCCCATAGGGCATTGGCATTACATTGAACACGTTCAAGTAATGACCTACATCTTCAGGACTCGATTCTTGAAAGGAATCTCCTTAGCGGGATTTTCGGCACTTACAAGTTCGAACTTCAAGCGTGTTAACAGCATAGTGTGAAAACACATCTCTAATTCTAGCAAAGGATGTTCCCAACCTGAGTCCTTCAATTAGGATGTACACGAAAGTACACCTACAGTTGGTGAGTCGCTGAGGTACACGAAGCATCACCTCCGACGTAAACCGTTTGAGACAACACTAAGCGTAACCCACGAGGAGTTACCGAAGTGACCTATTGTCCGGGCTGTTTGATGTTGACCATGGCAGGAGTTTCCATTCAATCACTGAGGATCACAATGTGAACACCTCATAAATGTTCTCGACAGATTGCTAAGATCTGTGTAGGACTCTAGAATTGTATCACTTGTGTCCTTAATGTTGAACGACAAGTGATGAAATGTCAAGTGTTCCTAAGAGATCTTTTGATGAATCTAGTGGCTCTAGACTCAATAGTGTGCTTTGGTTTTTCTGGCGGAGAATAGGAGAGGGTCTCCTTCTTCAATAGCAGCAATCTCTAAGAGAAAGTCGATAGTTTACGTAGGGTTCCCTGTGAGAATGAAACAAGCTTCTTGTGAGAGAAACTTGAGTGGCTAAGAAGGTTTAGTGCATGCGTCACTGGGTCCATGACGACTTTAATCTTCAATACGGTGACATCTAGTGACAACCAGTAGCATATGTATTGAACCCGATTATGCGCCTAAGTTGAATAATTGGGAGGGCTATTTCTTTTCACCCTTTTCTTTACTTTTCTTTTTAATTTTACAAGTCCTTCTTTCTCGGATTCTCATTTTCTCCTTTTTATAATCATACCAAAGGACTTCTAAATTCTAACTATCGGTGGTGTCCTTGGGTAGATCCCTCCGGCTCTGGCGGATCATAGGACGTTTATTCCAAAACTTAGTCACCTTATAACACCATGACTATCCTATGTTGCCATAAAACCATTTTCTCGAAAATCTCTCAAAGTGTTTATGAGTGAAAACATTTTATAACACTTCGAGAGTTTTGTATTTTCATAAATACTCCCCCTCCACATGTGCTCAAGTGTTTAGACAGAAATTTGCACAAGAGGGGTAGAGCTTTGCACTTTTGAATTGATCGACTCAAGATAGACAATTCCCGTGTGAGACGGTTACGTTGCATAGTTAAAGAGATACATTATCATCTTTTAGGTAACAACTAGCTCTAATAACTACCTTGAAGGTGTGGACAAACCTTGAAAAGGTTTTCAAACCCATCAAAGTTCATGTCTATCAAAAGTTTCTTGAAGAGGTACAATCTACTCGGATAAGTCTTGAAAGACAAATCTTTTCGATGTATGACAGTTGAGATCTCGTCAATTCATGGGTTAAGTCTTAGCACAAAGATTCAATCACAATTTCCAACATATTTGAATCACACAAATTTTCTCCCCCTCAAAAATGGCATATAAATGTTATTTTTGATGAAATTTTGATATCGAATATGTCCATTTTGAGTTTTGTGGGAAGATTTCCACGAAGAACGTTTTGTGAATCAAAAATTTGTTATAGCAAATACTCCCCCTCAACAGGTAATATTAACTTTTGAGGTTTTGAAAAACATAAGGGGAAGTACTTGTTCTTTTGAGCAAAACTTTGAAAAATGAAAGTTTTGATAAGTTTTACTCAAAAGTAAGAAGCTTTCGCTCCTTTTATAAGGATTGTGGCACTGATGCGTACCACAGGGTCCTTTCATTACAAGAACGGGTTGTACACTGTTATGTGTGCACAAGCCATTATCAATTATACAAAACATATCATCCAAATATCAATCAAAGAAATAAAATAAGGAGTACCAGGCAATCCTTCAATAAGACGGGAGTTCTCTTGACATTGATAACGGTAGAGGCTTCACGTCCACCCACAAAGCTCTCAAGGTTCCGCATCTGATCACGATGAAACAACCTTTCATCAATCCTCTTGATATTCTTCCTCACATCCCTCCTTTCCTTAGAATTCCACCGCTTCTTGAACCAATTCCTTCGTGAATCTCCTTCAACCGATATGCTAACCCATTCTGAACCTTCTTAAGAGTATGATCACAGAACTTGTGAACCTCGTTACGCCATAAGACAGTTGTGGTGAAGTTCACTGCGGTAAACTACTCCAAACTTTGGTTTCTTCACAATGGTGTACTGAGAGAGTTGGTTGATATCGGGAAAGTGTAGCAACGGTTTAGTGAGATTGACTTTCTTTTGGTAAGATTCAACAGCAAGTTGAAGGTCTTCAACACGTTCTTGGATCACTTTGCTTCTAATGAATATCAACAAAGACGTGATGTACTGGAGCTGGATGTTTGTGGAGAAATGTTTCATCCTACCTTGTACCTTGGCCAGATACATGTCTTCAATGTCATTAAGTGACAATCTTAGAAAATCAGCTTTAGTAAAACCATATTCTTGCTCGTCTTGGTGTTTGACTTTGATTTCCTCCAGGAATGAGTAACCCCAATTCGTATCGGTGACATTCATGATAGCAATGATCCGTTTGTCCTGAACACCTCTTTGTTTGATTTTAGAACACGGCAGCTTCGTAGTATAGTCTTCTTCTTTCAGGCCAATGATGAATGCCATACTGTACATCGAGATCATAATTCACCACATTTTCAACAAACATTCTTGTGGCTTCTTCCTCGATGGCATTATTAGAGGCTGACTGCTGGGATGTTAAAAGTGAGTGACGTAGCGTATTTCTTGCTTACATCGCTACCGTGTTGAAGAAATTCCAGGTCGTTGTTGAAGAAGTATTGGTAGGGAATCCTGGGTTGATCAGGTCGACCAATGGTTGGTAGTGGCTTGGTCCAGTCAGTATAGTATGGAGTCTTACCTGTTCTTGTGAAGTCGATGTTTGATTCAGGGTTAAGCCAATCAATGTTGTTGGACATAGCTCGTGCGATGTTGTCAAGATGATATTCAACTTCAATAGCACTATCGTAGCTGTCCTTAAGCAGTTGAAACGCATCGTTCTTGATTCGGTGTAATTCCCCTTTCGTCATCTTCTTCAGTTTGAACTTTTCTTGAATTTTCTTGACGTGCTTCATGGTTCGACCATCTACCGGTTCTTGGTCTTCCGGTAATTGAGGGGTGACATCAACAAGCTTGGAAAACCATTCGTATTCAGCAGTGTCATCTTCATCCAACCATGATACAACTGAGGTAGACTTCTTCTTCTTTGGCTTGGAGGATGATGTTGGTTGATGCTTGGTTGATGTTGTAGATGAGGGTGGTTGTTGAGGCTCAGGAATCTCTTCGTCTCACCACGTGTATTGGAAATGATCACCGCTTTTCCAATGGTGGTGGAGCGAGTCTGAGGTTTATCACTAGCAGGAGGACGTTGAGAAGAGCTTGTGGTGGTGGTGGTCCTTGGGGTTGGTGGAGGCATAGATGAGGATTCGCTGTTTTCTTGACGTTTAGGCTCAGAATCCTTGTCCACATCATCTTCGTCTCTTGGTCGTTTGTCTTGACCAGTTCCTTCCTTGCAAGTTTGTTTTAGTTGATATGCAAGCAATGCCTCAAAAGTTTTGATTCATCGAAATTGAAAGTTCCGATCGGGAAGACATCTGCATGATCGGTTTGAAATCAAATCAGCATCGGTGACAAAGGAGGTGGAACTGGTCGGATTCATCATTCTGGTGTAGTTGAAAGTGTATGCTTGACCAATGACATCGATATGGGTAGAGTTATCGTGCGAACATTTCTTTTGTGACTCGAGGACGGTGTCGAGAAGGAACTTATGAGTGTAGTCCCTAATCGTCTTGTCCATTTCACACTGAATATCTCAATTGAGGAATTGTTGGATATTCATGAGAACTCGTTCATCAAATTACCAATTAAGTTAACCACGGCTAGATTTAGCTTTTGTTAACCACATTATGTTTCCTTGCTTTCCTGACAGCCTTAACAATCTTGGTTTTGGCACGTGATGTCCAAGTGTCAATGGGTTTCTTGATTGATCGGATGAAGATCCGGTGGTAGCATCTTTGGATGGTGGTGGTAATGAATGAGATGATGAATCAGATGAAGATGAGTCATGAGATGGCTCTGGGTCTTTAGGTGGCTCGGAAGATTGTTCGGGTTATGTTCGGATTATCTTGAAGATTAAATTCATACTTGACATGATGTAACCTTAGCTACTTGAGAGTCTTGTGATAATCTCTCTCTTCATCCTGTGGTTCATCATCAGAACTTTCTTCTTCCTCCCTCAGCAATCGGTCTTTCCTTTGCGATTTGGGTGAGTAGTTGGTCATCGGACCTCAGCGAGGTTTTTTCATCAGTAGTAGATTTTGAATAGCGAACCACCTCATCAGACTCAGTATCCTCAAAGTCTTCATCCTCTAGTTTAAGTTTCGACTTAGGATTAGGGATTGCACCCTTAGATGGGACTTTTCTTTTGAGGCTTGGACGCCTTTTAGGATACTTGAGGGCACTCCCAGTACTTTCTAAGCTTCCAGCGCTGCCTGATCTTCTGGTCTTCTTGACTGGAACGGCAGAAGTCTTTTCATCCATAAAACCTACTTTTCCTTTGCTTACAGCTTCAAGGTATCGACAATACGATGGTAGACTTTTGATATCATCGGTAAGAAGGAAATCCAGTAGCAATGCACCTTGCTTCTTTGTTGATGAGTCCTTAAATCTTACAATGTTTAATGTGGGCTCATACAACACAGAGTGATGGTTGGGGTCATTAAGTCTCAAGGAATGTCCCAATGTTTCCGAGAATATTTTGGATCAACAGCTTGGTGTATCGATAAAAGGAACTTTTGTCGGGCTTCTTGAGATGGGACATCATGTCTTCCCATATCAAACTTAAAGTCGATGTGATGCTTGTTGACCATGCCCCAGAAGGTTTGCAGATGCATAATTTTGGGATGCTCATGACCATTGTCTCTTCCAGAAACAGACTTGGCGATCATGATATACAATGTTCTCCAAGGTTGAGGAATATTCTTTAGATCTACAGAGGAATGTCAGGTGATAACCCCGGCAGCTTCATCATGTGTCGATCATGAATTGAATGATAGCCTCTTCACTTGGAGTTGCCACATAGTCAGCAGCCTCGATAGCAGGTAGAAGAAGAATTGACCGAAGATTTGCAATAGTAATGGTGACTTCCTTATCATTAAAGGTCACGGTGACAGCGTCTTGACCATCCACCTTTTTCATTGTGTGCCAAAATTGATGAATGTATATTTTTGGCACAGTTGCAGAGTTCGTAAGCATGTTGTTGTAGGGATGAGTCTTGAGAATATCCACAGCAATCCTGCATGAAGATTCTGAGCAAGTGAAGTTCTCAAAATTGACCTTGAGGTTATTCTTTCCGATCTCTTCTTTAATGTCAGTAGGGAAGATATCTTCCATTGTGAGCTCATTTGGTGCGTTCACATTTTCCATGATGACGTCCATATCGTGATCTGAAAGATATTGAGACTAAAGAACCAACATATCGAAAGACATTATGTTAGTCAAAAGTTGATTTTATTATCCAATTTATTAAATTTGTTATGTTAATGAATGTTACAAGTCCAAAGTCACATGTTGTCCAATAGTCCAAAGTTGACGTGATAAGTTACGTGAGTATTTTAATTTTGAATTTTAAAGTCCAAATTTTCACTCATTCACACAACATTTTAACCATTATTGCTTATTAGTGACATTATGGTCTTGTGACATTATGAGTAACTTATTACAAGTTTGTACGCGTAACATTTCATAAGTTAAGATATAATTTTGGCTTAAGCATAGGATAGTAAGCTTATGCGTAAACAATGTAACCATACGCGTAGGAATAAGCTTATGCGTAAGAGTCACTCATATGCGTAAGAAATATTACGCGTAAGAATGAGCACTTAGCATACACTTCGCGCGTAAGCGTAGGTTGGGGACTTACGCGTAAGGTTTACTAGTAAGAGTAATCCTTAGGCGTAAGAGTCCAAGTTTATGCATATCCTTCACATGATACGCGTAGTCCCATTGTAGAACCTTATGCGTATAAGTTACGCGTAAGATTGCTCTTATCGTAACTGCATAAGGTGATCCTTAAGCGTAAAGTCCATTTTACCCTTGATTCTGAATTGGTACGCGTAAAACCTGAAATAGATCAATCATAACACTTCCATTAACAAGTTATTCAAACACTTTCAACATCACATGGTATCATAAGTCAATTCTAGTTACGCGTAGGATAACACTATGCGTAAACTTAAACCCTAGTATTTCAAATCCTACTCGTAAGAAATCTAGCCATGGAAAATCCACCAAATGAATTATGGGACACCTTAGAGGCAATATGAGTTGTTTGCAACAAGTTTTAACATCAAAAACCTCATGAATCAAAAGTACCCAAACCAACGAGTACATAAACTCTAAAGTCTAATTTTTGAATTTAATGTTTCGGGCAAGATTCAAAGGTGCTTTTGGTTAATTAAACATGTAACAAACCTATCCCAAGCATCTAATTAGCCTCAAACACTCACACATGAAAGTACCCAAATTCCACGCATAAACTCTAAACTACGATTAAGATCAAAAACATATTATGGGTTGAAAATTTTGATGAAAATGTTTATAAAAAATGTTTTTAACCTTTTTGATACAATCTTTTCCATCAGAAACATCCCATAGTGATTTCATGTTCATACGCTTATGCGTAGAACACAAAATCAATTCAAGTTTAAAATCTAGCCGTTAAATTTGAATAAAGTTTAAAACCAATGTTTGTAATCATTCAATGAAGCTTTCAACACTTACAAATTTGAAGATTAAAGCACGAATTTGAGATTGAATTATAGGCGTGGATGATGGTTGTTGAGAAATAAATTTTTGTAATAAATGTAAAAGAATAGTTAGGTGGAGGTATAAGTATTAAAATGAGTTTTTACTTTTGGCAATAATAGTCCCTCCACCTCAACCATTTTCAACCACGACCCATAACTTCCATTTTGGTTAAGCAAAATGTGATGTTTGGAAAGAAACTTGACGACACTCCCCCTCGACTTTAGAAATAGTGAAATTTTACAAATTTGAGTCGGAGTGTTTTGAAACAAAAAACGTATCCACCATTATCAAAGATACAACCAATATTGGGTAACATGCAAGTACAAGGTTTTATGAAACGAGAGAGTATTTACATTCTCCCCTCAACACTTGTCCGAGAAAATAATGAAATGTTTGAAAGAGTAAAGTGTTGACGGAAGATTTGTACTTGCAATGTTGGAAGAAATTTAGATAGAAGAATATTTTTGAGTTTTATCAGATTTTATATTTTTCTATTTTGTTTTTTAGAATTTATTTACAAAAGAGGTTTTGGTGTTTGACTAGTTTTAAGAATGTGTTAAAAGTTCATCTAGTTCTCTCAGAGTCAAACACCTCATACCAATCCGGTGGATCAACTCAATAAACCTAGCAGGAGCTAAGGCTTTGGTGAGAAGATCTGCCAGTTGGTGTTCAATACCCACAAATATAATTCAACGGTACCCTCCACATGCTCCTTTATGAAATGATATCGGTCGATGTGCTTAGACTTCAATGTTGAACGGTGTTGCACGAGATATAACGCCGATTGTCACAGTACAGAATTGTCAAATACGTAACCATAGTCTTTGAGTTGTGTTCTCATACAAATGACTTGGCACAACAGCTGACATGGCTACATATTCTACTTCGGTTGAGGATAGCGACGTACAATCCTGTTTCTTCGATTGCCATGACACCAATTTATCACCAAGGAATTGCAAACCACCTTAAGTACTTTTTCGAGAATCTAAGCAACATCATTGATCGGCGTCTGAAAAAGCTATTAGTTCAAAACCGAATCCTTCGGATACGGATCCCCAAATTAATGGTTCCTTTGATGTATCGGAGGATTCTTTTTGCCTCAGAGAGGTGGGTTTCAGTTGGACGCACGATAACGGGAGCAAAGATATACAGCAAATACAATGTCAGGTCTACTAGCTGTTAGATACATGAGAGACCCAATAATACTACGGTATTTGGTAGGGTCAACCAATTTCCCATGCAAATCAGCGTCCATTTTCTTGGTATGTGCCATTGGTGTGGCATAGGTATCACAGCTTTGCATTCCATGTTTGTTTAAAATTTCAAGAGCATATTTGGAGTGACTTAGGAAAATACCACGGGGTGATTGATGAACTTGCAGTCCTAGAAAGAACATAAGTTCACCCATCATAGACATTTCAAAATGTGTTTTCATAAGTTTTGAAAAAGTGTTTGAGTACTTTTTATGTGTTGACCCAAAAATGTTGTCATCCACATAGATTTGAACGATTAAAATGTGTTCCCTGTGATTTGTATGAACAGTGTTGGGTTACCGATCCTTTACCAAAATTATGAGATAGGAGAAAGGATGATAACTCATCATACCACGCTTGAGCTTGTTTGAGACCGTTGAGAGCCTTGTTCAATTTGTAGACGTGATTAGGGAACTCTGGATCAACAAATCCTTCTAGCTGACTAACATAGACCATTTCCTTAAGTTTACCATTCATTGAAGCGCTTTTGACATCCATCGATAGACCGTGATGTTCATGTGAGCCGTAAATGCCAGAAAAATCCGTACAGCCTCAAGTCTAGCAACTGGTGCGAAGGATTCCTCAAGTCAATCCCTCTTCTTGTCTATAACCCTTGGCCACCGGCGTGACTTATTTCGATAACGTACCTTCAACATCTAACTTGTTTTTCCAAATCCATTTTAGACCAATAACATAGACCCCTGTTGGTTTTTCAACCAATTCCCATACTTCAAGACGTTTAAACCGATTAAGTTCTTCTTGCATGGATTCAATCCAGTTGTCATATGTCATGGCTTCTTTAATGTTTTGGGTTCGATTGGCAAACGGTAAGTGCATATATGCAATGTTCACCATCGATGAAGGCGTTGTCTAATTATGACTGGTTGATTGGGTTTCCAATGAGGTTAACAAGAGGATAGTCTTTAGTCCAACGATGTGTGGAGGGTTGATGTTGATATACATTATGCATATTGGGAGGATTTAAATGGTTTGTAGATGATTCCGCAACATCAGAAGTGGTAGTTTCATTAGCGAAAGGATTGAAGAACGCATTTGGATCATAATCTGCGGGTGTAGGTACATCATGATTCAGAAGATCAACAGCTGGTTCAGCGTCATTGGATGCAGTTTGTTCGGCTGTTGTTGTAGAATCAATTGGAGGTGCTTCTTCAACAGTAGTAGTTGTTGCAGGTGTATCGAGGATTGGATTTGTATCGGTTGAGCGTGGAAACAGGTGATACATCTGGAGCACGTTGATCAATATCATCACTAAACAGAGGAGCAAATAGCTGTTCCATTTGACGACGAGTAAGCTGAATGCTTGGTTTAGTGATGATGGGGTTTGAGAGAAGTTTAGACGGTTATGTCCGGGTTCCAAGCTGTTTTGCTCAGAAGCCATCTCTGTGAGCTCATCAAAATTAGCATGAATCGTTTCCATAATCTCCCTTGTACGAAGATTCCAGATCCGGTATCCTTTAGAATTTTCATAGTAACCAACGAAGACTCTATATGTCGCTTTAGCCTTGAGCTTTCCAAAGTCATCACAATCATTATTCGGGTAATAGAGAGCACCAAATACATGAAAGTGTTTGAGATTCGGTTTACGGTTATGGATAAGCTCATAAGGTGTTTTGTTGTGGCGTTTGGTTATCATCGAACAATTCGAGTGTAGCATGCATGAACACGGCTTTCCCACAAGTAATCTGGAAGTTTTGCATTTATCAACATCGTTCTTGCAGCTTCCATTAACGTACGGTTTCATCTTTCAACAACTCCATTTTGTTCTGGTGTTCATGTAATTGATTTTTGATGCTCAATTCCCACTTTCTCATAGTATTCACGAAGAGTTTGATTTACAAATTCAGTTCCTCTGTATTTATTTGTGTCAGTATTCAGGCTGAACTTGAATTTTTGTGAGAAAGGTGATGATCATCTGTGGAGCTTGATCTTTACTTTGAAGAAAATAAACCCAAGTCCATCTTGAGTAGTCATCAATAATTACAAGAATGTAGCGTTTGCCGTTGATCATCTGCACTCGCATTGGGCCATACAAATCCATGTGAAGAAGATGTAAAACATGTTGAGAGCTGTGTTCCACCTTTGAAGGAAAATGAGCACGAGTGCTTTTCCCTTGTTCACAAGCGGAGCATAGATGATCTTTAGAATACCGAAACCTTGGAAGACCTTCAACAAGTTTGTATCGTGCAAGATTGGTTATGGTTTGAAAGTTCAAGTGTGAAAGTCGACGGTGTCATAGCCAGGATTTTTTAGATGTTGCCTTAGACAGTAGACAGATGGGAGATGAAGCAATCATGTCTTGCATTGAGATTGTATAAAGGCTTGATGTCTGTTTCGGACATGAGATCGTTTCCTTGTAAATCACGAATAAAACAAGTTTTCTCCCTAAAAGCAACTTCCAAATCTCCATCACAAAATTGACCGACTGAAAAGAGATTGTGACGAGACCTTCCACATAATAAACTCTGCTAATTTCGATGTTCCCATTGATGTAATCTCTGAGCCCATGATAGCTCGAAGTGATCATTCCCGAACCCTGATTGCCAATGAACTTTGAGACAAAGTTTGATAACAGTTTGAGATTGCTGTCATGTGCCGGGAACATCCGCTATCAACAATCAAGGGCGATCGTATCACCGCATTACACACAGGCGACACGGATGGAATAGAAGTAGAGGTGGAACCCAAAGAGTTAGAGGGTTCGATACAATTAATTGAAACACACATGTTAATGACTTTAGGAATCCATTTAAAGCCAGGTGTATTTTGTAACCATCTCTTAAAGTCAAACTAGTTTTAGCTTTGGTCTTAGTGAATGTACTAGGTGATAGTTTCTTCCTAGGAGGTGAAGTGGGTTCTATGGGTACATCAATGATTGTAGCAGAACACTAGAGGCTGGTTTACCTAGCACAGACTTAGAAGCATTAGTGGGCCTAGAGGTATTCTATTTTCTATTGTTCCACTTACGAAATAAGATAGATTTAGCAACACATTTATCATGACAACCAGAAAACATGCTTTTATGACAACCAACACAAGATGCTTCAAACATAACATTCAAAGTACTTAAAGATTCAGCATTCGTTACATCACTTTTCCATTACATTTGTCTAACATAATATCTAAAGTGGGTGCAACTTGAGTGTTATTCGAGGTCCTAAGGTGTTCTTCTGCTTCAGAGGTCTTTATTGTTCTTCTTTTATGTTGCAACTTCTTATTCTTCCTGTTTTTGCTCTTAAGCTGTGAAGTAACATTGGGAAAAGAGGCAACTATTCCTGTTTCAGTGGAAGGAAGCACATTAGTATCTTGTGGTTTGTCATTAGGCGTTCTAGAGTCAATTTTAAATTTTCCAGGTGCAAGAACATTAGTGTTACTAGACTTATCTTGTTCATACTTCCTTAACTTTGCTTTCAACTAAACAATAGTGTGCAACAAATCTTGATTTTCAGAGCGAATGTTTCCACTAACATTTAAAACATCTCTAGTGTATGCAAGATGATTATCAAGTTCTTGTGATGCTTTTTCACGAGTCTGTTTAAGCAAATCAAATATGACACCATATTATGTTTTGACTTTGGCAATTTCTTGTTCATATTTTGAAATTTTTTTCATCATCGGTTGTTCTATTTTTAGATCAAAAGATTTTGAACATGCGGTTGATTTTGTTTTGTAAAGCAAGTTCTCGATTTTGACAATCCTTTTGACACCATTGAAGACGACGTTTTGCATTTGAAAGTTCATTAAACAAACGCTCATTTTCAATTTTCAAAGATTCGATTTGCTACACATTATCGATATTCTCAACATTTTCAACAGAATCAACATCAATATAATCAAATGCATATGCAACAGTATGTAATAACACAACATTTATGGTATCAGCACAGATAACATCTTCCAAGATTCGGTCAACATGATTTCTTAATATTTTCTTTTTATGTTTAGTATTTGAAATCGATGTTTCTATTTGCTCGAAAAATTTTTCATAAGACCAATCTCCTTCGAAGATCCGTTCCCAATATATTGCAAACATTTTTAAATTTCGGACATGTGGTAAAAGTCTTTTCTGAAAAATATCTCTTTGATTTCCGCGATGTGGCGATTGAAAGTGTTCAGCTTTGATTTCAGAATGAATTTCAATTTCACGTTCCAAAAGTTTGATGTCAGACATAAAGGTGTCAAAATATTTAAGAACTTGACATCGTTCAGCTAATGGCTTTATTTCACTAAAAGAAGGTAAAGGACCTTTAATTTGTTCAACATTTGAGAGGGGACCATCATTAGAAGAGGAATCAGGAGTTGGTGTGATAACCCAGGGTGTGTTAGAATTATTCTGTTGTGTGACGAAAGTTATGTTATTTGAATAGTTAAATGGTTTGCAATAAACAACATTTTCCAATTTTAACCGACTCTCATCTTCTGCATCTAATTTCTCAGCACGATTATATTCAACAACACTCATAATAGAATCATCAATTCTATGTTCACTGCTATAAACTTGAAGATTTGGTTTGAATGCTCTATGTGAGAAACGTGGTTTGTAATCAGCAAGAATTGGTCCATATCCACTTGGATTTGGTTTAACAGTAAACTTTTGAATTGTTATGATTGACTCACCATTTTTGTAAACAACATTTTGAAACTCTTTGATTTTGTGTTGTAAGTCGACAATTTCATCAAGATAGTCATCTATTTTTCTCTCGAATGCTTTTGAACTCACAAAACTTTTTGACAAGTTGACAACTCAAACTTAGCTTTTGAGTTTCGAGTGAGAGTGTTAATTTGTTGTTCATGATCGTATTTTAATTGTTCTATTTGAGAAAGCAATGCATTCTTGGAGGCAACTAGATCCATATCTGTTTCCAAAGATTTTTCATTTTGGTATGATTTTGCGACTTCAAAATTTTTCACGTTTCTCAAATGTTGAGTTGGAACTTATAGCATTCATTATCCTTAGTTAACAGTGCAATTTTATCTTGCGATTTTAATGATCTCATTTCACTTTTCCAGTTGAGATTGGGTTATCTGAATTAAGTTGGTCATGAGCTCAAGATCTGGATTAGACAAAGGTTCATCTTGTTCAACTTGAGTCTCAATGAGAATCATTATTTAGATCCTCAAATATGACAACGGAGTCAACTTGATTATCACTATTAACCATAAGGTCATCTTGATCGTCAAATATAACTACGGGATCCATTTGATTATCGTCATAATGAGATGTAGAGGATTCATGTTGGACACTCGAGCCTCGTCGGATGCAGATGTTGGCGGAGATATCAGATCATTAATGAGTATGTTTTGATCCGGTACATGAGACAAGCCATCAGGTGTCACCGGGCATGTGTCACTCATGTAGAGTTCTTGCATGTTTGCCATTAACATCACAACTGCATTAGCTTGCAAGTCCTCCATATCATCATCAGAATCTGCATTGGCCATGAAGCTTTGTTCCTTGTTGGTAAGAGTTCCACCAGCTTTATCTTTGAGATCCAAGAGTAAATCCTCTTTGTGATAAGCGCCTCTTGTCCCGGCTTTGGGCATGCATTAGCCAGATGACCTTTCTCATTGCAGTTATAGCATCGGAGACCATTAACCCGGTCCGAACATTTCCCGATCAACATGTGAACCCTTTGTTGTGGAGCACCCATGGTATTCCTTCCATTAACATGAAACTCTTGACCACTACCCATTGGACGACCATTTCCATGATTCTGAACCTCAACTCTTCCATTGTTAACAACAGCTTGATTTCTTGTGTTTGATGAGGTACAAATGCGATCGTTGGATTTGTTAGCAAATCACCAAATGCTCGGCAATCATTACAAATCCTTGATTCAATGCATTGAAGGCTTCTGCATCCTCATTTGATTCACTATAGAGTGCTTGATCATTGTTGTTGTTGTATGGAACCAATTGAGTTTCTTGTGATTGTTGTTGTGATGGATCATATGGTGTAATCGATTAGTTGGTTGGGGAGGGTGGTGAAGACAGTTGACAAGGTTGGAAATTGAGGATAACATGCTTGAGCCCACAAAGCAAGAGTTTGATTATCGGTAAAGATGGAGAAGCAGGGAATCCACGGATAATTCTTTCTTTGTCAACTTCCTTTTGGTGGTGCTTCAAATAGTCATACAACAATCCGTAAGTAGCTTGATGAAGATTCTTCGCTGGCCGGATGAATGTAACATGCTTCTCCCAATCAGGACCAAGACAACTCGGGAACTTTGTGTTGATTGCAATCCTTGGCATAATGATATTATGTTTATCCAAATCATTAATGATGTCTGAGAACCGATGATGCTATGACTCTAATGTCTCCCCTGGTTCAATCATGAAGTGTTCATATGCTAAGTAGATTTTGATTCCATGTCTTCTTGATTGAGTTTAGTGCCTTCCATTAGAAGATGAATATGCTCCCACATTGCTTTAGCAGTCTTCTGAGCATCAACACTACGGAGTATCGGATTGGGTAATCCCAAAAGGATATATTGCATTGCGTCATCGGCTTCAAAATGAAGAAGTTGTTTAGTAGTAAGTTGATCAAGACCGACAATGTTGGTAACATCATCTCTTGGTGGATCTCACAGTGCGATAGTAGGCATTTGAAAAGGACCTTCAAGGATGACCTTCTTCAAAAAATTACCATGTGGATTTTTGAGATCACAAAACCTAAAGAATCTTATCACCCATTGATCGTAGTTTCCGGGAGTGAGCATTGGAGGTCTATCAAGGGATCCAGCTTCATGAATGGATTGTTGGCTACTTAAAGCTTCACACATCTTTGCAAACCAAAAGGTTCCTTTGCGTTGTAACATTCATAGCATACTTGGCGGATACGATATTGGAAGTAGTTACAATGTTGAACTTGTTGACGAGGGTTTGTTTGAACCATCTATGGTGGAAGAGGGTTTGCTCCTTGAGGAAAGTACATTTGAGACGGTTGTTATTTGTTGCAATTGTTGTTGAGATGGTGGAGGATATTGTTGATATTTTTGTTGTTGTTGTTGAGGATACTCATGAGGAAAGTAGTGAGAGTATGGTGGTTGAGACATCTTGAAACTTGTGTTGATGATGGATCTTTGTAGTTGAATGAAACTTTGTTTGATGAAGTACCCTTAAGGTAGAAATCGACTTATGTGTAGAAAGGTCCTACGCTTAATATCCAACTACTAGCGTAGATAAAAGAGTTTACGCGTAATAACTTCTTACGCGTAGGCTTGAGAAAAAAACTTATCTTAGGCGTAAACCAAAGACTTAGTAGTAGAAACCTTATGCGTAATATTTCCTTAGGTATAAAAAAAGCTTATGCGTAGGAAATTCTTAGGCAAAGAAGTTTCTACGCGTAAGTATTAAGCTTAGGCATAAAACTAGGGTTTAACCCAAAATCCTTTACACTTATACCAGTGTAAAGATATCCAAAGTTGAAGTGTTTTCAGGCTTATCCAAGCAAGAAAAACACCGGAAACCAACAGACTCACGAAGATCAAGTAAATAATTCCTTATAAGTAAGGTCTTTGCTTAGGCATAGACTTTGTGCTTACGAGTAAAAATAGGGTTTTACTACGAGTAGAAAGTACCAACTTTCACCAAAACTGATTTTTATGCTCAAAAAGTGTTTGTAACCTGATTGGAATGATGAAATAGCTTCAATATCACCAAAATAACAAGAAAGTTTGAAACTTTATGATCCAAAACAAATGTCACCCTTAAGCGTAGAATGAACCACACGAATCAAAAACCAAGCTAAAACTAATCTACACACGTAAAGTTTGAAACTTGATGCAAAAACTTAAACTTTAACACCCAATAAACCTTAAACCACAAGAATCTTGAGTTTACAAGTGTAAAATTAAAACTTTTAGGCGTATGAAATGTTAAGCTTATAAAACCCACGCGTATAGAAATTTTCTACAAAAAACAAAAGTGTTTCACCCAACTAGATGGCGATTGATACCACTGTTAGGTCACCATAATGTAACACAAGCATCAATATGTAAGAAATAAGATGAAGTTAGATTGGTTGAACAAACACACACACAATACACGTATGGAATGAGAAAGTTTATGCGTAGGAATTGAAGTGCAAATGAACAACCGACCTTCTAAGGAAGGTTTACAAGAATATTTATAGGGGAAGGGAACTAGGGCAACACTACTAGTTCCTTCCATCCTTATTGGACATGGGCCAAGGCTTATGGGCTTTCTACATAAGCCTTTCCATTTATAACTAACATAAAAGCCTAATTAAGCAACCTATTACATATTGATTACTAACACTTGAAATACAAGTTAGGAGGGATTCCAACATAATAGAAACTACGTCATATTAAATACAGAAACAATGAAGGTTGAAGAGTCATTAAACGTAAAATTTGATGAGAGTCCACCCAAACCTACTCTACCTCTTGTCGTGTAGTTATGCAGTGAAGCTATTGAAATACAGAAAAAGACAAACGAAGAAGAAGAACCTTTAAATAATGAAATCATAAATATTAAAGAGTCTAAAGATCACCCCGTAGATAAGGTCATAGGAAAATTAAATGAAAGAACCTTAAGGTCTCAAGTCCAAAACCAAAGTAGCTTATTTTGTTTTGTCTCAACAATAGAACCTAAGAATACACAAGAAGCCATAAAAGATGAAAGTTGGGTGTGCTTGCAATGCAAGAAGAGTTAAATCAATTAGTTTTCTACGATGCTTGGACACTAAGTCTCTCCACCTAGTAATCAAACCATAATAGGAACCAAATGGGTTTATTAAAACAAGTTAGATGCAAATGGTGTAGTGTGTAGAAACAAAAACTAGACTAAATTACAAGGGTATAATCAACAGAAGGAATAGACTTTGATGAGACCTATATGTCTAGTGGCTAGATTAGAGTCTATAAGAATACTTCTTGCTTATGCTTGTGCTAATGATCTTAAGCTTTATCAAATGAATGTCAAAAGTGCTTTTCTAAATGGTTTTATTAATGAGGAAGTATATGTAGCTCAACCTCGGGTTTTTATCAATTTTGAAATAAACATGTGTATATAAGTTAAAGCTCTTTTCACGGTCTTAAACAAGCTCCAAAAGCTTAGTATGATAGACTCAAGTCATTCTTAATCAAAAACAACTACAACATGGGGTTAGTTGATAATACACTTTTTACAAAGAAAATGGAATCACATATAATCATTGTTCAAATATATGTAGATGATATTATATTAGGATCTACTTGTCAAGACATGTGTGATGATTTCTCTAAAATCATGCATGACAATTTCGAGATGAGTATGATGGGAGAACTTAGTTTCTTTCTTGGTCTACAAATCAAACAAGTAGAAGATGGTATCTTCTTTAATCAATCTAAATACATAAAGGAGATGTTAAAGATTTGGTTTAGAAAGTCAAACCCCATAAGAACACCAATGTCATCCAACACTAAACTCACAAAAGATGAAAACGGCGAATTGTCACACCCCCAAATTACATTTTGCGTGAGGAATGGAATACCTTGGGGATGGCTGTCATAGCATCAAAGTTCAGATTATATCGAGCGACCTAAAGTCGTTTAGAAAATACATCATTTGATTAAATAAAATAATCAGAGTTTACAAAGTTTAGGTCCCAAATGAAAATCAACTTGTGCGAAGATAATTTTGATACAAGCCAAACGATGTTTTTAGAGTAATATAAATCCCATGGGAGCGGCGTCGTCACTACGACTCTATGATATGACCAATGCATGCCATGAAGTGAATGCCTTAGATACCTGAGATAAAACATGCTAAAAGTGTCAACACAAAGGTTGGTGAGTTCATAGAGTTTGGTTAACAAGTAAAGCTTTTAAAGAACGCTAATGCAACAAAGGCAAAGTTTTTGGTTATATAGAATAGTTAAGAAGCAAAGGCATAAATAAATCCACTCCAGTTCCAAGTCCGCCCATACAAAACTTACAACTGTGTGTTTTACAACCTTGCTAAAAATATATGTCAATCATGTATGTATATATCATAGTAGTAAAAAGTATATGTGTCACCACAAGGGTCTTCCAACAACTCATGTTGGGATGTTTGTAATTAATAGCCTTCAACAACAATTTGGAGCCATTACTTCTTGCATGTTTGTAAATTAGTAGCCCTCCAACAACTTAATTTGGTGCCACTAATTCTAGTATTTTGTAAATTAGTAGCCCTCCAACAACTTAATTTGGTGCCACTAATTCTAGTATGTTTGTAAATTAGTAGCCCTCCAACAACTTAATTTGGTGCCACTAATTCTAGTATGTTTGTAAATTAGTAGCCCTCTAACAACTTAATTTGGTGCCACTAATTCTAGTATGTTTGTAAATTATGCATATGAAATCAAATATAACCCAATCAAGTATAAAACGCAATCAAGTCTAAAGTATAAGTAATGTTGTTTGGCAAAAGAGTTTAAATGTTTGATAAATAAGCATGTATCTAAGCCCCAAATAGTTTATAGGAATTTAAATGAGTAAAAGCGGGTATGAACTCAATGAGTATGTCAAAGTTTAGAGTACTTGTGAAAGTAAATGAAAATAGTTTGAGCATGTACCTCCCCCAAAAGTAATTGAAAATGTATAAAAGTAAGGGTTATGAAACTCACAATAGTATGTAAAAGTTTAGAGTACTTGTAATAGTGAATGAAAATAGTTTGAGCATGTATATCCCCAAAAGTTTGTATACAATTAATAGAAAGTGGGGCTATGAAAACTCACAGTAGTATGTCAAAGTTTAAAGTTCTTTACTGAGAAGTAAATGAAAATAGTTTGAGCATGTATCTCCCCAAAACATATTATGAAAGCAAGTAAAAGTAGGGGCTCTGAACTCACACAGTGTGATTGATATGTTAACAAAATGAAGTGCACTAAAATGAGGCCGAGACTCTCAGCGACCTAATGTCATGACTTGAGTTATGATATGTTGTCGTGAATGCATGATTTGAACGTATCACCAATATGCTACTTGAAATCTAGTTATATAAAAATATTGTTACTTGAATGTGTGACGGTTTCATGTCGAAAATAAATACTTTTGAGTTAATGGTGAAAATGTAGTTAAGATTAACATAGCGGTTTTAGTAATTGACAAATCAGTTTAAGGACTTAACGTAATGTATACATAGGAAAACTAATAACTGTTTTTAAGGTCCGTTTCCCAAAGCGTCCGTTTAAACCCTCAAAACCCGATTAAAATCGACAGCACTAAAGCTGTGAATAGTGTTTAAACGTTTTTGACTCAAAGTTCGGTTAACCATAACTCACTCGTTTTAAGTCCGTTTTCAAGTTCTTTATATATCGCGAGAAGGTAATGAAGAGTACTAATATATTTTAAACTTCGAACTTCACAGAAATTTTAAGGCCACTGTTTGGTCAGTTAAAATTCGGACAGCATAAACATTTTCGGAAAATTTGTAGTTTTTAAATCGTAACTTGGAAACCACATATATTTTTCGTTATAACTCCGTTTTAGTCCGTTCAAAAGGCCACGTTCATAACTAAAAATCTATTTTCTAAAACTTTAATAAAACTTATAAAAATGACTAACTTTTCGGAAAATTATATAAATTTAAAGCCTTCAACTTATTTTAAAATTACCATTTTTATCTACTTGTTTAACCACAACTTCTCCACAAAATCCCTTAATCTACTCATCACCAATCCTACTAGTAAAACAACTTCATTTGATCATAACCAAAATAAATATTCATTATGAGGCTAAAATATATATACAAACTTAAATAAACATGTATAAAATTTATGTAACCATTTCTTCCAAAAACCACAACTAGACTTTGATGATCCATTTTTCAAACTTCTCATTTTTATAAACTTTTAACTAGCACATGATTGTTATAAATATTTATAGAGCACATATGGGTGATAATCTTTGATAAACATGAATAAAACTACAACCGAGCAAATATGATCATTTGGACTTCATGAAATGTATGAAAAATATATATGAAAAAGTAAGAGATGAAGTTTTATGCTTACAAATTGCTTGATGAGGTTTAGTGAACCAAGGATTTATCCTAAACACCCTAGGTTTTTATTTCAAAACCTAAACAAAGAGTGTTACTAGATTGTGAAGAACTTGATTAGCAAAATTTTTGTGATCTCTTCCTTGAGCAAATATGGG